>LPNX010128275.1:721643-749460 GCA_001517045.1 Pseudotsuga menziesii
CTCAAAATCCTAAGTATATTTTCCTATCTCAGAAAAATATGTTGGAGAACTACTAAACAAATTTTGCATGACAGAATGCAACCCTATATCTACTCCAATGGAACAGAAAATGAAGCTCACATCAAGCGAAGGAAAAGAATTTGAGGATGCGACCAAGTATCGACAACTGGTAGGAAGTCTTATCTACCTTACAACAACTAGACCAGATATTTCTTATGTTGTTGGCATACTTTCAAGGTTCATGCATAAACCTTGTGAAGGACACTGGTTAGCTGCAAAAAGGGTTCTAAGATACTTGAAGGGGACTCAAGACGTTGGACTCAAGTACTCTAAAGCGGATGACTTCAAACTTATTGGGTACTCAGACTCAGATTTTGATGGCGATAAGGAGATAGGAGTATCAACTTCTGGATACACTATGAGTCTTGGATCAGCAGCTATCTCATGGATATCACGCAAACAATAAGTTCCGGCAGATTCAACAACAGAAGCAGAATACATGGCTGCAGCTGAAGCAATGAAAGAAATAGTATGGCTCAGGAAGATACTTGAAGATTTGCAAGAAAAACAAGAGAACTCCACTCCATTATTGGTTGACAATAATTCTGCAATCAAGCTGGCTAAGAATCCTAGATTCCATGATCGAACCAAACACATCAACACAAAGTATCATTTGATTCGACATCATGTAGAAGCCAAGACAGTCCATCTTCGACATTGTTCCACAAATGATCAAGTTGCAGACATCTTCACCAAAGCGCTTGGACGAGAAAAGTTTGAAAGGTTCAGAAACATGCTCGGACTTACGAACACCCCTTCGGATTAAGAGGGGGATTGTTAGAATATAATCCGTTAGGGATTATAATATTGTAAATAAATAAATAGGAATAGCTGGAAGCCGAAAAGGCTGGACGGAAGGTGAAACACAACCGTCACATGAATGTATAAATGAATGCTTAGCCATGAATATAATAATTGAATCGGGAGTTATTACCAACACATACTTATACTTTGGGATGATTGAGGAATGAAGTAATGGAGCATAAGCATAGAGAAATGAAAATATTGAATAGCAACTAAGGAGGAGGAAGAGGAGTTGCTAAGGAGAATAAAGGAAAATTTGAACATGACATAATGTGTCTTGTAAATGAGATGATAGGACAATTTTTCAAGCTTGTTATGAGATCAAAAGGTACTTTCCAAAATTTTAGACAATGAAGATTCTTTCCTCCAAATGTCAACTTTGCATTGAATATGAGAAGTCAAGAAATCCATTGAATGAGGAAAATGCAACACAATTGGCATCCTATTTCCCTGGTGTCACTAGTCAACAAGTGAAACAACTATTTGACTCATGGGTAAATCAATATAAGAGATTATTGATTGCACCACCAATAGTAAGTTTTTCCTAATTTTAAATGGTATCTAGTTCAATTTTCATTTTATAGTGTAAGGAGCCATAATGTGTGTGTTCATTAATTATTAATATGTCCTCACAGTTCGATAACTATCTTCCAAGATCAAGGCCAATTAGAGAATATAGTGAAGAATCTTATCATGAATCATTTGAAAGCATAAGAAAAAAAATGGTGCTAAAACAAAAAAACAACATCATATCTTCGCCTCCACTAGTGAGTGTTATGTTCATTCAATTTATTACATATCGTTATGTCTCTGTCAATCTAGTTGATTTGTGCTTGAAGGTACATCTTTTTCTTGATCCCTGACTTTGTCTATCTCATTGATATCAGGAAATGAGCCACTACGGAGTGATCAAACAAAAAAAATGCAAGGGGAAGTAGTTTATGATACCCCAATGATGCTTGATGACAGTAACAATCACAGTTTGGGTGTTTCATCCTCTAGAAATGAGGCATTGAAAACCAGTCTAACACAAGAAATGCAATTACTAGTTGTTGACACACCTATGATGGCAGCTGAAAATTACAGTAAAGCAAATGTTTCATGCTCAAGAAATGAGACAGAGAGTATTGTTAAAACACTAGAATTAAATGGAGCAACTAGTGTTGATATTCCAAAGACGGAAGCCATGAATCACAATAGAATGTGTGTTCCATCCTTAATAACTGGCGCAAAGCAAAGTGTTGAAAAACAAGATATTCAAGGGACAATTGTTGGCATCGAAATGATGGCAGTTGAGAATCATGTAAAACTAATTGTTGTTCAAATAACAAAGAGGTGAGCAAAAAGAGAAAAGTCCAAGATGGTCATAAAACAACATTGTATGAAAAATGTTGAAAAATACATGTGATGAGTTAAGCATTTGCTAAAAATTGTAGTCATCAGATGGATGAATGAAGAGAAGGAGGTTCAAAAATATGGATTATTCAATCTGGCATGAGATTAATATGTATTTTTCTATCAGTCACTAATGTACATTAAGAATGTTGAAATTCCAACTATTATATTTTATCTTTTAAGTTTGAAAATCTCCTGGCCTATAATAATTTCAAAGTTTCCTATAAGACATGCATAGGCCTCATGATGAAGTCCAATTGAGTGGTTTAAGTTGAAGAAAAAAATATGTAAGGAATTATTTATCCATTTTATAAATATATTTTGCTTAGCCATTTTATAAAGATATTGAGTGTATGTATTGGTATTATAAAAACAATATTCACTTCATAAAATGTATCATTCTTTGGATAAGTTTATGTATTCTATAAAAATTATTTATTTCATATGATATAGGGACATTGACATCATAACACAATATACCTTAATTTGTGAAGAAAAACAATGTACATGAAATCAATTAAAAAGAAACCTCATTTGCGTGCATTCCTCAGCATGCATTCCTAAGTGTGCATTCCTCGGCGTGCATTCCTAAGTGTGCATTCCTCGCCGTGAATTCCTCAGTGTGCATAGCCAAACTAGTGGTTTGGTAAGTGGGCAGAATTCAAGATTGCAACAAACCAAGATTGTTGTCCATGATTCCAATTCTAAACCAAAACAACCATGACCGCAATTGAAATAGGGTCTCTGTGTACCATGGAAATAGATGAAACAGGGGCATCTTTCACCATGGAAATAAACACAGGGGCCTTCTCTACCACAACATCAGGAGAAGTTCGGGGTTCCTAGGTTGAACGACTCACGGTGAAAAAATTCCAAGAGAATGCTGATGAGTGGAGTGATACAACCAAATGGACAACTAGTATGTCAAATATCCTTTTAAGAGTAGGAGTGGATAGGTTTATTTTTGGACAATTTAATTTCCAAAATGAGGAGATATATCATGCCATATATATTTTTGTTGTGGGGCTATGGAATTCCAAATTTTTGGGAATAGGGATCATCTAGACCCTGATTTGGTTGCCAGAGCAACCAAAATTTCATGCAGAGGGGGGGCAATGTTAAAATCTTGGAAAACCCCCAAGCTAGAAAATATTCATATGGCTAATAAATTTTTTGGGAAACGGGTAGTTGTTTCCAGGAATGGTCTAAAAATGGAATATGTTCCTCAAGGAATATACAAAAACCTTATTCAGATTATCCTTAGGACCATTATGAATCACCACAAGCGGCATGATATTTTGGGTGATTACATGAAGCTGGTCATACATTGGGTTGAAGACATGGTCATAGATGTCCCTCATCTATTGGCTAGGAAATTGCACTCTCCATTGCAAGATAGTAAAATGAAGACGGTCAAGTTCATTTACCTCGGCACATTGCAAAAAAATATTGATTTATGTTGACCCAATGTTGTAGGGTCAAAATCTATTAGAACATATGTTAGGAATCCTAAAGAACAACAAGAAAATGAGGAATTACCTCAACCATCTTTAAAGAACAATGTAGAAGGATTTTCTACTATCACTACATCAACAGTACATGGAAAACCTTTCGAGGACAATATGGAATATGTGGGAAACAACATGCCTTCACTTTGCCCTAAAGAAGATGTTGTTGTCACAAATTTGGATGGAATGCATGGAAATGTAAATGCATATCAATGGGAGGAATTTGTGAACAGTGATATGGACCATTCAGAGACTACTGATGAAGACCTAATTCATGCCAAATATTCTTTTGATGTTATATATATTTTTCTCTATTTGATAAATTGGTGCATTTCAAAGAAAAATCTACCTTTTGGGAGGAGTCCTTCATAGCTAGCTACGAATTGTGTAGAACTAAGGATGTCCAAATTCTTGATTTTGTACATCATGTTACAGGTTTACAGAAAAAAAAAAAGAGAAAAAAAAGGAAACTGAAAAAATAATTGGCTAGAAGGATCAAATTCTTAAGGATCAATGTTATAAATTTAGTGTAATTCTAGATGGATCGATTTCTGACCTTAACAGACTCAAAGACATGTTTCAAGATCAAAAGAAAAAAGATGAAGCAACTATAGGGAGACTTGAAAATGAGCTGAAAAACAGGCCTAAAGTTTTGAACATGCCACCACTGAAGAATGTAGTTTGTAAGGAAGCAGAGCTTCAACAAGAATTGTAGAAGAAATAAACACTTATTATTGTTTTTAAGGATGAGTTTGAAAAGAAAATCATAGAAATGATCATTAAACATCAGAATGAGACTGTAGAATATGAAAGAAGATTGGAAAAATTGAATAAAACAATTAAAAATAAAAATGAGTTTCTGAAAACTAAGAGAATTGAAAGGATTTCAGCAATTCTCGAGACTAAAAGAGATGGAAGAGGGAAAGAATCAACAGTCAAGGGTAAATAGGTATACACACCAAAAGAATCAACAATCAAGGGTAAAAAATTTAGCACGCCAAAAGAATCCAAAGGCAATGTTAAAAATATCAGCACACCAAAATATTTTGTTAGTACAAAACTTGGTGATGTAACTATGGAGATCTTACTCCAGTTTGAGAATTCCTTGCAACAACAAGAGAAGAACTTGAATCAAGTTCCTGCAACAATCTAGGCTTTAGATTTTACATTTGGCTCATCAGATCCAACATTGAAGAAGAAGATAGAGGAGAAGGAGGCTGAAATTAGAGACCTTAACCAAAAACTATTGGAGAAGGGAAAAACACTATATTTGGGATGTGATAGTGAGATACAAAAACTGAAATCCCAAATTAAATCTTTACAGGAAATACATGTGGAAGAATCAATTTTGTATACTCCATCTGATACAAATTTGAGGGCATGAGAGCTCGAGAAGGAGGTACAACAGGTCAGTAGAAAATAGCTGCAGTTGAATCTAGGTTGAGGTGGATGAAGGATGATCTTAAAATAAAGGAAGATGAGCACTTAAAGAAGTATAATAATAATTTAGATATGTTGAATAAATTCCTAGAAGAAAAATATAGATTGCATGCAAAAGTGATAAAACTTGCAAACAAAGTGAAAGAGCAAGAAAAATAATTACAACATATGACTGATGAAGCTTCTGTAGAACTGGAGGGTTCTAGAAAAGGAAAGAGAAGCTATAGTGGATTTTCTTATTCTAAAAAGGAGGAGTTGCAAAAACCTCCCAAGAAATCTAGAGTTCTAGAATAATATGGTGTACATATGATGTCTATGTACATACTAATATTGTTGTAATCTAAATTGTAAGTATTTCTCGACAATGCATATAGTTTGATATAGTTAATGTGATTCTAATGTGTAATACAAGTGTAATGTGTAATCCATATGTGCATTTTTCCTATATCTACGAGATTTTAATGTGCAACCCATACTGAAAATTGTATTTGAAACTACAATTGATGAAATATATTCTTCATAACTTATTCGTGGTGGGTTTCAGTGTTCGTTAGTTGGTTTTATGCACATAGTCACAAGTGAACAAAAATTGCATTGCAGTGTGAATGCAGAACAAAGAATTTGCACTGGGCATGCACAAACTGCCAAGTTAAACATTTAATTGTTTCAAAACCAATTGCAACAAACTTACATTGAATTGACAGATCATAATCTCCAATGCAATACATAACTAAGTGGTTGGTTATTTTTAACATTGTTAAACTTTGAAAGTGAAACATTTTATTAAATTTTTTTGAATGAAATATGTAATTAATTTAATCTTTTCAATTAAAGTGATTTTTGTTAGATATTCAACATGGAATGGTTTGATGAATATATTCCCTTGATCAGTTATTCTTAATTTTTATGCATCTTTGATATTACTTGTAGATGGAGGAGGTGCACCCCCTATTTGGAATATTGGGATACTTTGTTATATATTGATCTTTGTATCTACTTGTCTAAGTAGGAGAGCTTTAAGTATGGGAACATAGTAATTATTGGCCCATAATCAGTTATAATTTACTAAGCTCATAAAATTTTAGCACTCTTTATGACTATAATGTGGAACCAAATGGATGTATTTGTAATGTTCTCTTTGATTCACAATTGAATATCAAGGAACAATTATTTTATATTCCCTTCAAAATGAGATTAAAACTAGCCCTTAAAATTTGATCACTACATGTTATGAAAAATTAACACTTTGTCTGATTGACATTAACACATACCCTTGCCACAGAATTAGGTGCACCTTGAGCTCACTGTTAGTCTACCTGACATTTTGTACTTTCTCTATACTGAAAAGATGCTTGTTTTGTTTTCCTCCTATCAAAATATTTCCTAGCTATTCAAATTTTACAAATTATAATCATCAAAAGTACAGGGAAATTGCTCCATGTGTGAAAAAGGGGGGCCTAGGTGTCAATGACATATAACAGTGACACAAATGATGACTTATTGTGATTTGATGAATCAATATTCCTGCTTCCACCTCTAGGCCATCAGAGTCTAGATATACTCTGGCCTATGGAGTCTTGGGGGAACGCTGTGATTTTTCAGTACGTTAAAGTGACCTTTCGCATCCTCCAAGAGATGAGGGAATCATACACAGATCACATTAATCCAAAGATATATATATATACTACATCATGAGAATATCGAACTCATAATAACATTTCTTAAGACTTAGTCAATAAATAGGGCCTCCTACTGAGGAAAATCTCATTTGGACCTCATTTCTGGTTTTTTATGTGCATAAAAAATCGACCCATGAGAGTCATTATCTCCCCTCTCATGGTTTCGAAAGAAAGAATTCCCAAAATGGTGATATCAAATTCCAGAATGTGAGGAGTTGGGAAGATAAGTTCAGGGTTCTATTGCCGATGCAGGAGCTTCATAGCCCCCCCATCCATTTGACATAACCTTTAGCTCGTATCTTTGGTCCTATAGTTTTGGAGTGATGTGGGATTGGTGGGTGAGTGCACGCCAATTATGATCCATAGAAACAACTAAGTGGACTGCAGCTAGTTCCAGCACTAACTTGAGATATGTGAAGAGAAGAAAAATCTATTTGCAGCTAAACAAATAATTTAATGTTGCTAATCTATGGTTTCCAATCCCGTCTTGGATGGAGGCATAATTAGTGCCAACAATGGGCAATGGCCGAGTAGCAACTATCCATTATCTGCCATGCAGATAGTCTTTTCCACAAAAGAACATATCGGGGTGCCAAGAGATGGGTTGGAACAAGGAGTTATAGCACTGTTACTATTGAGTGGAACTGTTGGGGCTGTAAAAAAGAAGACAGAGAAGGATGTAGGGGGCAGGGTTACAAAACTATCTCATAGACATAGGTGAGGATGACGGAGCTGGTGGGAGAAATCATATTTTAATTTCCTTTCTTACTGATCATCAGCCATGGTTGGGGCTTATCAAACATTTTGACTTGTAACTGGTGCTTCAGATTTTGGAATATGAAGGAATGAGCAATTTTATATTTTGTCATTTCATCTCTTGTTTTCTAACTTGCTTGTATTATGAAAATATTGATGATTGAGGCATTTTTTGTTGATTTTTAGCTTGTCCAACATTCTCATTGTGTATAGCACACTCCTATCTAATTCTTTTACAATGAAAAATCAGTGCCTTGATATTCAATAATAAATCAATGAGAACTCTGTTAATACGTCAATGTTTCAGTTTTCCGCAAATTATGGAAACTAGACAACAAAAAAGTCTAGCAGGACTTAAACAAATAAAATGGACACACTTTTTTCATCTTAAAAACAATGAGCATAATGCAGACTTGTCAACCAACAAAATGGGTATAACTAAACAATAATAGCAAGTAATATCAAGCTGAGTAAGAACGGTAATCCTCTACTTACTTTTGAACTGAAGCTAATTCAACAGCTGCAAGGTAATGTGTCCTTTCATGCACTCGTTCAGTTATCTTCCTTGGCTTTCATTCCATAAATTGCATCACTTGTAGTACTGAAACTCTAGTGGAAAAGTATAGGTTGATTACAGTCACATTCAAAATTCATCCAATATGAGTTCAAGACTGGTTTTTTGGTCTGATGATCATTATTATGGACTCAATTGGTTTTCTTAAATGTTCATATGGTTTGTTTGGACTGTCAATGGGGTGTCTTCAAATCTAATTAGAATCTTTAACCAGCTCCATATGTTCTTCATTAATTAATCATAATGACCAAAGTTGACATCTCGGGTATGAAATATGCAATGGCATAATTACACATTTCTAAGCCTACTCATCCATGAATCAACTCTTTCAAATTGGATGCATAGTTATTCTTCAAACTTGTTATCTATTTGACAAAATGCATGCCATTGGAAAATTATGGATTCTTAGAGGAATCAAAATAGAAAAATTTCAAGGCACAAATTGGAAATGTTAAAATTAATAAAGGTGACGAATGAGAAAACATACACTCTCCTATTTTAGTCGCTAAATGTGACCTTCATGTAATGAAGTTTGGGAGTGCATTTTAGTGGAGCAAGGAAATTTTCTCTAGCTTCACTTAAATGCACACCCAACCTGCATTTTTTTTCCAAGAAAAAAAAGCGTAATTTTATTTCAAGCCGAGGCAATATAAAATTACATTCTGTAGGTGCATAAGCACATCTGAGACAAGACCATAGGTCTGCAGAAAAATAAAAAAAAAACAAAAATATTACATAAAGTTGTCTAGGAATTAGGGATTTTATAATAATCCTCTAATTTCCCTTTCTTCCCTCTCTTCTTTGATAATTACTTCTGTCCATCCCCCCTTCTGAGGTGCAACTACTATCAGTTCTTTACTCGCCTGCTCCACTGCTGGCTAAGCAGACGTTTTATCTTTATCGGAATCTGAACTTTCTGATTCATGTGCACGCTTGGACCTGGTTAAATAAGTAGCCATTTGTTGTATATTTTCCATGATTGTTTCCTTACTGCCATTTTTTGATTCTGAATGACATGCCTCCACTATTTCAGCGATAGGCACTGTTTCCTCATTGACCTCGTCCTTTTGGTGTTCTTCTGGTTCGCTCTCCTTACCCTCTGAATCCTCATCAGTGGAGGGAGCATAATCTGCCTGCCATGTTTTCCTTTTTGGATGCGACCCCTGTTTCTTTTTGGGAAACCTTTTTGAAAGAGGACACGAGTCTTGTAAGTGTCCTGTCAGATGGCAAAATCTGCATCTAAAAGCAGTATTTTCATAGTCCAGTGCCTGGACCCATCTGTGCTTTTCATATATCAGCTGGACTCTATCAGGAAGACCTTAGCTAAGGTCGATCTCCACACAGATTCTTGCATAAGTAAATAACCCTTGCTCATTCAAAGTAGCATCACTTTTAATGAACTTCCCAAGCAGATTGCCAATGTCTTCCAAAACTAGGTGATGCCAGAAAGGAAGGGGCAGGTTTGGCAGCCACACCCATACCGGCATTTTGGTTACCACCATAGTGTTGGCATCAAACTCAGGGAACTAGGGGGTTAAGAAAAGCCCCGCTCTCCCCCAAAACCAAGGGCCCTGCTTAATGATCTTCTGATATTCTTCCTTTGATTCAAACTGTACAACAAAAAATCCTTTGGCACATAAAAGAATTTGAAAATTTGTTGTCCAGTTTGTGTAGATCCAGTTATGAAGGTCCAAAAATCTGGGCCAAAAGCCATTAAAACGACAAATGAGGGCATGTGTTTGAAGGGTACTGAATAGTTGTGTTACCTCTGTATTCTTGACCTCCAGAGATGGGATAACATCCAGTTTCTCCACAATATACGGCTTGGGTTGTGAAGATGGTGGAGCTACTGTGGACTGTGACCCCTTTGATCGGGCTGCGTCTTTGTATGAAGAGGGACCTGCTGTTCCTCTGTTCCCTCCTGTTCCCCCCCGCAAACGATACATCACATGCAGAGTAGAGTTCTTATAGATCTGGCTATCCCTCAGCTTTTCACCCTCTTGCAGCACTTTACCCTCATGCAGAATGTAAAATAGAGTTGGAGAATAACCCTCTTTCTGCACTATCGGGGTTGTTAGAGTCTCCCCTATATCTTCAGCAAAAACCCACAGCAATAAAGATCTTCCTGAAGGCATTTTCACAAAAATCTGAAAAGTTCGTACCTCTTGCAGGCGGCCAGTAGGGCGTTTGAGCTTCAGCGTCCGCTCCAACCTTCCATTGAATCCGAATTTGTCACGGACTTGAGAGGGCACGTCATAGGGACGGAACCCGCTGTATCGCCAGTGCACATTCTTCAGATCGCAGGCGGAGAGGATCGAGAGCTCCATCCAGGGCCGCCTCCTTCTAAACCCTAAATAGTGACTTTCAATGGATGCGTCACCATTTACGAGCCTGGTAGACTCATCGCCTAGATCATGAGAATCGGAGGGTGGATCTACAGGTGTAGGCAGGTACTTGCACTCCCCTGTGATCAATTCTAATCGATCTGTGCCCCTTTCCAAGATCTTCCTCTGTCGAGCCTCCCTGGCGCTCTACATTTTGGTTTTTTCGGCGTTCCACACCCAACCTGCATTATACAATGACTCATCTTCAAAAAATACAGGCAATTTGTCATAATAAATATGTACATACATGCCCTCCTTTATGGTAAAATCAAATGGATTTGTGTTGCACACCAATAACCCATCCATTCGAAAGAATTCCCTCAATTGGTAATCTTCGTTTATCAAGAATCCAAACAAGTCTAAAAAAATATCCTACATTTTATTCAAAAGCATATCATGGACAAGATAGTATGCTATTAACAAACATTATAATGCCATGGATGTGTTACTTCTTTTCTAGGCACAAAGAGTGTACATGCCACATAGATACACATTACATATACTAGATAAGTTTTCAAGGCAAGAAATTTACAAAAGTTATACAAAGAATATGTTGGTGGTGCTCAAGGAAATGGTGTTACCATTACATATTCATATTTTACAAGAACATGGGAAAAGAAATTCAACCATATTTGTATTCCTAAGAAGTTAAGGATGGGGATTTGATATACATATGCATCTCCAAAATCAAGGAGGAATAAATTTGAAGGGGTAGAAAAAGGTATATCTCTACAAAATTATTTGTTATAATTGAATAGTTATCAACTATGAAAACTCATTATCAATATTTCCATTTCATATTATGTGCAGATTCCATTATCAAACCAATTCAAGAATATTGCAGTCAATAATAAATTTAATGATTTTTTTACAAACATTAAAATAAGTGTTATGATACTTTAGATAAATATATAGGTTATATACTTTATATCATGCATCAGCAAATAACCTTTTGCCACATTTTGTTTTTACAGCATAAAATTTAAAGAAGGATAATTTATTTAGTTTCACTTGGTTGTATGCTTTTCAATGGACACATGTTTCCAAGGGTTTACTTCACAACTCCAAATATTCAAAATGATTTAAATCTAACTATCACAATAATTCATCACATGATTACTCATTGGCCTAGTAATCTTACTTAAGTTTTGTACCTTCGATTGAACAACACCCACTATGAAAACAAAAATTAAATTGTGTTTGGATATCTAACCATGTTCGTTTAATTGAGAAATTTTCAAAATGTAAAGCTTGGTTTTCTTCTTATTGTACATATGTATGCCCATATAGACCAAATGCTTATTTGTTTTGTAGTAGAGTTGAAGAGGAAGAATATTGGGAGCCTACTATCATTAATTTCAATAATTAAAAAATCATACTTTCCAAAGCATATTTTCATGCATTGGAAAACACTGTTGACATGTGTTGATTTATCCATGGATTGGATGGTGAAGAAAAGTGCATTAGACAAATTAATAACATTAACTTCTCTTAAAAAATTTATAAAAAATATTGACGGGAAAACACTTATATTGGGAAAGAACTACTCATGTAATGTAGATTAGGGGATTTCGTCAAGTTTATCCTTTCTAAAGTTCATTCCAAATAATCCAATGTTTGCATCAAAGTTATTTCTATTGCAATCAATTGTCGAAGTCCATAATGCACTAAGGAATAATAGAGATGTATGTTATTCTAAATGCTGGAACAAGTAAATAAATTATGTTAATTATATAGTTTAGTACTTTGATGTTATTGATTATGTTTGGTGGGAGTCTTTGTTAAATTATCAAAGTGACATAATCTCATCCTAAACAGATAGAGATAAATTTTTAAGACTCCATTTAGCTGGCCACAAAGTATGTCAATAAACTCGAGAAAATAATTGTTGTTGAACAACATGAATCTCAAGGTGTTATTGAGTATTCATAATAAGAGGAAAGATAAATGTTTATTGGTTATATAACGTGAAGGTACATAATACCTTTATAGGAGATTGTTATAGGATACCAAGGAGGGTTGAATGATTGGATTTTTAGTGACTAAATATCCACATTCTTTTCAATTATAGATTAGAAAAGTTATGAACAACCCCAAGGGGTAGCTTAGTTGGTTGGAGTTTGAGTCCAAATACCATTGATATTGAATTCAGAGGTTCAATTCTCATGAATCCAACTCCTTGGTTCCAAAAGGTGATAAATGAGAAAACATACACTCTCCTATTTTAGTCACTAAATTTGACCTGGTAATCAAGTTTGGGATTGCATTTTAGTGGAGCAAGGAAATTTTCGCTAGCTTCACTTAAATGCATACCCAACCTGCATTATAAAGATAAAACGATTGATTCAAAATAAAGAGTGTTTGTTCAGTATTGAAAATCTAACTAAACTTTCATAGTTTTAATTTTAGACATAAAAAATGTAGTTTGAATGATAGAAAGTGTCGACTGTTAAGATATAACTTTCACCTAAATAGTGACTGGTGGTAGGTTCATTAAGGGTTAGAGGCAAGATAAATGTAATTATGCAGAGACTTGACATAAATAAGATTTTACGGTCGAATTCTTCAAATAATTAAAGAAGAATATATGTAAGACAGTAGACTAATATGTGTTGAGCATCAAATGATGAATTCTACACATGTAACCATTTGATAAAGCATTTACAGACAACTGAATTACAACATTAAACACTGAATTCCAAATATTATCTAACAAATGCTATATGAACTGAATGATAGGAAAATCTTGAACTAGAAATGATCATACACACGAAAACTAACTGCATAACAACATTGACATGAATCTCTGTATTATAGAAACCTGTATTTCTGCACTTTGTATTACATGAAATGTGACATCCCAATCTACAGCAAAAATTCTTATCCTATTTATCCATACAACCAACAACAACCTTTTGGCTTCGATGAATCCCAAATATATAGTTTTTTTAGAAGTCCTCAACATAAGTTCAAAAGGAATAAAAAACTTAATTACACATTTGCAGGGATGTATCCCAGAATAAACTTCTAAATTTTCTAAAAAAATGCTCGCTGTCTAAAGCTAAATATCTAGAAAATTCAAATATTAATCTTCAGATTCCCATGATAATAAAAAATGTCTTTGATCCTAGGAAGGCCTGCCACTTGTCCTTCCTTTGCCGAAATCGGTAGAACTGGAGGTTCTACATTGATTATCATATCCTTGATAACTCCATCATCTGGGTCAACAAGGCTCTGAATGATCTTCATCTTCTTCTTCTTTCCCTGTGAGGTTTAACGTAAATAAACCAGCATTTGGGATATTTTGTTTCACTATCTGTACTATCATCTGGATCATCAGCATTGAAAGTTTGTTCAAAGACGTCCTTGATATTCTAGAGACTACAACTATTTTTCTTCATAAAACTCAACGCTAGGCCTTTGACTCTTCTGCATTTCTTTTTGCTCAAAAACCGATCATCATATCTTCTACAGTATCTTGTCAAATCTAATAATTCAATTATTAGGGAGAAATCTATATTTGGTTCTCCCAACTCTTTCAATCTCCTTCCACTGATGATCTAATGGAATCTCCATATCAATCATTTCCTTAGTATAGACATCAAGATCAGCTAAATGACCATGAGTGACTGAAGGAAGATTTTCTTTAATTCTTCTAAACAAAAGGACTAATTCAAAGTCATCAAAGAGTTTGTTTAGGATGATTTATCCTTTTAATTTTTTCTCTAAATTATCAAATTTAGAGTGATCCATCCTGATTTGAGACAAAAAATAGAAATAGAAATCCATAAAGAATGCACAAACAAGGTTGGGGATGCATTTTTTAAAGAACTTTATAAATTTTGTACACTGTTGAAAAGAGGGCATATTTTTGTCTATTTTTCACATCAATAAATTTTGGTTCTCGTACCAAAAACCTATAGGTGTAGGGAGGTGAAGAATGAAGAAATACACCTTCTAGAGAAAGCTTGAATATCACTGGGTTTTCTAATGAAATACATGTAACTTAAAGATATTCCTCGAACTGTTAGAGCTATTACAGATCTTTAAAAAAAATTCTTGCTACAACTACTTTGTTTTAGAAAATTCCTATTCAAACTCATCCTTTTTAGAAAATCTTACTGTTGTAAGGTTTTTGTTTCTAGAAAGTTATACTATTTCCTGTAAGTGTATATCCTCCTGGGTCATGTTAGGTCATGATTTTGTCTTCCTTAGTTTTATGCTTTTATTTTTGTTTTTGAACCTTGCTAGTATTTTTGCTTCTAGGAAATTTTGTTTATAAAGATAATTTTGAGTTCAAACTTTTAATTTTCATGATTTTGATTTTTTAAGCCTACTTTTATAATTTTTGCTTTGATTTCATTATTGAAGGGTTTTACAAGGCATATATGGATTAAATAAGTTTTATAAATGATACTAAGGTCGAGATTGAACACATAAACCAAGTTTTAATCCTTATTAGTGGCCTAATGATGTGAAATTATTTGATTAGACTTTCTTGTAGCGCAAGAGCAAAATTGATACACTAGAGCGCTACAAGAAAGTTGCGAATGACAAAATCATCATTTTTTCAGTCTGATTTTTCGGGTGTCTTATCTCCGAGGTGTTAATCATATCATTTGATGCATTTGATACGTGTCCTGCATAGTTTTATCATTGAAACAGGTGGATGATCATCATAAGAGGTAGATCGTGGCGATTGCATGCAGAGCAGGATAAATGAAGACAGCGAGTAGAATGAGACAAATTTTTTCAGGAGTATGCTCCTTATCTGAAGGACATGAAGGATATTGAAGGTCATGGTGAGAAGACACTACTGAGAAATTGGGAATTTTCAACTGAATGAGGAATTAAGGCTTTTCAGCAACCACTGTTTGAAGTGGTCTGGACAGTTAGAGACAGGTGGAACATGAAATTCGACACTTAACCATTGAAGTGATTGCATTCCAGCGCTCGTATTGGTCTTCTAAATAGGTAGCCCGCGTGTCATTGCTGGGTTTTTCTTAACTTGGGTTTTTTCTGATAAAATCCTTAATGATAAAATTCAAAGGAGAAATATGAGTTTTTCACCTAATACACTGTGAATGATGAATTATTAACAAATATATTCAAAGTATTCATAATTTAAAGCAGTAAAATTCAAAGTAGAACTTGTTGGAATTCCCTGAACTCTGTGATTGGGTCAAACTGTTGTAATTTGGGACAAAAGATTTTTGAACTGTGTGTTAGGAAAGACTGTTATAATTTGAATATAGTTAGATTGTGGGATATCGACAGGTGCTGTTAAACCATAGTGAATATGAAGAAAAGTGGAAAAACAAATAGAGCTGAGCCCACTAACCTAAGCTGGGTAGACAATTTTCTAGAATGTGTAGAGTTATTTTCAAATGCAGGATGGTTAACATTTTTCAAAAAGATTGATGGTTATCATGCAGAGGTGTCTCATAAATATGCTTAGTGCTTTGATAAAGACATTGTGTCTTTTTATACTTTACAATTCAAAATAACTAAGGAGTTGATAGCTGAGGCAACAGGCATCTTAAATGAGGGAGAATTATGGTTTAAGAAGGTTCCATTCACTCTCAATGCAGAAAAGTACTTGCTTCCTGGTGTGATTGCAGATTGGGGTAAAGGTGTACCAATTCATAACTTCAAAGCTGAATGGATTGAACCCATTAAGGTCTTATAGAGTTATATTACCTATGAGGGTAGATATGCTTTTGTTTTCAAATACCACTTCAGATTTCTTTAGCATCTTAGTAATGAGTCCAAGATGAACTTACCCTTCTTCTTTCTGAAGAATCTGCAAAAGATGTCATGCAGAGTTAAGGAGCACCAAAATCATACAAGGCAGTCTATTTTCCATCATGGACTTATTAAACTTATCATAAAAACTGTTTTGCAGAGTAGGGGAAAAAATTGGGAGTATTTCATTTTCTGGCCAGGTTTCCAAAATGATCAAGAGGGATAGTCTCATAGAAGACAAGCTGATAAAGGGCAGACTTTGGTTAGAAAGCTCAGGCAAAAGGTAAAGGTCAAAGATGAAAACAGGGTTAAATTAGAGGAAGTTTCAGATCATGCAAATGAAGACTTTGAATCTAAACAGCACCTTAATGACAATGAAAGCAAGAATTTACAGTCAGATATTAAGGAAGCCGAGCCGGTTGAAAATGTTGTACCTGTAGAGACAATTTCAGATGAGAAAGAGAATATTGAAGTTCAAAGACAAAGTCCTATCACAGTTCTGTTAGAAGATGAGAAATGCCTATTTGATGATGATAAAGTCCCTGTCGCTGATGCAACTAGGGTTTGTACTAAGTAGGAATCTCACAGCCATGGTGATGAGGTAATACTGTCAAAAAGAAAGAAACTAAAAGTTGTTGATTTTGCCTCAGTTATTCATCAGGGTAAGACTTTCAAAATGTTGGGGGAGAATGCTCCTATTTGGAGACCTAAAACCAGACCCAGAAATAAACTTAGACTGAATATGAAGAAGTTGTTGAACCCTAAATTGAACAAAGAAAGAGTAATAGTGATAGATGATTCTTCATCTGAGGAAAAATTGAATGATGATAAAGATGATAGTAAGGGTAAAAGGCCAATTGAATAAAAAAGAGAGTCTATCCTGACTGATACTAAAATATCTGATATATTTATGGAAGTACGAAGTCATATGTTGCAGGAACAACAAGAAGGTGAAATAAAGAGTTCTCACTCAGAGAAGAATGTGATGGTTGAGGAAAAGGTTCCATGTAAAGCTGAGAGTGAAGAACACCTAGGATTTCCTGGAACACCTACAGAATTGTTGCAAAAAGATGAAGAAATTTATAAGAGATTGAATATTCCATGGCTTCCAAATGAGATGCAAACCATAGCAGGAAATAAAAGCTTTGATTCAGAAAAAGAGAATTTACAAAGAAGTGTAAAACAATATAAGTATCAGGTTGAGTACATGCAGGAGACTAATGATGGCTTAGTCATGGCAAACAGAAGACTCAGAGAGGATTTGAAGGAGGTGAACAACCATTATCAGGAGTTGATTGCAGTTTCAAGAGAAGCATTGAAAAGGAAGAGGAATACAGAAGGTCAATTCACAATGTTGAAGCAAACCATCCAGGACCTGCAACAGCATAATGAAGAGCTCACGAGGAAGATTGCAGATATGGAGGCAGATCAATTGAAGGCAAGAAGAAAAGCTCAAGCCTTGGAAGGGATTGCCTTATTAGCTGAAGCAGCTAAGGATCTATAAAGTTTGTTAAGATAATCAGTTATTAGTTAGGTTTGAAAGTTACTTTATTTTTGTAAATATTATTTAGATGAAACTATTCGATGGGTAGACTAAAAAACAGTTAGGGTTCAGTTTCTTAACCAATTTTGGAGAATAGTATTAATGTAAGTCTCAAAGAGGACAAATGGTTTGATTTTTTGGCTGGCAAGAGGAGGTCATCAGACTTGTTCATAAGCTAAGTAAAAGACTCTTATGTGTATTTGAAAGACTGATTATGAAATATATGCTCTATAAGCCCTTCAGTTTATTCTCTAGCTTCATTTATAACTTGTTTTAGTTACTCAGTTGGTAGTTTCATTGCTTGTTTAAAGTTTTTATACTTGGAATGCTTGTCATCTGTGGGTGAATCTCAGTATTGTTTTCTGTTGGATTATGTTTATTATGTTATGCATCTGAGCCTTTCTATGCTTATGATTTAGTGTTTATTTGGATTTATGAATGCATGCCCTCTTGTCATCAAACTTCTCAACAAAAAAACTTTAAAAACCTTAAAAACCCTATTTTGTTTTATTGAGATTATTGAGATTGTGTTGGCTTGTTCTCTTGTAGTCTGGGAACAATTTCTGGCATAAACATCTCTGGCGTCGTTACCAGGGAACGAAGTTGAAAACCTATTTTTCCCTGGGATACTTATCATTTCACTGGTTTTAAGAGGTGAACTTAAACTAGCAAATATTAAAGACTACTTTTCGCCAGTTTGTCATAGTGGCTACTAGGGGAATTGGAACAAGAAACAGACCTATTTAACCTTTGCAGTTGGGTGTTTCAGACCCAGAACAGATACTGAAAATAGCAAGGAAGATCAGAAGGTCTCAGTCATCACCAGCCCTATATAACCCTGATCAGTTGGATAGTTCATCACCTTTATCTGTTTTGAAAAAAGAAGAAGAAACTTCACCTTGGTTGAAGCCTAGAATTCCTGTTAGTAACTTTCAAGTTTTCACTGATCCTCAATCCTTCAAAAAGGAAAAAACAATATCTCCTGGTAAAATTCCTCTATTTCATATGAAAGTTGGTAAAACCCCATTTCAGCCAAGTTCTAGTCAAATCTCTTCATCACTAAAGTCAGTCAACCTTAAAATGGTAGCCCAAAACCAGCCAATAGATATGATGGACCAAATGGTTGCAGCTAGGTATGCACCCTTAGTTTTGTCTCAACCTTTGAATGCACTCCCTGGAGGTGATTATCAGAAATACCTGCCTAGTTTTAATGGACAGGGTGAAACTACAGCTGAGGAACACTGGGAAGCCTTTCTTAATTATGCTGATAACCAGAATATTGAAGCTAAGGATGTATGGATGAGGATGTTTGTACAAATCCTTGATGGAGATGTTAGAAAATGGTTTAGGGAGTTGCCTGCGAATTCTATCACCATCATAGAAGAGCTTCAGGACCTCTTCATGAGACAATGGGGTGACACCAAAGATCATACTTATTATATAACTGAGTTTGGAGCTCTTAGAAGAAAGAAGGATGAAACCATCGCAGATTTTTCGAAAAGATTCAATAAAATGTATGGCAGAATTCCTGCAGAAATAAAAACTTCAGAAACATCTGCAAAACTCACATATGCAAGTGCTTTTGATCACGAATTTTCCTTACTACTAAGAGAAAGAATACCTGTTTCTTTACTAAACATGCAGGATGCTGCATTAGAGGTGGAGTCTAATATATTGGCTTCCAATAGATTGAAGAGGGAAACAACTTAGCAGATATATGACAGGAAAGGTAAGAGGGAAGCAGCTCCATGGGTTTCAATATCCCACTCTACAGAAGGCAAAATTGATGAGATGGCTAAGCTAGTTAAGATATTGACTGCAAAATTAAACAAGTTAGAACTAGAAAAGAATTCAAACAAGCCTGTCCAAGAAGGTGAAAGGAACCCTAAAAATCAAAACCAATTCAGAAGACAGATTGCTCCTCATTTCATACCTAGAGAACGAAGAAACAATGATATATAGCGAGAAAGGAGGGAGACTGAGGATCAAAGAGTACCAGCCCCTCTTCAGAACAATGTTGTTGATGAAGAAGAAATTGAAGAGGAAGTGTTATTTGAAGACACATATGAAGATATGAACTATTTTGGAGAACAGTTGACTGAGGGTTTTGTCACTGAAGAAGAATTTTTAAAAGCAGAATACTATGATGCTGATAAGTTTGAAACAGAAGATGACTGAAATCTGAAAATGACTGCTATTATTGCTGATGTCTATCAGGATGAACCAAAGAAAACTTTAAATTTGAGGTCAGGTCCAAAACAAGTAGTACAAAACCCAAAGAAGAAGGTGGTTGTACCTACTAAACAACAATTTGATCCCGTGTCAGAGAAAAAACAAATTCAGGATAAGTAAAAGAAGAATATGGAGGTTGAAGAGGTAAATGAAGATGTGCAGAATTTTAATCTAGAAAATGAATTAGGTAAAATAAAGATTCCTATGCCTTTTACTGAATTAATGAAAAATTCGTCTTACAAAGAATCAGTTCTTAAAATGATTGGTTCAGCAAACAGTCAGCCTCTTTTTGATACAATGAATCTACAAGAAGAAAATCCTAAGATCTTTATTGGATCAGCTTTGGCTGAAAAAACTGAGAATGAAGCAGGTGCTTCACCTCCATTTTACATTACATTGACTATCCATGAACAAATGATACATAACTGTCTTTTAGATTCAGGAGCATCACATAACCTAGTGCCAAAGGCTGTCATGGAGGCTTTAGGTTTGAGTATAACAAAACCTTACCATGATCTGTATGCTTTTGATTCACGAGCTGTAAAGTGTTTGGGTGTGATTAAAGATATGGTTGTCAGTTTGGCTCAATTACCAATGAAAAGTGTGATTATGGATGTGGTAGTAGCAGATATTACACCTAAATTTGGGTTAATTCTCTCTAGGTATTGGGAAAAGAAAGTTGGTGGAACTTTACAAATGGATTTAACATATGCTACTATTCCCGTGTTTGAAGGAGAAAACAGAAGGCTGTACAGAGAGCTTCAATTTGCCTATATTGTGACAGATGACAAGAACCCCACAAACCATCCTCTGTATGCTGTTGATAAAGATTTGGGTACTTGCATGTTACATTTTAGCAATGATGATAATAATGTTGGTTTGTTACAGGTTGAAAAGGAACAACTAGTTAAATGCAGTAAGGAACAAGAAGATGAGCTTTGACAATTATACTTTGATGGATCATCTTGTAAAGAAGGTGCTGGAGCAGGGGTTATTCTCATATCTCCTAGTGGTGAAACAATAAAGATGATGTATAAATTAGAATTTATTACTACAAATAATACTGTTGAATATGAATCTTTGCTGTTAGGTCTGAAGGCTGCTAAAGATTTAGGCATTCAGCAGATTTCTGCATATGGCGACTCTGAGTTGGTTGTTCAGCAGGTGAGGAACAACTATCAAGTGAAACAGGATTTGCTGAAAGTCTACCGAAATGAGGTTTGGGATATGATTGACAATTATTTTGTAGCTTTTAACATTACATATATTCCAAGGGATCATAATCAGACTACTGATTCATTGGCCTTAGCAGCCACACATTTTAGAATTCCCAAAACCACACAGTTGAAGTATCCTATTGAGGTTAGGTACAGACCTTCTGTGCTTGATAATGTAAGGCAGTGGAGAGTGTTTGAAGATAACATTGAAATTAAAATATTTTTGGAGCTTACACATGAGTTTTCTAATTCCCTGATTGATCAAGAAGAAGATGATGAGGATGAAGATGTTGAAGAGATTGCTGAAAATGAAATTGCTAGCCACAAGATTATTGAACTAAAAGGCAATTTCATCCCAAAAGGTTTGGTACCTTTAGAAAAGATATTTTCAAAAGATGATACACCTTTAAAACTTGTTGTATAGTCTTCAGAAGAGAATGTGGTGGATTGTAACATTGGTACTGTAGAACATCCTAGAATGGTGAAAATTTCAAAAGCCCTCACAACAGAACAAAGAAACAGGTACATTAAGTTGTTAAAGGAACATGTTGATGTATTTGCATGGTCTTATGAAGAATTGAGAACATATTATACTGGTATTATACAACATAAAGTACCTTTAAAACCAAATGTTAAACCTTTTCGATAGAAATTGAGGAGGATTAATCCATCTTTGTTTCCTATTATTGAAAAAGAAGTTAAGAAGTTATTAGATACCAAGATCATTGTTCCTCTTAGGTACTCTTCATGGATTGCTAATCTAGTTCCTGTCAGGAAAAAGAACGGAGAAATCAGACTGTGTGTTGACTTTAGAAACTTGAATAGATCTTCACTAAAGGATAATTATTCTCTGCCTAAAATTGAGCAAATATTGCAGAAGGTTGTTGGGGCACAAAGGATTTCTATGGTTGATGGCTTTTTAAGATACAATCAAATTTCTATGCATCCTAATGATAAAGAAAAAACAGCTTTTACTACTCCATGGGGAACTTTCATGTATGATAAGATGCCTTTTGGTTTAATGAATGCTGGAGCAACTTTTCAAAGAGCTATGGATATAGCCTTTGTTGGGGAAAAAGACAAGTTTGTAGTGATTTAATTAGATGATATCACTATCTTTTCACAATCATATGATGAACATCTAAAACATTTGAAACAAACTTTCCTAAAATGCAGAAAATTTGGTTTATCCTTGAATCCAAAGAAGTCACACTTTGCTGCACAGGAAGGCAAATTGTAATGTCCCGGTTTTGACCCCGTTACATTAGATGTATATGATGTATAAATTTTAAATGATTAGGGTGTGGAGCTAAAGACCAAGGCCCCACCATTGATCGGTTATGTTATGTTTTGGATTTGAATTGTCACCGATGGTATATCGGGGCATGCGGCATATATTATGACGGTCATCATGTAAATATGCATCTATAATTAAAAATGAACCGGACCAGCTACGATTGCGGCAACTAAAATGAGAAAGGGGCATGATTTTCACAAGGATAGGGGTGGGGGAAATTGTCAACCTTGGCCAATGAGAGAAAAACCCATATGTCTTCTTCCTTTGTTTTATTCCAACCACTTTCATTAAGAAAGGCTGCTGGTGGTTGAGGCAGTTATGGTCTTGGAAGTGGGGTGGCAGGACTGTCAGTCCTCACCCACACGCACACTCTACCCACAATTTTGTTGTTCATCCTCTCACGCAGATCTTCTTCTCTCCAGGGACTGTGTTGAAGGCTCATGCACTTCCAATTTTCGCGTCCTTCCTGTTGTTTGTTCATCCATGGACAAAAACGAAGCTGTTTTTCCTCATGCAGGACCTCCATTGTCTATTCATTCCTCACAGGGTCGGATTGTTTTCCAAACACATGATTTTTCTGGTTTTTATCCACGTATTTTTCCTCTGCGGATCTACAGATGGTTTGGCTGTATTCTTCCCTCACGGACTGATTCGTGGGTCATGCGTTGTCGTTTTCATTCACGCCCAGGCTGGGGAACTATAATCTCTTTCCTAGCATGGTCTATGTATGTTTTCCCGGCGACTTCATTTCCCAAGGATGGGTTGAGTTTTCCCCACGTTGTGAGCCACGTCCACTGATGCATTTCGGGGGCTGTTAATTTCCCCAGGCCATGAGCTGTGTTTGCTGTTACGTTTGGGGACTGCTGTAGATGGTTTGAAGTCGTTTTCCCTGGTTTAAGCTGTGATAGCTAAATTGATTGCCTGAGTGCAATGGTTGGTCTTCAGACTGTGTTGGGAGTAGGGATGGGGGCTTAGTTTTTCTTGATAAACCTGGTGGCTGGAAACCACACAGACAGAGCTAGAGGGCTGGCCTTCTTCTCCATCACCCCTGAATAGCACTGGAAGGGAATGCAGGGCCTAAGGGACTGTGTAGCAGAGAAGGGACTGATTCCTTGTGTTGGGTGTGTTTGGCTGTCTTAGAGGTCAGGCTAGTTCTGGTGTAGGTGTTCTTGGCTCTGTAATGAGCTCACCAGCTTAGCATTGAGCCTTTCCCAACTCCTTGATGACCTGATAAACCCAAATTTGATGGCTTGGCTTTGTGTTTTTGTGTACCCTTGGCTACGTGTAAGCCTGTTGTTCCCTTATTCCTTGGAGAATCATGCCCAGCTCGGGGGTGGCAGCATTGCTGAGAGATTAAGGAGCACGCTGGCCTATGGTTGGGTGGAACGTTGCAGCAACGTAGCTGGTTGCGAAATGAATTCATCTTAAGAGAAGTAGTCTTGTCCATTTTTACTTCTGCAACTATATTTACTGTTAATGAAAATGATGAACATGTTAAATGAATGCTTGCTTAAATGTATGATGTTTCCGTTGTGCCTGATAGATGTTTGCATCTGTGCATGATAAATGTTCATGTGTGTGTATGTTTAAGCATTCTGTTTTAGCAATTTTGTGAATGCACATTTTCATGGGGCTCTCAGCCCGGGTGATTAAAGTTTGGGTCGCGTCCTCTACACTGGTCAGAGGCAAGGGGACATGACAATATGGTATCAGAGCTCATGTTGCAACATGGGCCTGCATGAGCCTTGAAGGATTGCAGTGACAGAGGCAGCGTTTCTTCTACCCAGCAGCAAGCAGTGGAAGACTGTAAAAATTCAAAAATTTTGTTGAAGTGTTGAACAGTCGGGTCACCAAATGGTAAAGACTTCCGATGTAGCGGAAGAGTTATTGGTTTCCCGTCCACCATTGCGGAAGCAAAAGCATTAAGGCTTCCGATCCAAAAGGGCACCGATGCCCGAAGCTAAAAATTTTGTTAAGGAAGGAGCGGCCAATCGGAAGGGAAAGTGTTTCGCGAGCCGCCATTGCGGAAGCCAGAGTCATTTGTCTTCTGATGTAAGAAGTCTGCCGATGCCCGACGTTAAAATTGTTCTAAGTAAGTGCCGATCGGAAGAAGTTAACGTTTGGCGAGCCACCGTTGCAGAAGCCAAAGTCATTTGTCTTCCGATGTAAGAAGTCCACCGACGCCCGACGTTAAATTGTTCTAAGTAAGTGCTGATTGGAAGAAGTTAACATTTGGCGAGCCGCCGTTGCAGAAGCCAAAGTCATTTGTCTTCCGATGTAAGAAGTCCGCCGATGTCAGAAGTTAAAATTCCTTTAAGAAAAGAGCGACCGACGGAAGAAAAAGTGATTGGTGTGCCGCCATTACGGAAGAAAGAATGCTTCTGAGAGCCTCCATTGCGAAAGAAAGAATGCTTCCGAGAGCCGCCGTTGCGGAAGAGAAAGTGATTGAGCATTCGTCGTTGCGAAAGCCAAAGTGATAAAGCTTCCGATTAGAAAGACTGCCGACGCCGGTCAATTAGTTCATCGATCGGAAGAGAAAGTGATTGAGCATCCATCGTTGCGGAAGCTAAGGCGCTAAGACTTCCAATGAGGAAAGACATCCGACAGCCGATGAGAAGGAAAGGAAAATTCTGAGTTTTTCCATGGGATTTCTCAGCAGATTTCGACTATTTTCAGAGGGATTTTTCAGCTGTTTTTTAGTGAAATTTCAGGGCTGAAAAAGAGAAAAGAGGTAACGATCTTATGCGCCAGATTGCACGAAAACCAATGTTTTACAACAAACAAACAAAAATGAGGGCGCTGCCCTCGACCCGCCCCAAGGGGGCAAGCCCCCTTGACCCCTGTCGTCCCCCTCAGATAGACACTCTTTGATGGAGAAAATTCTATGTTTTGGGAAACTTGTAATTTATAATTTTTCAAGAGAAGGTAAGTAATGTTGGTTTATATCAATATTATGCATCTAACAATTGTGTTACTAACACATTTGCAGATTCATAGTCACTTTCAAGGGAAGTATTCTAGGTAGTGCAGTTTGACAAGTAAGTGGTAGTTCAGTATGAGAATCCATGATGGGTATGATGCTCGGGATTCTTATGAGCGAGCAGAAGATGCCATGGGAGAAAATGTACGTAATAGAAATGACGACATAGAGTCTAATGGAAGGATATTTCGAGAGACACTGTCAGATGTTGTAGCCACCATGAGAAGCTTGATTAAGGCCCAAGAAGAGCAGCATCAGTTGAATGCTGCAATGTTGTAGAGTTTGACAGACTTGCAGAGAAAGATAGACTCTGGACGAGGTACAGCAAGATCAAAAGGCAGTAAGAGGAGTAATAGGAGAAGGAGAAGAACTTCTAGTGGAACATCTGATTCTGAAGAATCCAGCGGGCATTCTAGTTCTTCTTCTCATAAAAGAAAAATAAAGAGACACCATAGAGATCGCTCTCGGGATGAATTTAAAAAGGTAAAACCTCCTACTTTTGATGGTGAGATAAAGACAGGACAAGAGGCTGAAGCTTGGCTTCTTGGGATAAAGAAGTACTTTCAAGTGCATGATTATTCAAGGAACATGAAGGCAAGAGTTGCCATATTCAATCTGAATGGAAGAGCATCCATTTGGTGGGAACACTTCAAGAAGGTAAAGAGGATCAGTGAAAGGAAACTGAAGTGGAAACAATTCAAGAAGTATTTCAAGCAGAAATACCTATCTAACAGGTATTATGATGACAAGATTAAGGAGTTCCATGAGTTTAGGTTGGGACAACAAACCATGGAAGAGTATGCAAATAAGTTTTTAGAGCTGTTGAGGTATGTCCGGTACATCAGAGATGAAAAATTAAAGGTCCAGCGTTTTTTGAGTGGATTACCTCAATCTTACAAAGATCAAATTGAGTTTTATGAACCTAGAACTCTTGAAGAAGCAATAAGAAAGGATAAGTATTGTTATGAGCAAAGCAAAGGTAAACCAGATTACCATAAGGCATGGAAGGACAAGAAGAATGAGAAGTTTGACCAAAGAAAGAAAGGTTTCAAACATTCTAGCTTCAGGAATCAGCAGAAGCAACCATCCCAAGCTGCGAGTAAGCCAGTTGGAGTGACAGGAGAAAAGCCTAAAGATCCACAACATAATAGAGGACTGCTTCAATGTTGGAAATGTGGAGGACCCCACATGCACTGAAATTGTCCACTTGAGAATGAGAATGCAAGGCCAGCTTATAACATTCAAGAAATAGAAACAGTGGGTCAAGTGGCAAGGGCAGTCCCTAGGATTTATGCAGCACTGGAGGACCGCTAGGCAGATCACCAGTCAACTGTAGTTGAAGTGGCAGGTAATATTGTTGAGCAATCTATTTCTATTTTGATTGACCCTAGTTCTACTCATAGTTACATTACTCCTAGAGTAGTGGAGATTTGTGCTTTTAAGAAAGTAAAGCATAGGAAGTCTTGGTTAGTTCAGCTAGCCACTGGAACTAAAAGAAAGGTCAGTGAAGTGGTAGAGAAATGTCCATTGGTCGTGAATGGATTGGTCACTTGTGTAGATCTAAATGTTCTACCGCGTGGTTCCTATGATGTTCTCATTGGAATGGATTGATTAGAAGCTCACAGGGTGAAGCTTGACTGTTACAATAAGACTTTTGAATGCATAAATGAAGAAGGGAACCTAGTAGTTGTGAAAGGTATTCCAAAGGTGATTTCAGTAAGGCAGGTTTCAGCAATGCAGTTAAAGAAGTTCTGTAGGAAGGGTTGCCAGTTGTATGCAGCTCATATTTTGGAGACATCAGGAGATGAAACTCTGAGGTTGGAGGACTATCAAGTGTTACAGGAATTCAGGGATGTGTTTCCTGATGAGATTCCAGGGCTTCCTCCAAAACGGGACATTGATTTCACTATTGAACTTGTGCCAGGAGTAGCACCAGTGTCCAAGGCACCCTACAAGATGAGTACACCAGAGATGCTAGAATTGAATATGCAACTGCAAGAATTGTTGGAAAAGAAGTATATTCGGCCGAGTGTTTCTCCTTGGGGAGCACCAGTGCTGTTTGAAAAGAAGAAAGATGGTACAGTCAGGTTATGTATTGATTACAGGCAGTTGAACAAGGTTACTGTGAAGAATAAATATCCTTTTCCTAGGATTGATGACCTCTTTGATCAAATGAGAGGAGCAAAGGTATTTTCCAAGATTG
>LPNX010128275.1:749692-769743 GCA_001517045.1 Pseudotsuga menziesii
CCAGTACACCAGTATTGAAGATTGTAGATCCAAAGAAAGATTTTGTGGTGTGTACCGATGCATGCGAACAAGGGCTTGGAGGAGTCCTTATGCAAGACAACCACATGATATGTTATGAGTCAAGAAAGTTGAAGGAGCATGAGAAGAACTACGCCACTCATGATCTAGAGCTTGCAGCCATAGTACATGCTCTCAAGATGTGGAGACATTACTTGATGGGCAGGAGATTTGAGCTCAGGACAGATCATTGTGGACTGAAGTACCTATTTGATCAGCCTACTCTGAATGCTAGAAAAGCAAGATGGATGGAGTTTTTATGTGAGTTTGATTTTGAAATCAAGCACATAAAGGGAAAAGAGAATAAGGTAGCTGATGCACTCAGCAGGAAAGTGCAAGAAATGCATGTGGCATCTCTTAGTATTTGCCAATCAGATTTGAGGCAGCAGATTTCCAATCATGTTGCCAGAGATGAATTGTATGAGCAAGTAAAAGACAAATTGCAGCAGCAAAGTCTCAAGAAGAGGTATGAGGGATATAAATTGGAAGAAGATGGACTTCTCACTTATAAAGGTAGAATTTATATTCCAGATGTAGTAGATTTGAGGAGAGTTGTTATGGATGAAATCCATCAAGCTCCATATTCTGGTCACCCAGGATATCAGAAAACAATCGCTACAGCTAGAAAGCAGTACTTTTGGCCAGGAATGAAAAGGGATATGGCTGAGTACATTTCAATATGTATGAAATGTCAACAGGTAAAGGTTGAGCATCAACATCCAGCAGGTTTGCTGCAGCCTTTGCCAGTTCCGGAATGGAAATGCGAAGTTATTTCCATGGATTTTATTACAGGATTGCTGATGACTTGGAGACAACATGATTCCATCATGGTTGTGGTAGACAAGTTGACTAAGGCAGCACATTTTATACCAGTGAAGTCTACGCATACGACGAATGACGTTGCAAAGATATTCATGAAGGAGATTTACAAATTGCATGGATTGCCGAAGGCAATAGTCTCTGATAGGGATGTCAAGTTCACTTCCAACTTTTGGAAGGGGTTGTTTGCAGACTTGGGTACAAAGCTAAACTTCAGCACTGCATACCATCCTCAGACAGATGGCCAGACAGAAAGAGTTAATCAGGTACTTGAAGACATGCTTCGCATGTACGTAATGGACAAACCAACAAAGTGGGAAGATTACTTGCACTTGGTAGAGTTTGCTTATAACAATGGACATCAGGCATCCTTGGGGATGAGTCCGTATGAAGCTTTGTATGGAAGAAGGTGTAGGACACCAGTGACTTGGGATAATCCAGTGAACCGGATTGTGCTTAGACCAGGATTGCTCAAGGAAATGGAGCAAGAGGTTGTAAAGTTCAGGCAGAACCTAAAAGCAACACAGGACAGACAGAAAAGCTATGCCGATAAGCATAGGGTGAACAGGGAGTTCAGTGTTGGGGATCATGTTTACCTCAAAGTGAGGGCAAGGAAGAGTTCCTTGAAGCTTGGAAGTTGTGCCAAGTTTTCACCAAGATATTGTGTGCCATTTGAAGTGCTTGAAAGGATAGGGCCAGTTGCATATAGACTTGCATTGCCTGCTAGCACTAGAGCTCATAATGTTTTTCATGTTTCTTTTCTTAAGAGATATGTACATGATCCTAACCATGTGATAAATTGGGATGTGATTCAGGTGGAACCCGAGGGAGAGTTCTGAATCGAGCCAATGCGCATCCTCGACAGGAAGGTCACAATGCTCCGGAACTGAGCCATAGGTCAGGTAAAGGTGCAATGGGAGCACTTCAGACCTGAAGAGGCTACATGGGAGCTGGAGGATGCCATGCGATTGGCACATCCATTTTTGTTCAATTCTGCGGAACACTGAGGCGACACCAGTGTAGCATTTTGTTCAAATTTTGTAAAGCACTGAGGACAGTGCTATTGAAGGGGGAGGGGAATGTAATGTCCTGGTTTTGACCCCGTTACATTAGATGTATATGATGTATAAATTGTAAATGATCAGGGTGTGGAGCTAAAGGCCAAGGCCCCACCATTGATCGGTTATGTTATGTTTTAGATTTGAATTGTCACCGATGGTATATCGGGGCATGCGGCATATATTATGATGGTCATCATGTAAATATGCATCTATAATTAAAAATGAACCCGACCAGCTACGATCACAACAACTAAAATGAGAAAGGGGCATGATTTTTACAAGGATAGGGGTGGGGGAAATTGTCAATTTTGGCCAATGAGAGAAAAACCCATATGTCTTCTTCCTTTGTTTTATTCCAACCACTTTCATTAAGAAAGGCTGCTGGTGGTTGAGGCAGTTATGGTCTTGGAAGTGGGGTGGCAGGACTGTCAGTCCTCACCCACACACACACTCTACCCATGATTTTGCTGTTCATCCTCTCACACAGATCTTCTTCTCTCCAGGGACTGTGTTGAAGACTCACGCACTTCTGATTTTCGCTTCCTTCCTGTTGTTTGTTCATCCACGGACAAAAACAAAGCTGTTTTTCCTCACGCAGGACCTCCATTGTCTGTTCATTCCTCACAGGGTCGGATTGTTTTCCACGCACAGGATTTTCTTGGTTTTTATCCATGTATTTTTCCTCTATGGATCTACGGATGGTTTGGCTGTATTCTTCCCTCATGGACTGATTCGTGGGTCCTGCGTTGTTGTTTTCATTCACGGCCAGGCTGGGGAACTATAATCTCTTTCCCAGCATGGTGTATGTATGTTTTCCCGACGACTTCATTGCCCAAGGATGGGTTGAGTTTTCCCCACGTTGTGAGCCGCGTCCACTGATGCATTTCGAGGGCTGTTAATTTCCCTAGGCCATGAGCTGTGTTTGCTGTTACATTTGGGGACTGCTGTAGATGGTTTGAAGTCATTTTTCCTGGTTTAAGCTATGATAGCTAAATTGATTGCCTGAGTGCAATGGTTGGTCTTCGGACTGTATTGGGAGCAAGGATGGGGGCTTAGTTTTTCTTGATAAATCTGGTGGCTGGAAACCACACAGACAGAGCTAGAGGGCTGGCCTTCTTCTCCATCACCCCTGAATAGCACTAGAAGGGAATGCAGGGCCTGAGGGACTGTGTAGCAGAGAATGGACTGATTCCTTGTGTTTGGTGTGTTTGGGTGTCTTAGAGGTTAGGCTAGTTCTGGTGTAGGTGTTCTTGGCTCTGTAATGAGCTCACCAGCTTAGCATTGAGCCTTTCCCAACTCCTTGATGGCCTGATAAACCCAACTTTGTTGGCTTGGCTATGTGTTTTTGTGTACCCTTGGCTACGTGTAAGCCTACTGTTCCCTTATTCCTTGGAGAATCATGCCTAGCTCGGGGGTGGCAGCGTTGCTGAGAGATTAAGGAGCACACTGGCCTATGGTTGGGTGGAACATTGCAGCAACGTAGCTGGTTGCGGAATGAATTCATCTTAAGATAAGTAGTCTTGTTCATTTTTACTTCTGCAACTATATTTACTGTTAATGAAAATGATGAACATGTTAAATGAATGCTTGCTTAAATGTATGATGTTTTCGCTGTGCCTGATAGATGTTTGAATCTATGCATGATAAATGTTCATGTGTGTGTATGTTTAAGCATTCTATTTTAGCAATTTTGTGAATGCACATGTTCATGGGGCTCTCAGCCCGGGTGATTAAAGTTTGGGTCGCGTCCTCTACATTGGTCGGAGGCATGGGGACGTGATACAAATTATTGGGTCATTTAGTTTCAGCTGATGGTATAAGGATTGACCCAGAAAGGGTGAAAGCAATATTGAAGATAAGTATTCCAAGGAGTAAAAAAGATGTCCAATCTTTCATTGGTAAAATCAACTTTCTGCGTTGGTTTATACCAAACTTTGCTGAGACTATCAAGCAGATTATAGCCATGCTAAAGAAGGATCAAGAAGTCAAGTGGACCACTGAAGCAAAGAACTCATTTGAAAAAATTAAAATGGCTCTTACCGAAGCTCCAATATTAGTAAGTCCATATTTTACCAGGGAATTTCTAACCTTTTCCTTTGCATCTGAAGATACATTGGTTGTTGTTCTGTTACAAAAGAATAAGGATGGTCTTGAATAGCCTATTGCATTCTTCAGCAAAACTCTCAGAGATTCTGAATTAAAATACAACATCTTAGAAAAACAGGCTTATTCTTTGGTAAAAGCTTTGAATTTTTTCAGAATCTATGTTTTGCATTCCAAAGTTATTTCATATGTGCCTAATGCTGCTGTAAAAGATGTTTTGACACATCCTGACAGTGAGGGAAAAAGAGGCAAGTGGATTGCTAAAATCATGGAGTATGATGTAGATATCAGACCTACTAAACTAGTGAAGGGACAAGGTTTAGCTAATCTGTTGGTTGAATCAAATTGCCAAGCTTTAGGATTTGATTTGATGGCAGAGGAGCCAGCTCAAAAGGAAAATCTAGCAGAGCTAGAGAAAGAGAAGATTATGGATTTCTATTCAGCATCCACATGGTATGCACACATTGTATATTTTCTGTTGTATTTGCAATGTCCTGAACACTTAGATAAAAAAGCTACTAGGTCTTTGAAGCTAAAAACTACTAAGTACTGTTTGGTAGAACAGTAGCTATTTTGGAAGGATCCAGGGGGTATTCTACTCAGATGCTTAGATAAACCTGAAATTGAAGGAGTGATTTCTGAATCTCATGAGGGTGCTTGTGGAGGTCACAAGTTTTGGAAGGAAACATCATACAAAATCTTAAGAGCTGGATACTATTGGCCCTCTTTATTTACATATGTATATCAACAGATAAGAGCATGCATCCCTAGTCAGAAATTTGTTGGTAAACAAAAATTGTTGTCATTACCTTTAAAACCAATTGCAGTAAGTGCCCCTTTTCAGCAGTGGGGTTTGGACTTTATAGGAGAGATAAATCCATCTTCCTCAAGACAACACAAGTGGATTTTGATTGCAATAGATTTCTTTACCAAATGGGTGGAAGCTATTCCCACAAGGAACGCCACAGATAAGGTGATTATGGAATTTATTGAAGAAAATATTCTCAGTAGGTTTGGGTGTCCTCATAGAATAGTAACAGATAATGCAAAGGCTTTTAAGTCTAAGGCAATGGGAGCATTTTGTGAAAAAAATGGCATCTTGTTGAAACATTCAACTCCTTACTATCCTAAAGGTAATGGCTTAGCTGAGTCTTCCAATAAAAATATCATTCAGAGTATCAGAAAATTGCTGAAGCATAATAAGAGATCATGGGATTCTATGCCGAAATATGCATTATGGGCGGATAGAATAACAATCAAACATGCAATTGGAACTTCTCCTTTCCAATTAGTGTATGTTACAGATGCAGTTTTTCCTGTTTAGTTGGGTATCCTAGTGATGAAGTTTTTTTCAGGATTGTCAGGAAGAACCTAATGATATGCAGAGAAGGATTTATGCAATGATAGAGTTGCAGTAGAATAGAGAAAAAGTGGAATAAAAGGCACAACTATACAGATTGAAGATAAAAGAAATATTTGACAGGAAAATCAAAGATAATACTTTCTCAATAGGAGATATGGTTCTAAGATGGGATGCGAGGAAAGAGAAAAAAGGGAAACGTGGTAAATTTGATAACCTCTGGTTTGGCCCTTTCCTAGTATCTAAGTTTTTGGAAAACAACACTTTTGTTCTACAGACTTTGGAGGGTGAGGAATTGTCAAGTCCAGTTAATGGACGATTCCTCAAGCATTTCTACAGTTTTTGAGGTAAATTTTAGTTTTCATTGTATATACCGATGTGATTAAAACACAATAAGGACTCCATAACCCAATGGAAATTTTGCAGATTAGCAGGTAGCAGTAAAGAAGGCATTGGTCTATAGGTTCTTGAAGCCTCACAAGGAGGACTTCATCCTACAGCAGGAGCTAGATGTTAGGTCATGATTTTGTCTTCCTTAGTTTTATGCTTTTATTTTTGTTTTTGAACCTTGCTAGTATTTTTGCTTTTAGGAAATTTTGTTTATAACGATAATTTTGAGTTCATACTTTTAATTTTCATGATTTTGACTTTTTAAACCCGCTTTTATAATTTTTGCTTTGATTTTATTATTGAAGGGTTTTACAAGGCATATATGGATTAAATAAGTTTTATAAATGACACTAAGGTCGAGATTGAACACATAAACCAAGTTTTAATCCTTATTAGTGGCCTAATGATGTCAAATTATTTGATTAGACTTTCTTGTAGCGCAAGAGCAAAATTAATACACTAGAGCGCTACAAGAAAGTCGCAAATGCCAAAATCATCATTTTTTCAGTCCGATTTTTTGGGTGTCTTATCTCCGAGGTGTTAATCATATCATTTGATGCATTTGATACATGTCCTACATAGTTTTATCATTGAAACAGGTGGATGATCATCATAAGAGGTAGATCATGGCGATTGCATGCAAAACAGGATAAATGATGACAGTGAGTAGAATGAGACAGAGTTTTTAAGGAGTATGCTCCTTATCTGAAGGACACGAAGGATATTGAAGGTCGTGGTGAGAAGACACTGCTAAGAAATCAAGATTTTTCAACTGAGTGAGGAATTAGGGCTTTTCAGCAGCGACTGTTTGAAGTGGTCTGGACAGTTAGAGACAGGTGGAACGTGAAATTCGACACTTAACCATTGAAGTGATTGCATTCCAACGCTCATATTGGTCTTTTGAATAGGTAGCCCGTGTGTCATTGCCAGGGTTTTCTTAACTTGGGGATTTTCTAATAAAATCCTTAATGATAAAATTCGAAGGAGAAATATGAGTTTTTCACCTAATACACTGTGAATGATGAATTATTAACAAATATATTCAAAGTATTCATCATTTAAAGAAGTAAAATTTAAAGCAGAACTTGTTGGAATTCCCTGAACTCTGTGATTGGGTCAAACTGTTGTAATTTGGCACAAACGATTTCTGAACTGTGTGTTAGGACAGACTGTTATAATTTGAAGATAGTTAGATTGTGGGATATCAACAGGTGCTATTAAACCATAGTGAATATGAAGAAAAGTGGAAAAAAAATAGAGCTGAGCCCACTGACCTAAGCTGGGTAGACAATTTTCCAGAATGTGCAGAGTTATTTTCAAATGCAGGATGGTTAACATTTTTCAAAAAGATTGATGGTTATCATGCAAAGGTGTCTCATAAATTTGCTTAGTGCTTTGATAAAGACATTGTGTCTTTTTATACTTTACAATTCAAAATAACTAAGGAGTTGATAACTGAGGTAACATGCATCTTAAATGAGGGAGAATTATGGTTTAGGAAGGTTCCATTCACTTTCAATGCACAAAAGTACTTGCTTCCTGGTGTGATTGCAGATTGGGGTAAAGGTGTACCAATTCATAACTTCAAAGCTGAATGGATTGATTCCATTAAGGTCTTACAAAGTTATATTACCTGTGAGGGTAGATATGCTTTTGTTTTCAAATACCACTTCAGATTTCTTCAGCATCTTAGTGATGAGTCCAAGATGAACTTACCCTTCTTCTTTCTGAAGAGTTTGCAAAAGATGTCATGCAGAGTTAAGGAGCACCAAAATCATACAAGGCAGTCTATTTTCCATCATGGACTTATTAAACTTATCATAAAAACTGTTTTGCAGAGTAAGGGAAAAACTTGGGAGTATTTCATTTTCTGGTCAAGTTTTCAAAATGATCAAGAGGGACAGTCTCACAGAAGACAAGCTGATAAAGGGCAGACTTTGGTTAGAAAGATTAGGCAAAAGGTAAAGGTCAAAGATGAAGACAAGGTTAAATTAGAGGAAGTTTCAGATCATGCAAATGAAGACTTTGAATCTAAACAGCACCTTAATGACAATGAAAGTAAGAATTTACAGTCAGATATTAAGGAAGCCGAGCCGGTTGAAAATGTTGTACCTGTAGAGAGAATTTCAGATGAGAAATAGAATATTGAAGTTCAAAGACAAAGTCCTATCATAGTTCTATCAGAAGATGAGAAATGCATATTTGATGATGATAAAGTCCCTGTCACTGATGCAACTAGGGTTTGTATTGAGCAGGAATCTCACAGCCATGGTGATTAGGTAATACTGTCAAAATAAACTAAAAGTTGTTGACTTTGCCTCAGTTATTCATCAAGGTAAGACTTTCAAAATGTTGGGGGAGATTGCTCCTATTTGGAGACCTAAAACCAGACCCAGAAATAAACTCAGACTAAATATGAAGAAGTTGTTGAACCCTAAATTGAACAAAGAAAGAGTAACAGTGATAGATGATTCTTCATCTGAGGAAAAATATAATGACGATAAAGATGATAGTAAGGATAAAAGGTCAATTGAATCAAAAAGAGAGTCTGTCCTGACTGATACTAAAATATCTGATATATTTGTGGAAGTACGAAGTCAGATGTTGCAGGAACAGCAAGAAGGTGAAATAAAGAGTTCTCACTCAGAGAAGAATGTGATGGTTGAGGAAAAGGTTCCATGTAAAGCTGAAAGTGAAGAACACCTAGGATTTCCTGGAACACCTATATAATTGTTGCAAGAAGATGAAGAAATTTATAAGAGATTGAATATTCCATGGCTTCCAAATGAGATGCAAACCATAGCAGGAAATAAAACCTTTGATTCATAAAAAGAGAATTTACAAAGAAGTGTAAAACAATATCAGTATCAGGTTGAGTACATGCAGAAGACTAATGATGGCTTAGTCATGGAAAACAGAAGACTCGGAGAGGATTTGGTGGAGGTGAACAGCCATTATCAGAATTTGATTGCAGTTTCAAGAGAAGCATTGAAAAGGAAGAGGAATACAGAAGGTCAATTCACAATGTTGAAGCAAACCATCTAGGACCTGCAACAGCATAATGAAGAGCTCACAAGGAAGATTGCAGATATGGAGGCAGATCAATTGAAGGCAAGAAGAAAAGCTCAAGCCTTGGAAGGGATTGCCTTATTAGCTGAAGCAGCTAAGGATCTGTAAAGTTTTTAATATAATCAATTATTAGTTAGTTTTGAAAGTTATTTTATTTTTGTAAATATTATTTAGATGAAACTGTTCGATGGGTAGACTAAAAAACAGTTAGGGTTCAGTTTCTTAACCAATTTTGGAGAATAGTATTAATGTAAGTCTCAAAGAGGACAAATGGTTCGATTTTTTGGCTGGTAAGAGGAGGTCATCAAACTTGTTCATAAGCTAAGTAAAAGAATCTTATGTGTATTTGAAAGACTGATTATGAAATATATGCTCTATAAGCCCTTTAGTTTATTCTCTAGCTTAATTTATAACTTGTTTTAGTTACTCAGTTGGTAATTTCATTGCTTGTTTAAATTTTTTATACTTGGAATGCTTGTCATCTGTGGGTGAATCTCAGTATTGTTTTCTGTTGGATTATGGTTATTATGTTATGCATCTCATCCTTTCTATGCTTATGATTTAGTGTTTATTTGGATTTATGAATGCATTCCCTCTTGTCATCAAACTTCTCAAGCAAAAAACCTTGAAAACCTTAAAAACCCTATTTTGTTTTATTGAGATTATTGAGATTGTGTTGGCTTGTTCTCTTGTAGTCTGGGAACAATTTCTTGCATAAACAGGTCATGTTTTGATGATTATATAAGGCTATAATAAGAGATTTTTTGGACAGTTTTAAGACAGTATAGAAGCATCTTCACAATAACCCACATGCCACGAAATGTATATTATCATTTCAAACTTTCAAAATTCATATATAAAGAAAATTTTATTCGAAAAGAAAAACAAACTATAACAAAACAATAATCTTCCAGAAATAATTGAATTCAGCAAATACATAATTCATATGTATTAAATAGTAGAATTCACCATAGAGATTACAACAAATAGTATAAAAATTTATTAATGAAATGTAAAATGTTTACAACTCCAAATGGGGTACACCAGTCCTCATCCCTAATCCATAACAACGATGGGAATGGTCCCATTGGTGTGAATCCAATGAAAAGTGTACTTGTACACAAGGATGCAAAATATTATACAAATATCTAAATCTGAATTTTCGTCCCTCTCCATTTACCAACAGGTCGAGTCTGATCACTTGAGTTTGAACTTGGTTGATATCTATTAGGAAAGGTTGTCCATGTATAGAAAACTGCCTCCTTAAGATTCCTATAGCCTTCTATAATGAACTATAGTGAATTATTCTTCTTTACAACCCCAAGAGGTACATAATGCATTGCAATTAGTTCAAAAGTAAACATGAAACTTTCATCTGAACAAGAAATTTCCAAATAAGATTCACTGCGTATAATGTTCTGAGACCTTATGTGATTGAAAAAAATGTAGGAAATAAAGGAATCTTGTGATGATGCACTCGATTAGGCTTCAATACTCCAAGATATGATGGAAATGCCTTTTTTGTTCCATATTCTATAGAGGTGGCTAATCTAGCAGTCACAACTTCACTATCACATTTTTTGCGAGAAGTTAAAATTGGTGTGCTTATCATCATTCGTAACAACAAAGCGACAAAAAAAAGATTTCCCTTTTCGAGTGCTCATGCCCCACCTTTTAATAGAGTTCACAGTAAAGAAAACGTCAACAATGCCTACAACACAACAAAATATAACATTAGATACTATAAAGAAATATTCTTTTATGAGTTGAAAAATAAATATTAAAATATACATATGTATACTCACCATCTATGATTTTAGTTGGTATCAGCAAACCTTGTTTTGTATAGAACACCTCATATGGATGCAAATTCACACCTTCGCGAACATAGTGGACTATACCAAAAACATCTACATGACTTTCAAATATTCTTACCCAATAAAATGTTCCACCAGTGGAAACATCTACTAAACAATCCAACACTTCTACAAGATATGGAATTTTCAATGACTCGTCTTCAAAAACTCTAGGCAATTTGTCATAATAAATACAGACATATATGCCCTCCTCTATGGTAAAATCAAATGGATTTGTGTTGCGCACCAATAACCCATCCATTTTAATGAATTTATTTCTACCAATCTTCACAAAATGACCATTTTGAGTCAATAAGGGAGTCACATCTGAAGAAGATCCCATAAAAAACCCTCGCTTGATGATTGCATTGGAATGTTTTTTATGATTTTCATCAAACCCACTTGAAGATAACTGTGGTTTTATTTCACAAAGTGAAGGATGTGTAGCATAAGCTTGCAAATTTCATCTGCATACACCATTTCAACATGCATAACATCATCCATTGAATGTGTCCATGTGTCACTGGTACCAACAGTGTAAAGAATTGGATCATCTGCACACGAGTCCAAACGTGTCAACTCTAGGTTTCCTGAATGTGTCTCATATATAACTTTGCAGATAATGATTTATTTTGAACCATTATCTCCTTTAAGAAGAGAAATTGTATCGAAATTTGGTTCCTTGGCCTTAACAGACTGCAGATTTGGATGATCTCGGAGTTGATAAGGTATTTCCCTATGATTAGGTTGGATCTAATCATCCTCATCATCACTCCAACAATCATTTTTTGCAATTCTATATAATTGTTGTGACTTTCATCGTTGTGTAGACACTGTGTTGCTTTAATTTTTTGTCTCTTTTCTCATTTAGCATCCTCTTCAACAAGTATTCTAAAAGATTCTTCCACAACCTCTGGCGGCAATGGTTTTCACTCTTTACATGGAAACAGATCAGGGTATGTGTTGAACATGTTAAAATTTATAAAAAGTATAAATCTACAAACATGTAAGGAAACCCAAATGTCCTACACATATTACACATGAGATCTCTTAGATGGAAAGAAAGAGTGAAAAATAGAGTAATTATGTAAACATAAAGTAAATACAACATACATGCTAACCTTTGGCAAGAACCTTCAATTTCTTTTCTCCTTCCAACCAAGGTTTTAGATTTGCATCTAGATGGTCCAAACATATTTTTGCATCAAAAAATTAAGGAAAATTTTGATTACTCTGCATATACAATATCTAATATATAACTTTATAGCCTGCTTATAAATAAAAATTGCATAACAAAAATTAGAAAATCAATTTAACAAGTATGATAAGAGGCCCAAAATTTCAATTCACCTTTGCACATCAAAAATGTTGGCTGAGCTCAATGTAATTTTGTGTGCTAATAGTTAATATAGGGATTTACTCTCTATTATTTACACAAGAAAAAAAAATCCTCTGTTAGAATCAGGTCTAAAACAAAATGCGTTTTTGAAAGTATACAACATTAGGCACAAAACAATGAACATTATTCTTACCTGTTGATTTGATTTGAACATGCACCTGGTTGTTGTCAGGTTCACTGAATTCATTAATCTAGGATAGAATTGATAAACATGTAGATCATGAACTTCCCTCTCAAAATGTAAAGGATATGCCCTACACATATTACACAAGAGATATCTTAAATGGAAAGCAAGAGTGAAAAAACATAGTATTTATATAAGCATTAATGTAAATAAAAGGGGCATATTGCACTGCCAACAGAGCGACCGAATTGGTTGTTGGGTTCTTGGATTTGAATGGCTATGTCGAGCAAGACCCACTTCCTTAAGGGTAGACCTTCCCATCTACATCCACATGCTGAAATGTACTGGGTATTGTGGAAACAGGATGACTTGGGACTACACACATGGTGGTGTATACAGCCTGAGCATGGGAACACCCTTCCCTTGCTCTCATTCCTCACTACAACAAAAAATGAACTTAGCACCAGATTTTAGTGTAATTTTTTCCCAATTGTGATGAACAATCTGGCACTAAACTAGGTTCTATTGTACATTTTCTTATAATTCCCTCTATTGCGTCCTTTTTTCGTCCTTTTTAATGTCCATTTTTTCTTCCATTATTGCACCCATTTTTTGTGTCTTTTTTTACACCTTTATTTGTGCCCAATTTTGCATCTTGTATTGCATCTTTTTTGCGCCTTTGGTTATGTCCTTATTTGCACCTAGTTTGGTGCTCAGTTTTACATCTAATGTTGCTTATGTTGCTCCTAATTTGACGTCGATTTTGGCATCTAATTTTGCATCTAATGTTACGCCGAGTTTGTCACCCAATTTTGCATCCAATGTTACTTCTAGGTTTGCATCCATTTTTTTGCCCAATATCGCATCTAGATTTGCATCTAGTTTTACTTCTATTTTTGCATCCCATTTTACATATTTTTTTGTGTCCATGGTTATGCCCAAAATATCATCCTATTTCACATCTAGGTTTGCACCTACTATTCTATCCTGGTTGATGTTTTTTTTACATCTAGGTTTGCACCCAATGTTGCACCTAATGTTGCACATATGTTTGTGTCTAATTTTGTGTCGTGTTTTACATCCAATATTGCATCTAGTTTTACATCCAATGTTTCATCCCATTTTACATCCAATATTGTATCTTGTTTGAAGTCTTTCTTTGCTCCAAGTGTTTCTTACAGTTTTGCGCCTAGTGTTGTGCCTGGTTTTACATCAAATGATGCACCCAATTTTATGCCAACTTTAGTGTCCAATTTTGCATCCAACCGAGAATCCACTTTTGCATCTACTATTGCATATAGTTTTGGGCATCACGTCTTCTTTTGCATCTAGGTTTGCACCTAATATTCCATCCTGGTTGATGTCTTTTTTTGCATCTAGGTTTGCACCTAGTCTTGCACCCATGTTTGTGTCTAATGCTTTGTCATGTTTTATATCCAATGCTGCATCTACTTTTATATCCAATGTTTCATCCAATTTTACATCCAATATTGTATCTCGTTTTAAATCTTTCTTTGTGCCAAGTGTTGCTTACAGTTTTGCACCCAGTGTTGTGTCTAGTTTTACATTGAATGATGTACCCAATTTATGCCAACTTTAGCGTCCAATTTTGCGTCCAACCGAGAATCCACTTTTTCATCTCCTATTGCATATAGTTTTGGGCTTAGTATTGAATCTAGTTTTGAGTCATAAATCGTGTCTACTTTTTGCATCCAATTTTGCGTCCAATTTTATGTTTAGCGTGACGTCCATTTTTGTGTCCACATTTGTCTTATGTGACATCCGCTTTTGCATCATGTTTTTCATCCAGTTTTGCAATTAGTGTTGCATCTAATATTGCATCCATTTTGCGTTTTGTTTTGCATCTACTGTTACTTAAGAATTTAAAATTCAATTATTAATAGTGAAATATAACATTTTTTATTGTTTTTACATCCATTTTATTAATTTCAATTAAATATTGAAATATATCAAAATTATCAAATATCATTAAAAATTCAAATTTAAAACATAACATTTCTGAAGAATTTTACTGAAAATGATCATCCATAAAAAAATAGTAATATCATCATATATACATACTAATTATTCATCAAAGGAACATTGGCAATTTCCAATATAAATAAAAAAACAAGACATTACAAATAATATCATCATCTTCTTTAATCAAATCAACTAAAATTCAAATGTTTGATCAACATATCAAAACCTTTCATGGATATCACTAGAGTAAATTAAAAAGTAGTCAAACATATATATGATTTAAATACCAATCTAACAAAAGAAAAACGTTGTATGATCTACATAAGTCAAAATTATAAATGTATCATAGTTATATATCATCATTAATATATGTAAATATAATCCAAAATGTATCATATTCTTTAATCAAATCAACTAAAATTCAAATGTTTGATGAACATACCATAACCTTTCATGGCTATCATTATAGTAAAGTAAAAAAAAGTCAAATATATATGTGATTTAAATACCAATCTAACAAAAAAATGTTGTATGATCTCTATATATAGATATAAAATCAAAATTATAAATGTATCATTATATATGTAATTATAATGCAAAATGTATCATGCTCTTGCAGAGCATCAGGCTCTAACTAGAACCAACAACATCATCATCAAGATCATGTTCATGATCATCAAAATCACCATCTTGATTAACCTCGTCGTCATTGTCGTCATCATCATCATCATCATCATCTTCTTCTTCTATATCCAATGTAGGCTCAACATAATTTGGGTCATTATCTATAGATTCATCAATTGTTGTGATCCGATAAAAAAACAAATCAATACTGGATGTTAGTATTAATTTCATACCACAATGCATATTTCTTATATATTATTAATATTACCTTATGCCAAATTAAAAATAAGTATAATACATTAGCAATTAATGCGTGTGTACTAATATAACTACAATAAAAAAGCAAAAAATAGAACTAAATGAAAAAAGAAATCCCATTGTTGGTGAAAGCCAAAGAACCCTAAATAGTAAATTCATAACATCATTGAAGGGAAACATCTAAGAAAGAATTTGAGATAGTTTCTAGTAGTTAACCTCAGTCATATCAGCAGTCCTGTAGTAAGGATTCATGGCTACATGACCAAGTTCTACCAAGGATCAGAACTACCTTTCATTTCAAAGAAGGGATGTGGGAAGTCATCAAAGTTCAAAACCCCTTGAAAATTCCACTTAATGAAAAACCTTATAAAAAGTTCAAAGAGACATGACCAAACATAAGCCTTTCTTACAAATTGGTACTTCTACTTTATCAACAACTTACACCTACAAGAATAACCAGTGTGGATCCTTCTACTAGTTTTAAGTTAATATTTGAACTTCAATTTTACCTAACATAGGAATAAAAAGAGTTATCTTTATTCAGAAGGTTCATCAATCCATTTGTAACAATTAAATACTGCCCAAATGATATCTATATCATAGAGAAACAAGACATCAATTGTCCCCCCGAATCAGCCGTAACAACAATGTGCAGACTATTTTGTAGCTTAAGTGTTGGGTAAACCACTATGAGCTGATACTTTTTTTTTTTATGAAATGTGTCCTGTGATTTACTAAATATAATAAAATATATCGTATTGCAACATAACACATGTGGGCGTTTCCCTTTGATATACTACCTAAATGAGGCTAAATCTAATTGACATCAAATTAAGGCTGACTGTAATCCCAAAAGTGAATATTATGACTTAAATTTTTTTTGATAAAATCCATAAAGAGTGAACAATAAACATGATCATGGATCATAAATACTTAAGCTCATGGAGCTGTTGTTGTTGTTGAAGGTGGAGGATCCTCATTAGTCTTCGTGGACCACCCTAGAGCAGGGGGAGTTTCATCAAGCACTAGGAGGTCCCATCCATCATTGACCTCATCCTGGGGATTCACTATGTTATAAATAGTCCAAGGGAGTGTAGGTGAACTTGTCGTTAGTATGACATTGGATCTTCTTGTGGTGCTACATGACCAACTTTGGTGACACCTCATGTCTTCCATGAACTTGTTTTTCTATTGATGGTAATTGATTTTGGCTTGATCCCTTATGGATTGCTGAGAGGCCCTTAGTGATAAGGCCTTGGTAGGGGTTCATCAAGACCCTTATCATCGTATAAGACACCCTTCCCTAGTACTTCAATAGTTGGCAAAAGTGTTTTAAGTCCAGGATACCTAGTGAACTTGTGCTTTAGTCCGTGGACATAAATTATACAAGATTCCCACTTTATCATCCCAAGAAATTTTTTGATCAATATCTCAAATCTTGAATTCAATATTGTTACAAAATTTCCAGTAGTGAAAAATGTTCTCTTATCTTAACAACTTCCAGGTTGCATTAAAATCAAAAGTCTATATTCTATTATTGCCAACATTGTGGCCTTCCAAGTAATTGGGTTGCATGAAAGTGACATAGAGATCCATGGTCCAATCCAAACTACTCTATTTTTTTTGCAAAACCCAAAAAGATGTTTGAGAGTTAAAAATTGATAATGGAAAGTGCAAGGGCATAAGGCCACATTTAGACATAATCTATGTTGCATAATCACTGCTCCCTAGAAATGGAGATCCTAGTTTACCCACCACTTTCTGGTTCTCAAGAGATTTGGAGTGGATATGAAAGGATGAAAATTCATATTTACTTGAACCACTATCATACGAGTATTCTTGTTGTTGGGAATTTGTTCCAAAATCCATTCCCATGATGCACGATACGCCTCCACTGATCTTACAGATGAGCAAGAGTAAGGTGCCAATGTAACATAGACCATACAAAAATGTCCTTTGGCTACAGAGTGGCATTTTAAATTGTTTGACGCCTGTATAATAATTAAGCAAGTAAGAAATTTAGACTTAAGTACCCAAACTAAAGTTGAATTTTGACTAAGCCATTTAATCCTACATCCAAGAAATGGATTTTGTCTGATCCATTTGTAACTGACAAAGGATTTTTTTACTGTCCCACACCTGGTGTTTGTCCCAGTTCTATGGAGGATTGATACTGATCTTAGATGAGATATTTTTGGAAATAAGTATTTATATTTTTTAAACAATAAACTTATTTGATTTTCTAGGTGAAATGTTTCCTTAACTAGTGGCCTTTGAATTTAGTCTCTCTATATATTCCCTTTCCAAGTGCACAAACAAATCAAGAGTTTATAAAATATTTGGTTTTGTGCTTTCACAACAAGTCCCTCGTGACTTTTAGATTTGCTCACCTTTTTCCATCTCTGGCCTATAATAATGTGGAGAGTACAGGAGAATGGAGAAAATCTCCCTTGGTAGTGGTGCTACACATATAATGTGTAAGTGAGTCACATTCCTACATGGAAACATAAGGACAACATTTAGATGAGATGGTAATTGCTTTCCAATGTTGAAAGTAGGAATTGTGTTCCTATAGGGATGCATAAGCACAAATTCCACATGATATAGCAGTTACTTTTCAATATGGTAAAGTGGGATGTTCAAATTGAAATGGGTCATACATGTTTCAAGGATAAAATCAAAGAAATCATTTCTTTGATTTTAACAATTTTTAATTTATATAATTAGGTAAGAACCTTACTTGAGAAAATGTGGACACATTTGTAGGATCAAATCTATCATAATCATGAGGATCTATAAGCACACAAACACAATGTGCAACATATAAAAAATAAATATAATTAGAGATGAAAAGTTATCCCAACAAGCCCTAACTATGAACTAGTCTATGAATTAATGTCATAATGTTTGAAGAGTACGACATCATGTCTCTCCCAGAATGTGCAAATTCTAATTCCAATAGGCAGTCACATTCACTATATCAAATACAAGCTCCCTTTCCATGGGTGTGAAAAACTTGTCTCCCACTTGAGCATATGCATGCCTTTTTGTAGGTTGTGACAAAATAAGCAATTGCAACCAGGCTATTATATGCCAAAAAGACATACCAATTTGCTAAGAATAATAAAATGCATTCCATGAAGATTGTGTATTTCTTACATAAACATTATAAACGACTCTAATATTTATCTTATATGGACATCTCTCTTTGATATATTTCTCCATGTCTGCTACATCTTGAAATGACCGGAACCGAATATATATTTCCTTTGATCTAGCATAACCAGGTGCAGCCGGGGAGCTACTTTATATGAAGTTAAGTTTCTATTTTAAGGATATATTCCAGCATGCTTGAATGCACTAGCAGGAAGTACGAAATCATATTTGAAGGTCTGATCCAAAAATGAGTAAGGAGGCAACATTCAAGTTGAAGAAGTCATAGGGTGAGATGTCCTCATTAAAGCAGAGGGAATTCCAAAGATTCAAGGAAATTGGGATGCTTATCTAGGGTTCCCAAATATATAGAGGATTATATTAAATCTTCATTGACCTAAATCTAAGTGCGGTTGGAACCATTGTTGACCACTTTACCACTTATGCCTATGAGATTCATATGTTGAGTAACACACTAATTCATTTGATGAAACATGGCATGGTTTTAGTATCTTCAGAATGTTTGATTTACTCTCTATTTCCCCCCATTTTGTATGGGTGTCCACATGTGATTTTGATCACACTTTTGAGAGGGATGACATCATTTATGATGATGATTTGTTGGTGGCCAAGTGATGATGATGAATGAGAATATGGAATATTTGAGGCATGTTGGGTTAGTTATGAGTGTTGAAGCAGCTCTAAACGTTGTTTTTGGGTGCATATGGACGTAATTTGGCATGTTCCTACCTTCATGTGGCAACTGAATTGAAGTCTGGTCCATTTTCAGGATAAGAACATCAAGCAACATCATTTCTGGGCAAGTAAATCAGTGTTTTGGGCGAAGTTCAAACCTCACGTAGCAACAAACAACATGTTAGGGCATGACCTATGTCACGTCCCCGTCCCTCAACCGGCGAAGAGGACGCGACGAACACAAACACAGCTGGGCAAACAGCCCATGAAAATAAAAACAAAGGAGATCAATGCTGAAATTAAAGCCTAAACAACAGGCATAATTCTTTATACAAGGATGCACAGTCCTTCAAACAATCAGCGGAAGCAATATAGACATTCCAGCATTTAACATCAATATAAATTACAGAGATGCAGTAAACAGCAGCACTTATCTTTTGATGAAGAATTCACCCGCAACCAGCTACGTCGCTGCAACGTTCCACCCAACCATAGGCCAACCTGCTCATCAATCTCTCAGCAACGCTGCCACCCCCGAGCTGGGCATGATTCCTCCGGAATAAGGGTTAATTGCAGGCTTATACATAGCCAAGGGGACATAAACGACAAACCAATCACAGCTGGGTTTCACAGGCTATCAACAAACAAGCCAAGCTAGGACAGTCCAATGGACAACCACTGCATACCAGCAGCCATATCAACCCTTCACAGCTCTGTGAAGAAGGCAAAACAACCCGGGACAGCCCCAAACAATGGATGACCACAGCTTAAACAGGGAAAACGAATTCCTGAGTCATTCTTGGCCCTATCGTGGCCAAAATGACTCTCACTCGAATTTACCATGGCCCCCAAACGTAACAGCAAATACATTCACAACATGGGGAAGACTACAGCCCCGAAATCTACCAGTGAGCATAACCTACAGCAGGGAAAACGACCCAATTAATCTGTGAGACAACCGAAAACGTGAATGGCCCTTCACAGTCAGTCATGGATGCAAGAGCACGACTCTCAGCTCACTATGTGCGCCCCAAACAGAAGAATGCTTGTGCGTGGGTAAACAATCCGACCCAGCAAGGAAAATAACAGACAATGGAGG
>LPNX010128275.1:771634-783067 GCA_001517045.1 Pseudotsuga menziesii
AGTAATTAGTCATCATGGAAGTAAATCAAAACATGTTTTGCATATGGAATTTTAATAATTAAACATGCATATTCATAGCAAGGGTCACAGAACACTTATCCATTTGCCGTCACAATATGCCTTTATCTCTGTTAGGCACCGTCAAGGAGTTGGGAAAATTGAATGCTAAGCTGGTGAGCTCGTTGCAGAGCTAGGAACACCTACACCAGAACTAGCCTGACTTCTAAGACACCCACACACACCCAGCACAAGGAATCAGTCCCTTCTCTGCTACTCAGTCCCTCAGGCCCTGCATTCCCTTCTAGTGCTATCCCGGGGTTGTGGAGAAGAAAGCCAGCCCTCTAGCTCTGTCTGTGTGGTTTCCAATCACCAGGTTTAAGCAAACCAATACCCCATCCCTGTTTCCTGTTTACGTTTCATATCCACACTTGTCTCATTGACATAATCCAACCATCTCACTAATGTTATCACCGAACATGTAGTGCAGATGAGACATTTTCAAAATGTCTAATGGAGTTTCACCCGAACCCCATTTCCAAAATAAGGGAAAACCTTCCCATGAAGTTTGGCTTCTGCAGGCCATCGCACATGATCTTCCTGCAGTGTGTACTCCTGACACGTTCATCAAATAGCCAAACAGTTAATCATCACCTGATACCACAATCCAATTGATCGTTCCATAACCAAGCAATGACATTAGCAATCAAATTCAATAAGAATTTGCGATTCTATCTACTACATAAATTGACTTGCTCAATTGTGGGTCTCTTGTAAGCAGCATTACTATGCCCATTATAATTTTATGCTTACCATCATAACATGATTACCCACTTACCATGTGTCCCTCCTGACACAATCTCACATAAGCCAACAATGATTAGTAGTCGTTAGTACCTCTTAAATCCGAAATCCGCAATTCGAACTTAACAACCCGTACCGACTAATTTTCACAACCATGAGACTTCTTCTCATAAATGGTAGATTTTGGCAGTGGTCAGGGACTTACCTCTCACTGTCATGTTTGAAAGAATCTACCTGAAACATGAATTTCAACCAACCAAACACAATCTTGTGCGAGCCAATGGTGACTATAAGTGGTCATCATTTTCTTAAATTTGAAATTCATAACGCAAATCTAACAAGATCTTTTACACGGTAGATTCCAGCATCGGTCAGGTTCTTACCTCTCAATGCCGTTCTCGGAATAATCTACCTGAAATATATAAGCTTCAAACAACCAAACACAAGCTTATGCGATCCAACAATGGCTAGTGGTTGTCAGCAATTTCTCAAATCCAAAATTCACAATTCGAACTTAACAACCTATTATGCATATCATATGGTAGATTCAGGCATTGGTCAGGACCTTACCTCTCAATGCCGTTCTTAAAATAATCTACCTGAAACACAAGCTTCAACAACCAAACACTTGGTAAGTATGGATGCACATACTATCTCATTGCTACAACCATCACTGAAGCATTTTCAGAATTTATAAAATTCAAATACTTCCAGTGGTTAGTCACATCAGTGTTTTCAAAGCTCATTTACTTCATGCAATCATTATCATACTAACATGGCAAGGTATAGTCACAGCATTCATGAAATTAAATGAAGTGGTTAGATACTCCTTACTCCACAAGCATATTATTCATACCACCTTGCTCTTCAATAGAGCATTTCTGGCAGCCACTTATCCATGACTATCCTGCATTCATAGCAACCTTCGAAACAGTTCCTGAATTGTCATCAATTCATCCTTTCAGCCATTAGTTCTCCATAATATCACATGCATTCATCTCAATGCATTCATGCAATGCATCACAACATTTGCACCTTTACTTAGGCAATCAGTCACTCACACCTTTCATATGCATACATTCAATGCATAACAACAAGATTCATAAAATCTTCTTGATGCATGTCCATTCAACTCTACCTTGCATTGATTCAGGAATACTATGCATTCAACCATACCATGGCCTAACCATGACTACCTCATATAGGATGCATTGCTATAATCAATATCATTAACATGTATAGGCATGACACCTTTTTACATTCCAATATCCACATGGTGTGAGGTCTCTTACCTGGACCAATCCATGGAATTTGTCATAAGCAAACTCTTACCTGCATGAGTCATACTTACACCCTTACCATGACCACTTTGATTGGTCCTTGCAGGAGATTTGCAGAATTTGCTCACCAACTATTGTCATGGACTTGTTGCCTTATTCCCTTCTCCAGAGGGTTGCTGGTCTCATTCATCAGCATCAGCAACATATTCATCCGGTTCCATGTCATCGTTGGTTTGTCCACTAATGCCAACATCAAAACAATGATTATCATCAGTGGTTCATTATACATATACAATTTCCAATATTCTTATCAATCATGCAATATTCTATGCATGCAATACATATCCTCATGCATTTCAAGCATAAACTTAGGAAATGTAGTTATAATCAGCAAGATAGGGTTTAATGAAAACTTCCCTTTCAAATCCCTCATCTTCTTATGGAATTTCTTTTCCACACAGCAGCTGGTTGACTTCATAGTCCCTGCTGCCCTTGGGCATGCAACTGTCCAGATTTGTCCAATTGACAACAGAGTCCATCATTAGCACTTTGCTGCTCCATGCTTAGACTCTGGTCACTTATCCCTATTCCCCACTGGATAAGATTTCCAACGCCTGTTCACACGCGTCATTCCGACCTCGGATGTGAAAACCACACCCCTTCTAAGAATGAAGACTTTCAGCAAACCTTTGCATTTTACACACAGCTGCATTTTGGCCGAGAATGTTAACTTCAGCCACCACACTTCCATTGCATCATTCATCTTTTATGAATTCTAGACTCGACTAAATTTCCCCAACATAGAGTCTTCTTTCCACAAGAACGACTGTCTCGAGGGACGACGGGGGTCGAGGGCAGCGCCCTCGTTTTTTTTTTTGTTTTTTTGTAAATCTATGTTTTCGCGCAATCTGGCGCATTAGCCCGCTGCCATTTTTCCCTTTTTCAGCCCTGAAATTCTCCTGAAAAACAGCTGAAAAATCCCTTTTGAGAACAGTTGAAATCGGCTCCCACTTCGATCTCCTAGCCGCAACGTCGGCTCCTTTATCATTCTCTCTTCCGCCGTATCGGCTGTCGGCTGTATCCCTGATTGGCTGTCGAAAGCCTTTGGGATCGGGCAGTCTATTCATCTATGCAGCCGCAATGGCGGCTCCCCCGGAAGTTCCATCCTTCCGCAACGGCGGACGCTTCTTCCCTTTCCTCTTCGATCGGCGCACTTTTTCTTGCGGCGTCAGCAGTCTTCTTAATCGGCCGGCAGATGCCTCTAGCTTCTGCAACGGCGGACACTCGAAAGCTCCGAACCTTCCGCTGAATTGGCTCCTCGGAAGCTCCAACCCTTCCGATGTCGAGCGTCGGCTGACTCTCACATCGGACGTCGGATGTCTTCAGCTTCCGCAACGGTCGGGCAGAAACTTCATCAGTTCACCCGCAACGGTGGACGGAAACTTCCTTCAATGGCCCGACCTTTCCATACTTAGCCAAATTTTTTTGAAATTTTTCTGCGGCGTCGGCGATCGGACGGATCTCGAGTCGGATGTGAGATTGCTTCGCCGGCCGCAACGGCGGATGGAAAGATCGTTGTCTTACTCGCAACGACGGAGGTTAACTCCGTGAGTCTTTCCGCAACGGTCGGACGTCGGGCCACTTTCCTTTCCGATTTCTCCGACACTTAGACCAATTTCGTGGCTTTTTCTCCCTTAACGTGTCGGTGATCGGAGGTCTTTACGATCGGCTGCGGGATCGCTTTGCCGCCCGAAACAGCGAAAGTTCCATTTTGAGAACCCTTCCGCAATGGCGGACGAGGGACTTCTCTCACCCTTCCGCAACAGCGGAAGTCCACTTCTCCAATCCTTCCGCAACGGTTCAAGCACTTGGGCGATTTTCTTGAAATTTTTGCTCACTGCTGAACAGAGAAGGTAATTCTACCTTCTGTCCCTGCATATTCGTGGCCCAAAGAGGCCCATTGTTGCAACCATGGCGCTCTGATACCATATTGTCACATCCCCGTCCCTCAACCAGCGAAGAGGACGCGACGAACACAAACACAGATGGGCAAACAGCCCATGAAAATAAAAACAAAGGAGATCAATGCTGAAATTAAAGCCTAAACAACAGGCATAATTCTTTATACAAGGATGCACAGTCCTTCAAACAATCAGCGGAAGTAATATAGACATTCCAGCATTTAACATCAATATAAATTACAGAGATGCAGTAAACAGCAGCACTTATCTTTTGATGAAGAATTCACCCGCAACCAGCTACGTCGCTGCAACGTTCCACCCAACCATAGGCCAGCCTGCTCATCAATCTCTCAGCAACGCTGCCACCCCCGAGCTGGGCATGATTCCTCCGGAATAAGGGTTAATTGCAGGCTTATACATAGCCAAGGGGACATAAATGACAAACCAATCACAGCTGGGTTTCACAGGCTGTCAACAAACAAGCCAAGCCAGGACAGTCCAATGGACAACCACTGCATACCAGCAGCCATATCAACCCTTCACAGCTCTGTGAAGAAGGAAAAACAACCCGGGACAGCCCCAAACAATGGATGACCACAGCTTAAATAGGGAAAACGAATTCCTGAGTCATTCTTGGCCCTATCGTGGCCAAAATGACTCTCACTCGAATTTACCATGGCCCCCAAACATAACAGCAAATACATTCACAACATGGGGAAGACTACAGCCCCGAAATCTACCAGTGAGCATAACCTACAGCAGGGAAAACGACCCAATTAATCTGTGAGACAGCCAAAAACGTGAATGGCCCTTCACAGACAGTCGTGGATGCAAGAGCACGGCTCTCAGCTCACTATGTGCGCCCCAAACAGAAGAATGCTTGTGCGTGGGTAAACAATCCGACCCAGCAAGGAAAATAACAGACAATGGAGGCCCTGCGTAAGGAAAAATGAATCCATTTTTTCCCGTGGATGCACCACTAACAGGAAGGACGTGAATTTGCAGTTCGTGGGTGCTCAGCAACTCGTGGGGGAGAGGAAGAAAACCTGCGTGAGACCAAAAACGCCCCAAAACCTGTGCGTGAGGAGAAAACAAAACCAAAATCGTGGTGAGAGTGAACTGACCAAGGATGAGTGCGTGAGGGAGAAGAATGGATAGACATGGGTGGAGTGGGCAAATGGGTAAGGCTGACAGCCTGCCACAACCACCACCACTTCAGCAATAACTCCCCCATCCACCAGCTGAAGCATTAAATAGGTTGACAAGGTTGGGTGAGACAAAAAGGGTGACAAATAACAAAGGTGGCAAAACAACAAGGCAATAAAACATGGGTTTTTCCCCCATAACCAAGGTTTGACACTCCCCCCCCTTATCCTTTGGAACCATGCCCTTTTCATTCAACGTTGCACTGCCGTAGCTGGTTGTGGTTTATTTTAATTGATGTGCGGGTTTACATGATGTCAAATTATAAGGTGCCGGATAGCACAACAAACCATCGGCAATATCCCCATTGCCGAACATACACAACCAAATCGATGGTGGGGCTTTTGCCTTGACCTCCTCACCATGATTATTTACAATATATACATCATGCAAACGGGGTCAAAACCGGGGACGTGACAACCTAGCCTACTGGCAGCACTAAAACAACAATAAAAATAAGAATGAAGCAGATATGAGCAAGCTTAAGGAGGTTTTGGGCATTCATTTGAGTAAAACCAGTAATAAAACACTCCAAACAACAAATCTAGGCAAACTTTAAGGTAGATTCAGCCATAAAAATCCACCATATTAAATTCTGGGCACATACCGGCATGCAAGAAGTAATCAGTCTTTTTTGAACAAACTGTTAGAGTTGGAAAAGATTTCGAGCTACTCTTTTATATGTTGTATGGAGTTCAGTTCTCCTTTATAGATCATATTAAGGAATCATTTCTCTTGGGGATGACCTTATGGGAGTTTTTTTGTATGTGGAGGTTAAATTCAGTCCATATGTGGACATTTCTTATGGGAGAAATCTTCCTTCAAGAGATCCTTTGGGGGGCACTACATGGACATTTCTTATTTTTGTATTGCATCTTTGACGAAGATTTCCTCATGTCTTGGCCTTTGTCTTTTGAGTGCATTGCTTGGTGGATATTGTTGTTGGAGTATCTCCTTGGTGGAGCCACTTAGAAGACTTCTAGGCTTGTATTAGTACTTATGTGAACATGATTGAGGAAAGCACCCTTTGGAAGGGGATTTGGAGATTGCCTTGTGGTCATGTGGACCAATGTTTTAAAACTCGGACTCAGACTCAGAATCAGTCATGGGTCAACTCAACTTGGACTCAAAATCGGTAATGAATCAATAACAACTCGACAAATTTAATTTAATGACTTAGTTTACTCAAAAACACATAAAATATAAAAAATTTAAAGAAAAACAATATTTTAAAGATTCTAATCCATGATTCCAAAGAATTAGAGACAAAATATCCAAAGTATGCTCATGTATATACCATATAAGGGTGAATATATCAAAATTTCATGAAGAGTAAAGTGCAATACATATCCTGAACAATATACATAATAAATGTTTCCTAAATGGCATGTAGATTCCAAAAAATAACAAGATATGATGCAACTACATCATACATCATATACCAATGATCATATACATGTCATTGATCAACATGAACAATCATCAAACTCATCACCACTGCTAGAACTAGAACTAGAATCAAAACGACCAATGCAATAGGCAATGGCATCATGATTCATCATTTGTCACAAGCTTGGGCTCCCCAAGGTCATCTATAGTTGTAGTAGTAGTACTAGATGAAAATTTACAAACATGAGGATAGGGTTCATCTTATAGCTTTAGGGTTAGGGTTAGGTAACAGGTTCCAAGTTGTGATTTAAATTATTGATCTTCTTGTTGCTATTTAAATCAATGAATCATATTCAGATATATAAATGTAGATAACCTTATGTTGCATATGTCACTATGGGAATCTATGGATGCATATGTGAATTCTTCTATGTGAACTTGGTTTCTGAAATTAAATTTCATGTTTAGAAAATATTTTATGTTTCTGTGTAAAATCTAAATATGAAGGACGAAAGGAATAGATATTTCCATTCATATTCCAACTATGTATGTTGGATATGGATCCTCTTCTATGTTCATGAACAATACAGTTCTCATACATAAAATTTACCTTGTATATTTAAAATAATCTTGTAGAGTGCATGTGAATCTGTCACATAAATTAGAAAAATAATAGAGTAAAGATGAAAGGAAGACGATTTATATTCTTCTGTTAAAAGTTGTTCGGGGAAAATGGAGCTAGGTTGATTCAGTTGTGATTTGTAATGACTATTTGAGGTGTTCCTATTGCACAATTGTTGAACTAGATTCATTGTATATTGCAACGCTAGAAAGCATTACACAGGCTACAAAGAGTTTTTTTTCTCAAGTATGACCCTTTCTGAATATTCGGAGATGTAGAAAATTTCATACCTTCTCAATCAGGAGTATTGGATAACAAATTCAACTTATTAGTAGATTCCTTTGAAGAATGACATTTTTGTGGCATCATCTCTTAATTCTTCATTAGGGTAGTGGATAGTTTAATAGTACAAAAAATTCATTTGCATTGATATTGATTTAAAATCATTCAAAACTCTTGACCATGTTAATTTCCAAGGTTGAGCAAGAGATCCAAGTGAACTCTCAAAATATTTAGATAAAATCCTTCAACAGATTTTGGGAAACATATGATAGCTATAGGAGATTATTAAACTCCTCATTCGTCCTAAAATGTATGTCTTTAGACATCATTTATTTATTTATTTGTAAATGGAATTAGACATCTATTATTCATTGATTTATTTGAAGTGAAACTGTATATTAGAGATGCATTTTTCACTTCGTTAATGTATTGCACATATTTGTACTTCTAGTTCCATTCATTATTCTGTGATCATTTTTGGATATAAATATATTTCTAGTCAGCATACAACTATGGGATAAACATAGTTGCTCACAAGGCTCTATAGTCTATAGTATATGCTAGCATGGAGAAGGGCTGGTGGAATCTAGATGTCAAATCAACTAAGACCAGATTTTCTTAAGTTCAGGTGCTAGGTATGATATTTTCCCGAAATCACCTAGGACTCAAGATCATGAGAATTTATAATGTTTGACATGCATATATGATATCAAAGGTGAAGTAAAAAACAAAAAAATATATCCCTGTCCTGTTTATAGCAGCATAACACAGTGGTTTAGACAGCTACAAGATTATGATTATAAAAAAATATCATTATGGTATGAAACATTGTTAAAGGAAGAGATTGCATATATTGTATATCTAGATCTCAATAAGAGCCTTGAACTCTTGAACCTAGCTAGGTGACCCTGGGAGGCATACAGGATCCACAAGCAAATTTTCTCCTCGCACTTGAGCTTGAATAAAATAAACTTGTGATATACCCCTATTCCAGACTGGGTTGTCAATTTGATCTATACAAATAACATGTACCACTTACTCTTATGCAAAAGGTTGGGCCGACACTGGTGCAGCATGTCTTAGGTGGTCTCACTAACCTGCTCCCTATTGATCCACTCATCCAAAAAATTTCCCATCACTTACCGCCACCAATTGTTGAAGTTGGCTGAAAAAATAGGGCAATCAATCTAACAAGGAAAAGTATGAAATAAGCCTACTGATTTTTCTTATTAGTGTAACATCCCCAACCCTCCGACCGATGAAGAGGATGCTATCGTAATGCTATGTACCCAGGAAACTAGCCCCATAAACATACACATGATAAAAATTGAAATGCTTTAAACTAAAACATGCATAGATGCATAGTTATTTATCATACAATGGAAGCAACTACATTCCATTCAAGCATTTAGCATGTTCATCATTTTCATTAAACAACAAATACAATTGCAGAGATGAAATAAACAAGAATACTTGTCTTATGAAGAAGCTCATCCTGCAACTAGCTATGTCGCTGAAACGTTCCACCCAACCATAGGCTAGTGTGCTCCTTAATCTCCCAACAACACTGCCACCCTTGAGCTGGGCATGATTCCCCAAGGAAAAGGAAACTAGCAGGCTCACACATAGCCAAAGATATGTCAAAACTCAGTCAAGCCAAATCTATGTTTGGTTTTATCAGACTGCCAAGGGGATGTAAAGGCTTGTTTGATAAGTTAGGGATCTCAACCATAGAGCTATGGACACCTACACAATATCTGACTTGGCTTTCCCAACACATACAAACCCAACACAAGGAATCATCCCCTTCTCTACTGTACAGTCCCTCGGGCTATGCATTCCCTTCAAGTGTTATTTAGGATGTGTAGTAAGGAATAATCGATCCCTCAATGAGGTTCCTCATCCACTAGGTTTATCAAGAAATTTACCTCTTCCACTCCTAACTTGTTCATACCCAAAGTAGAGTGCATAACACTTTATACCAAAACAAAACGCCCATAACAACAAAAATGTATTTGTTGGAAATTTACAACATGTGGGCAACCAAAAACGAATTTTAGATGGGGAAAAATACCAGGGTGAGGAAAACGATTTCAGACCCATTCTATTTCTCCACAGAGACAAAATCGACCTATACAAAAACCAACTCAACAAATCGATTTTAGAAAATGACTATGGGGATTTCAGAGCAAAAATAGCCTCTACCAAACCCAAAAACATGAATCTTCGTTGCCCATGAATTCTGAGGACGTTTATGGCATTACAGGAGCCAAAACAACTGCCATAAACTCCCAAATGAAAAATACTCCTTGCCCACTTGTTGAACAACACCAAAACGTATTTTATGGGCATGCAAGATAAGGAAAATGAGCAAAAACGTGAAGGATGAACACACAGGAAGCTTTATCTACATGAATGAAACCAACGTGAAGGAGAATGGTGAGGTAGAAATGGAAAATGTGGGTGTATGGCAGAATGGCATACGTTTTTGGGAATTTTTCTTGCCAAGGAAGTCAGAACACGTTTTTCAAAAATGGGTCCTCTGCCCAAATCGAATTTTCCCATACTCTTCCCACTCCATGCAATAACTATCTCAACCACATTCTGGGAGAATTTAATGATTGGATGAATGAGACAAGAAAGGTAGTTGATTGTTTGATGGGTTCTCCTATTGACATTTGGATTTTCCCCATTGGCCCCAAAGGTTAAATAATTTACCTCCCTATTCCTTAGGAAAATCATGCCCCTATCTCTTTAATGTTGCATTGACATAGCTGGTTGTGGGTATTTAATTAATTTGCATATTTACATGATGATTCAAAATTATAATGTGTCGGCTAGCACAAAATACCATCGGCAACGATTTTGATCGTCAAAACATAAAACACTAAATCGATGGTGGGGCTTTTGCCTTTAGCTCCACACCACGATTAATTACAATATATACAACATATACATTTTTAATGCAAACGGGGTCAAAACTGGGGTGTTACAATTAGCAAGTGTTGTTATTATTAAAGCTACAAAATTCGTTTTCCTTTTTGAATTTTATCAAAAAGCACTAATACCATCTTTCACAAACTTGCAATAACTTGATCTTTGTTGGAATTACACATGTTGATCCCATTCAAGGTACTCCAAGTCCAAGATAACCTTATAGCTTTCAAAGGGTCCAACATCACGCATACTTCTGTTAATATATTTGGGTGTGATTGAGAACCAAATTGAATTACTTGGTGACTAAAAACTCAACATATTTGTGTAACCATCCTAAGGAATTTGAATCCTTATGCATGTTGTCTTGAAATATAGTTGTTCGAACTAGGTTTCCACAACCAGATTCTTTTGACTTGTCAATTATTGCCAATACTGACATATTCACTTAAGCTATTATCTCCCACAACTATACCCTCATATTTTTCACTTGCTTGATTGGTCCAATTATTTTTTCAAGTGATAGTGTCTCATCAAAGTTGAGAAGTATCAACATCTTAATTGTCTTGGTTTCTTCTTTTAATGTCAGAAACAATATTTTTTTCATTGTATCATATCTTCTTACAAGCTTCCCTATAGAGTGATTATTATCTGTTAACTTCATTGAATGGGTCAACTTGTTGACAGAAATCAAAACTCCTGTCAATATAGACCTTCAATTATGTATGAACATATTTTATCTTTCCAATCAAATGCTCTTCTCTTCCTAGTTGTTCATGGTATTGATAGCCATTTCTTTGTTATAGGAATCCTCAAACATTCAATGGGAAAATAGTTCAAGTTATTTTTCTATTCGGGTGTCGATGTTAGAATAATCAAACCCATAGTATTACCCACTTAGACATTAATTCATTTATTTTTGTCTTATTTGCCTAGTTCATGAGTCCCACCATGTTCAAGT
>LPNX010128303.1:7788-26179 GCA_001517045.1 Pseudotsuga menziesii
TTTTTGTTGATCATGAAGCTTTGAAGCACATGAAAAGATAAATTAGAAGTGTTGGGCATAAGCCTTGAAGCCTTCCAAGTTGATGTTGAGCATAAGCTATGAAACATTGGATCCTTGGCCATTGTATCCCTAGGTGTATCCTACAAGTACATCCTAGCATTAGTGTTGACTGAGGAGCTATGGAATTGCACTAAGTTTGTAACTCCCTATTTTTATCGTTGAGTATGGCATCTGGATAAGTGCTAGGAGTTACTGAAAAGAATTAATATGTCAAGTGGAAACAACTTGGATAAAACATTGATCTCATCTTACTTACTTTTAAGTGATTAAATGAAATTTTGAATTTTTGTATCTCATCAAGTACTAAAGAACTACCATGTTATACGAGGGAATCCAAAATGAAAGGACGCTTAGAGTTTCCTAGCCTAGTTGACCTAGCCCCTACCTAAAGGCCTTATTAAAGAAAGTGACTAAGTTAAAAGAAAAGTGTCATATTTTTAGGGATCATACTCTATGATACCTAAGGATAAAAAGTTAACAAATGATATATATATATATATAAAGAGTAAGCATAGTAATAATACTAATAGCTATAAGAAATAAAGATAGGATCCATATGTTACTATTATTACAAAAGATAATTAAATATTAAAATACCTACAAGAGTCTAAATAGGAACTAGTCAAAAGTTCCCAAGTTAAAATTAAAATTACTCAAATTAAATAAAAATGGTTAATTCAAGAAATCAAATGATTTTTTATTTAAGTGCCCATTTGACTAAAAAATTTTCCTATAAAAACCCAATCCAAAGAAAGGCTTTGGGATATTTTGATTATTCCATAATTCTACATGTTTATTCTCAAAAGAGTTCTTGGAGGACATTTTTACTAAAAGGAAAAAGGAGAATTGAGACTACGCCTGGTATCCCACATAGGGAAGCCTTACCTTAGAATCTCTAAGCTACTTGCATTTGTGAACCAGCTCCGAGGGATCCAAATAGAAAATAGGAACGGTTCCATTTCATGGTTGGGTGGAACATGGTAGTTCCTAAGTTATTCGGTTATCTAAGCAAAGGTCATATGTGTCTATGAATGGTTAATGCTGGGTATTTGATTGTGCAGGATTTTGTAGCCATTAAAACAACATCATATTGGAGGTATGAGGTTCTCAATTTTCCCCTTGAAAACTACACATGTTTTATTATGAAAATACTAGATTGAATTCTAAATGAATGTCAGAGTAACTGTTTTCTATAACTAGGTTATATTTTTTGCATTACTTCTTTCTTCACTTACATGTTAAACTCATTGTTTATTAGCATTTGTATTTCTTTTATCAAAGGTTAGGTTATCTTTTTCTTTTAACTAGGCTATTCTAATATATTTTATTCATGATGAGATAAGCACCTTTAGTATTATCTACGGGAGGGTTTGGTTTCTATTTTTATTTCTACAATTTATTTCTTGTCTATTAATTTCAATTCAAAACCTAGACTTATTTAAAAACTGAACCTATATATTATCTCTGCTATCAGATTTCATATTCCCAGCAAGATTATACTATTTATAAATAAACCCAAACTATTATCTATAGTATTATCCTAATATCTATACAGAATATTATAATCTAAATATAAATGGTTGAAACTTTAAACAAAACATCATAAACAAACTATAACAAAACATTTCCATTTTAAAAAGAAACAACATCGAATGGAAAGCTATCGAGACATCGAATGTCTGTAGGCATGAATTCATCATAAATCATAATCATATTATATAACTATACCTTATACCATTAACATAAGAAATCAACTATAACCTAATACAAAATACATTAACACATATCGTATCTATCAAGATGTTAAGGGATAGAATCCTGTTGGATTTCATGCCAAAACAAAAAAACCCACACACACATACAATTTACAACCCACGCAACCTAGGATTGAATCCAGTGGGCTCACGACATAAAAACAAGGGTTACTTTCCAACCCGATCAACATCGAGTCTCGTAGGGTTCGATTCACAAATTTTTTATCAACGTTGTAAAAGCTTGTATTTATACTACAAAATATACACTAATAACATTTAAGTGCAAAAAGGATCAAAATTAAACCGTTGCCCTATCAACGTTTCCAGAGATTAAATTTGTATCTTTGATCATTACCATAAAATCCATTTTTAACAAGGAAGTAGTTCCTGGATAATAACTCGACGGAAAGCACTTTAGGGTTTCAGGCCTGGAAGAGTGAGGTGCGGCTGCGTAGGTCGACGGGAAGGCCATAGGATTGGGCGTTTTGCAAGACCCTGTGTGGTGGGTCATGTCAAATCCAGACCCTCTGAACCCTATCTCAAAGAAGGGGGTGGCATGAAACAGAAGTGAGAGGCATGCGAGAGAGACAAAAGGAAAATTATCTTGCCCGTGGGGCTATTTGTAGAAGTCCTTAGCGATTTCGATGATTCAAATTAGGTCTGAGTGGGTGATAGGAAAGATCGAACTTTAGAAGGAGAAGGACCTTATTGGGAAAATTGTGGGGGTTTGGCCCAAGGAAAGATATTTGGTTCAGTGGATTAGTAGTTTGTGGAACCTGATTGGTCACTATGATTTATAGCTTGGATCCAAGGGATTCTTCAACATAATTGTTTTTAACCAAGAAGATAGGGACCAAATCCTGAAAGGGGGTCCGTATTTTTTCTTCTCGACTGGTTTGTACTTGCATCCATGGAAAGGGTGTTTTAACCTATAAATGGAAGACATGATAGTTTCCCAAGTATAGCTCCACCTATTCTCAGTTCCTAGAGAATATTGGGATCTAGATACTCTGAAGGATATAGGTAAAACCCTATAGAAATTCATTAGGGTGGATGACCAAAATAGGGTTCAAAGATATACATATTTTTCCCAGATCTGTTTTTACCTGGACCTTTCCAAATAACTCCCATAAGAAATCATCCTAAACTGCGAAGATGAGGAATGGATATAGCCCATTGACTATGAGAAATTACCTCTTTGGTGCAGGAATTTCCATGAATATGGACATCTAGGGAGGGATTGTCCCAAACTGACATCAACAGTAGGAAATATTGGCCATAAGCCTGAGGGTGGAGCTAAGAAGGATGACTTCACTCAGGTAAAGAATAGGTGAAGGAACAAGGGAGGGGGGGAGTCCAAAGCAAAGAATGAGCTCAAGAAAAAAACCCTCATTCCAACAACCCCTTCGAGGTGCTGGGGGTGGGATTTCCTGAAGAATACAACCTTAAGGAGAAGGGCTCAGTGGAGCCACAGGAAGAAAAGGAAAAATAATCAGAAGGAGATGGGGTTCAACAGATGGAAGATGTGCCCTTCAATGGAGAGTCATCCTAGCATACTTTTGCTGATGGATTGTGGAGAGAGACCCAAAAATTAATAAGCCCTAGATTCTACAACTGCACAATGTCTTCTTCTCAAGTTATCTCTAATACCATGTTATATTTTTATCATTCAAGCTACCATTATGATCTTGGGATCTTTAACTAAGAGAATAGCATGCACAACAATAAAACACAAGCACAACACAAGAGACAAGATACACAAAGAATTTTCCTTACGGAAACCATAAAGGAGAAAACCCTGCAACTTCCTTAGAGATAGAATCGGCACCAAAGGTAAAACTGAAAAACAGTAAGATGATCTCTCGACAGCAGTATCCTCTCTCTCTCTCACTGAGAGAGCTTGTCCTCTCTCACTCATGTGCCCCAATGAGTGAGTGTGTGTGTGTCCTAAATAGAGAGACTCACTCTCCATTTATATTCTTCCATTCACTTGGAACCCAGTCCATCATGTCGACCTCACTTAACAATTACTTACTAGATCCAACATCTCTAGGAGTGTCTAATAACCCTAGTGCCCCACAACTTGTGGGGAACTTGCCTCCACCGACCAACAAGGAGGTTTATCCTTAACACAATGGTGGGGACTATTTCCCTGACTTACAATGACTCACCTAGGGTTGACTTCACTAGGATAGTCTAATAACCCTAGGGCCCCACAACTATGGGAACTTTAACCCTTGACCAATAGGAGGGTTACCCAGAATGACTTGACATGACTTGTTTACATTATTGATCCTCTCGATTGAAAAATAAGGGCATGAAAACATGACTCAATTACATTTTAAATACATCCCAGAATAAACATCGGGTTACAACACATAATATACATAGATGAATACATTTCAAAGTTACAAATACATCAAAAGTTTGCAGCCGAACAAGTCAAGGTAAAAACATCATGAAATTTTGCAAAGAAACCCCCTTAGTTATTTTTATCCATTGGTTCCACTTCATAAGCCATATCCAGCTACACAATTTCCACCTTCAAAAATATTGAAGAAACCCAATACCAAAAAATGCAAACCTGTAATAATAATGAAGTCTCTTGTCCTTAATATTAGGACACATTAACCTCTCCTACACTTAAAATCAAGACAACTCAGGCTCTTATTTTCTTAAACTATTGGGATCCTTATTCAAACAAACAACTACTAGCATACCCCCAAAACGAGGGAAGTGAAATGCTGAGATGAAGTTGTATATGTTGGAGAAATAGAAAAAAGTTGTGTTATAGATAAATTTGTGACATAATAATCAAAACATAAAATAGAAAACTTAAGAGAAGGAAACCAATTTTTCAAAAAACGATAAAATAAAATAAAAAAGAATGAATCTTTCAATATTTTGTAGACATAAAACAAAAAAAACATAAAAGAATGCATACCCATTCCCCAACAAGAAAAAATCAAAGTGAATCCAAATTATCAAAAGACAAATGAACTAAAGAAAAATTCATGTAGTGAAAAGAAACCAATGCCTAGATATGAAAGCATTAATTATTGAATCACCATTAAAGCTTCTATTCACATATCTTAAGAATAAAAATGTTTCATCGATTTGTAATCTACCCTATATACATTAAATACAAAAAACCATGGCATGTATATAAGCATAAAAATAATAACATCATTACTCCTGGTCTAAATACGGATATCATTTAATACAATAATCAACCATCTATGCTAATAGAAACTTAAAATCAAAACCTCCCACTACACTATAGTGCATTTCCTATAGAACTCTAGAAAAATAACTGACAAGCACCTCTTACGAACATAACAAAAGAATAATAAGCAATATTCTAAAAACAATGTTACATAATATAAAAGGTTGCCACACGAATTCCCGGTTGCATCTATCAAACACAAGTGAGCATAGTCAAAATTCCTTGAATGCAGATATATTTGCACTAACTAATATAACAACTTTTTAAAAGATGTCTCAAAAGTAAAGAATGAAATATATCGATAATTGAAATTAATCCAAATAATCTTTTCTATCTAGGAAATATACAATAATATTTTAGTACTTTTGTCTTCAATAAATATAAAAATCTCGTAGAATTCTTAACAAACAAAACTCCAAACCAACAGTTACTTGTAGGACACCTGTATAATTAACCATAAACAAAATCACAACCTATATACACATTGAGAATTAAAGAAATGGCACCCTACACTTCGTCCATTAGATGAAAGACAATCTATCTTACACTTGGTAGCATAGACTATATACACTCCCAATCAAAGGAAGGGCACCCCACACTTCCAAAGTCAACTAAAAGAAATAAACATTACACTTGGAAGTTGCACAAGACCTTGCACTTTAGGACTAAATGGAAAACTCACCTAAGAATTGACAAGCACCTCTTACAAACGTATCAAAACAATAAGTAAAATTCTCAAGACAGTGTTACATAATATAAAAGGTTGGCACACAAATTCCTGCTTGCAACTATCAAACATAAAAATGAGCATAGTCAAAATTCCTTCAATGCAACAACCTATGCATGAGTCATACTTGTAAGGATACATTGGCACTAACTATTATAACAACTTTCTGCAAAAAATATCAAAACAAAAGGAAAAAAAAAGGCTTCTGAAAATAATGAAAGACAGCAATACTTAAAATTAATCTGAATTAACTTTTCTAACTAAACAATATAGATTTTAGTACTTTTGGATCGAATAAAAATAAAAATGTCCTAGACTAACTGAAACAAAACTCCAACCACCACTTACTTTGTAGCACACCCTACACATTAACAATCAACAGAAGCACAACCTATATGCACTTTGACAATTAAAGGAATGACACCCCATACACTTTGGAAATCAACTGAAAGGAATCTTATCGTACAATTGGCAGCACAACCTGTAGACACTGGAAATCAAAGGAAGGGAACCCCACACTCAGGTAGTTAGTTGAAAGAAATATACCTTCCATTTGGCACTTAGTAGGAGGCCATGTACTTTAGCACTAAATGGAAACTCACCTTACACTTTGGAAGTCAACCATGGAACACCCTACATTTTGGCGGTAAGCTAAATGAAACTACAATTTTTGTCATCAAAAGAAATAAATGCCCTATTAAACAATAGGTGATCTCTAGGAAATCCATTGTTAAATATTCACCTGGTGTTAGAATATGTATCTAGATTCTAAATAATGGAAATATTAGATCAATCACACTTCCACCTCAATTCTTTCAGGGAAATTTGGCAAACATACCTATCCAAATATCAAAAAGTCAGTTGCAATCGTGTCCTTCCTCAAACCGCAAAGAAATATCATACATCCTATACCAACCATACCAAGGAAGAAACAAATTCTTATAGTTGTAGGATGAGGTAAAATTACTACAAAAAAATGTACAAAAGTAATTTTTAAAGATTTATCTTAGGAATCCAATAATTAAGGGATGGTTAAAATAACTCTCATGGACAATGAAGGACATAGATTTTGAAAATGGGTGGTAAAAATACTCAAAATTGAACATACCCTTTTTCTATTTAACAACACTACATACCAAGTGACCATAACACTATTCCCCAACAATGAAGCATAGAGATTTTGGAAATGGGTAGTAAGGACATTGAGAATAAATATTCTACCCTGACTCTAGCTAGTCAGATGCAAAAGAGTATCTTCTTGCATAAAAAATACAATGATATCTCGAAATGAAACAATTTCAATTCATATGGCCATTATTTCAGCATGCTATTATTGGTTTGGTATACCCATCCTTCTGTTTCAAACCCCAAGATATTATTTTGAAAGACTAGGTTGATTGATACAACGAGTTGAGGTAGGAATGTGAGACATATTTTCTTATATCAAGATTGCATCCTTTCATTTAGGGCAAGTCATCCAATCTGGATCATGGCTTTAAGTGAATGATGATATTTTTTTTTCTTTCAGTTGGCTCCTAATGAAAATGACTCTGCTTGTTGTTGTCTATGAGAAAAATACTTACTAAAGTCATGGGAAATGTTTGTGGAGTTAATTTCTCTCTTTATTCTATATTTATATCGAAACAAACTGATGATCATACCTTTGAGTTTAGACCTTAGTAAGGGTTAAAACATACCATTTTTTTGTTTTCGACGAGAAATGAGGTAATGTCCATCTAGGTATCAAGGAGCTTATTCATTTTATCTGTCATGGTATTCTCTATGCTCTTCATGGGCTATGCCAGATTGTCCATTATTTGTTCCATATGATAACCAAAGTACTTGAGGGTCACACCTCTCTTCTTAGGTCATCTATGCACATCATCATCCTCAGTGGAACTCATGGAATCCAAGATTGGATTGAATTCAATGGATGTTGCTTCATACATGTTATCCACATCATCATCCTCAAAATCCATCTCTTCTTCTTCCACTTCCTCTTCTTCTTCATGGAGCTTTTTCCCAGAATCCCTGTGCATAATGTGCTCATTGTTCTTATAAAAGAAAATCCTCGAAGTCTCCCGGTGCAACTTGGCCTTGTTGTATGACTTATTGGGAAGATTATACTTGTATTTGCACTATAATCCATTGTATTTATCATTATAGGAAACATTAACAATCATTTATCTAGCCCCAATGGTTTTCCCCCAATCAACCCTTGCTGACATTGAAGCACATGTCTTCGAACTTGAGGAGAAAAATATCAATGGCGATGTTGGTCCATAGCACCTCCTTCTGCGCTCTAGAAAAGTAATGTGTCATGTCTTCGTGTAGTCAATGTTAAGGGTCCCTATCCATCTTATTCATTTATCTTAATCTATGCATACTCTAGGTCGAGGGTTCAAATGGCGCAAATGGGAAACAATTTAGAAAATCATAATGGTACCTGCTCCCAATTCCAATCAGCTTCTACATGTGTAGATTCTAGAAGTTCCTTAAAAGCATTACTTTCCTCCTGGAAAAGAACAAAACCCTAATCAGCTCAATATCTTGTACTATAATACCAAAAATCACAGTAGTGTTTGACATATAAATTCTCAGATGCATTCCTTGGGGTTTTTGGAGCCATTAAAGGGTGTTTCTATACACAGATGTTGTTTCTCACATCAAAAAATTGCTTAAAATAAATAACAAAAGACAAGGCTAAGCTCACATACTATTTTATTGGCATAAATTAAAGGCTCCTCATCAACTGTTTTCTCTTTTAACAAAGGATTTACATTGACTTTTCCAGTTACAGGAATCACTTTCTTAGCTTCCTGTAATTAGCAGAGGTTCTGGTTCTAAGAATATTAATTCTATTTCCCTTTTTAACCAGTTCCATAGTTGGGGGTCGACCAGCTCTAGTTATTAAAATATTGATTCTATCCATAGATTAATTGTGAATACCAATATCCATTGACATGTTAAGAAGCAAAGAACAATAATTACCAATATCCATTGTACCATTTTGGATATCTCCATGTGAAGTATTATTTGTTTGTAGATATTTTCCAACACTCTCACCCTTAGATGCCTCAGTTTCATTTGTGAGTCTCTGCATATGTGAAGCACATATTGAAATAGCACATTGGGAATAATTCGAATACTATCCAACATTTCTATAGGCATGAATAATCCATGAGTGACTACATCAAAATAAGGAACCTACCGCAAGCAATAAGTTTTAAGTTCAACAATATGTTCAAATAATCTAACCTGATAACTGGAATAAATAAAATTTCCCAAACAAAAAAGAGCAAGCACAATGTGTTAACTTTGAGAAGAACTCTTGCATCTAAATTCCTCAAACTATTTTTTTTAAGTTCTTGAATGCATAGACAAACCCTTCTAATGTCCCTCTTCACAACAACATTTGGTGGAGATAATAGATCTATACCTGTTAATCCCAGCTTTTAAAAGACATGTACTAAAATAGTTCATTGAACTTGGTTAATGAACACAATGAAACTGATACCCTAAAAAGAAATTACAGACCCATGGTCTATTAAAATTATACCACAATAAGTGGGATTTCTACATTTGTTGAAACAACACAAAGAAACTATAGACCCATCAATTGTATAATTTGAATTTGTTTATATGATATAATGCACTAAGGAAAAACTCTATCGTAGGTACAGATTCTTGTCTTAAAAGGTACTAATACTAAGGAGAAAGAAATTCATGGCCCATGACTGTGAAATAAATACACTAGGGTTGAGGTTGCTACTCTTTTTACGTCATTTTTGGGCACATGATACAAACTTAGCTCCAACAACATCATTGGGTTCTTGTAGAAATGCACAAACACACTTTTCCTTTGATTACCCAATGCTTCCAGTGTCCATTGCACAAGCCAACAAGCAATTGTAACTTCCATGCAGGAAATGAGATATATTATAATTCAAAACCCTAAGCTATAATGAAAATCCAAGAGACATATCCAAAAAATTGTTCCCTAGATCTGCTACTTTCCCTTTGGAGCCATCAACAACTGTGAAGCTTGTTATGCTTCCCAAAACTAGATTTTTCAATGTTTCTGATCCAGTAGATACACAATTCAACAAAACAAACGCTTGCACTCTCTAGAGATGCTTACCCCTGTTCACCCCATATCCTGCATGAACATTACAGTAAACTCTTGAAAGCAGTATGGATCCCACTGAAATCTATGTTACATTTCAAAGTCTATTGTTTCTAGAACCATGCAATATAGTACATAGTTATCTCACAAGTATGATGATGAAATTAATAAAATATTCATTTCAGATGCATACAGAGAAAAATACTTTACAAATATATCCCTTTAAAACAAAAATATTTTCTGTATTCAATAATGAGTAATCAATAAACGAAAAGACTTAACATGGAGGCAATAATTCAAAATTGCTCAAAACAAAAGTTTTGCTGTGATTGTAAATAGTCAGTTCATAAACTTGGAAATAAAAATTCATTACCTGTTTGAAGAAGCATCAATAAAAGGTTGACATCAAGCAAGATTTCCGTTTGATATATTATATGTCCGTAAAAGTTTACATCACTTTTATTTTTTCTAGACTATGAAAGTAAAATGTTTTATATAAAAAAATTAAGAAATGAATAAGTTATAACCTCTAACAGTCTTATGATGATTTTATAAGAAGATACAAATAACAGATAAAATAAAATAACACATATTCCAAGGGTGACATCAGTCAATGGAGTTGGAATTTCCATTAGTTTTGGGCACATGACACCCAGTAGTTCCCCTGTTTTCTTGACAACATCTTCGATTTCACCAAGGAAGCAAAGGGATACCCAACATACTCAATGTTTTATGGGAGTGTCCCCATTGAAATGGGAATGATTCCTCCCATACCCCCAGGATAGAAAAATGTATAGGACATGTCCCCAAGGGGTAAGGATGGATCCCATCCTATACAGATCAAGAGCCTCTCAGAATCACATGAAGTTTAGGCATGACACCAAGATCTAGCACTATACATAATTCCTAGCTGATGGCTTAAACCATTGTTTCTTTCTCATAACCAAGATAAGGACAACTCAATACCAATTCATGATTGCAACAATAAACTTTAGCTCAACTCAAAAGTACTTCATGCACAAATTAGTTGTGATATTCAGCTCATGGTTTCAAGAATGGAATCCTAGCTCCAACCCAACTAGATTCTGCATGCCTAATATCATAAGCAAAAAACTCATTTTCATAGGATTTCATGTGGCAAATACATGTTTCCAATTTCTCTCCAAAATTGTACATCTCTTATTCCAGGAGCATACTATGGATACAGAAGACATGCTTACCACTTCAAATTTCAAATATCGATAAAAATCCATAGCATCCATAGCATTCAAGGGAACATACAAAGGTGATAGAAGTTAGAACCTATTCTTTTAGGTGCATGCCATACAAATACCTAAACTATGCTTTGTTGCTTCGATGTCCATCTCTGCTGCCTATTTATGGATAGTGTCAATATAGCTAAAAAACATTAAATATGAGAAACTTTGTTTCACTCTTGAATACTAAAATCATTATAGTGATATCCCTTAGTCACGTGTATGCAAGTAGCAAATAAATTTAATCACAATAGTTCTAATGTCAACATTTTTATACAAATATGAGGGGAATTATCAAATCATATTCATGAGACTGTTGGGAGTGCATTTGAACATCAAAGTGTAAAAATTATCAATATCTCATCATAGACATAAATGGTCAAATTTGGTGTAGTTTCCAGAATGAGGAAGCAAATGTAGTGTTGAACTGCAAACCATGGAGGGTAGGGTATTCAGTAGAAAGGAACGGGTCTCAAAAATCTTGAAGGATAACACATAACAAAATAAAAGGTAGATATTTTCACGGTGTTAGGTTTTCTTCAAGACAAAGATGAAAACATGAAATGAGGGACAAAATTAAAGGACTACATCTACTAGGTTTTCTCAGTTGAACTTCTGGCAAGCATTATGGGTTAAAAAAGTCTCCTAGATAAAGTTTTCAATTTTCACAAAATAGTGGATCTAGAGAAATTCACAATGATGCAAAAATATATATTCTTGTATAGTTATAGGAATGGCCATGCAGATATTTTGAGCTTTGAAGGATTACTACATTTCATATATGTAATATGAAGGAAAAGGATCAAGTAATTATTGAAAATTCTCTCCTTTTGTAGCAACCTCATTTGTATTTCTAAGTATTTTACAGAAAATTATTGACACAAAGGGGAAAGAAATGTTGAATACATAAAAAGGAAAAAATGCATCTCTAATTTGTAAAGAATTCATTTCACAAAATAAAATTTGTTGAAGTGGATGGTGGCTCTCACACAGCTCCTGAAAACACCAAATAACTTGAGAAAAAAGGTGAAAAAAATGTCTTTCTGATATAAATAGTTTGGAATAATCGAAGTCCTCATTTTCTGAAAAATAATGTTATGGTTGTATAACTAAGAAGAAGATTAATTATGGAGTCCAATTATTTAGCTAAATCATTTAGATTTGATTTCAAATTTAGTCATATATGACACTAAAGAATTTATGTACTGGGGGTTTCCTGATTATGATCCCAACACAACAAAGCAACACTTAGTATGACGTCTCTAATTTCTTTCTATAGTTGATGATAATCCCAACCTCAAGCAATTATGTCAAGGCGTTGTGCTTGTAGTATATATGTCACAGATCATGCCTTCTGAGAAAGCATGGGAATGCAAAGCCTGTAATTTGATTTGTTTCTCCTAAACTACTGTATTGATCACAGTCAGCTAGAAACTAGCATTTTACTTGGTTTGAAGGATTATTTTTGTATACTTCTCTTATAAAGATCCAACCTTATTTTATTGATTCAAATTTAATTTGTTAAAGTCAAGAAACTACTTGGAAACTAATCTTTGTCTCACAAAAAAGTAGATTCATTTTGCATTCGTTGTTTCAAATTACAAATCAAACCCTCCAAAATGGGCTCCCTCTTGGATGTATCTTGGATAAAATTTGAATATTCTCTAAACAATACCTTTAATAAGGGTCATATTTTACCTAAGAGGCGATTATACCCACGCACTATAACCAATTTGAGCTTCATCATTTGTATTCAAAATTATGATCCCAACATCACAAGACGACGTTAAGTATCACGTGACTAATTTATTTCTAGAGTCAATTTTCTATAATTGGTAAAAGCTTCAGTACCAAGAGAGGTGTTGGATTTTCTAATACATGGTAAATAGATTATGAAAACCATACATTTCTACAGAAAACTGAATATTTTAAATCTGAATGCTAATTGAAATTGCAATTTGGCATACAAATTTTCTAATTAATTAGTAAGTTCCCATAAGATAGATTTGGTATAGATCCCAAAATTAATGACTATGAAATAATGGTCAAACATACCTACTCCATCAAACTAGTGGAATACTAGTTGCATAACCAACACCCATAAACCCATTGAAACACCCATTATTACTGCTACTTTAACCTGTTCCCATTTCTTTGGCTCTACGAGAGATCAGTTATTTATTGGAGTGAAACAATTCCAAACACCAACAATTATTACATACTTTTAATAACATAGAAACATTGTGAGCATGAGGGTAAATGTTGATTGACTTGAGATCAATTTCTATGGATTCCATATTCAATTTGATACATTCTCCTCTTCCCGGCACAAACAATATTGTCGATGCTCCTTTGTAGATCATCATGGCCGGGACATAAATTTGAACCATAAATAAAAGAATATTATAGTTGTAGAAGTTTTATAGGCTTGATAGTACAGATGGAAAAAAAGGTAGAGATAATCAAAGGCTTAGTAGAATGTAAGACCCTTTTCAGATAAGAGAGATGAATTTTATAGTTCTAGAAGTAATTCCAGGGCACCAATACTGATGATTTCACTTTATTGTACACACATGAATTGACGAGTTGTGCCAAACAAAGGAGATCGAGGAGACCAACCCAGTGTAATATTGATCCCGTAACCAATCGAGAAATATCTTAGTAGGGGGTGCCATACCACTATGGCCCACCCTACCACAAGCATTAGGGAATGTAAGGACTATTAACCACCAGGGACCAGACCCCAACACCAATGTGACACCAAAGAAGAGTGAATACGAAATTAAAGACTTCTTATGGACACACCTGAATCTTAAAGAGCTAGTTAAATTCCAATCCCTTCATAAATTAAACTTTCATGTATCACAAAGTTTTATGTATCCATCAACATTTGACCAAGAATTTAGGATGAACAATTATACATTTTATTATCATAATGGATTGTTGTCAATTCATAGATTAATGGGTAACTCAAAAGGCCATTTTTTGTATATTTTTTCCGAATTTTTTTGGACCTTTGTTATTTCCATACACATTTTTTTCTATTTCCATTAATAATCAACCCAACCGACCAGAAAGGAAGGTACAAGTATCATTGCCGAATTATTTTTACATATTTTTCTTCCTCGCACAATTCACCAGAAGCAAAAGCTCTCCCAAACCGACAAACCTACCCAGAAGAGAGATACCACAAATGCAAATAGTTCTCGAATGGATGCACAAACTGTAAAAAATGTTCATTTTTCAATGTAGTATTGAAACCCAAGACTATAAACATACCAAAATCATCAAAAAACCCTCCAAATATTACCTCTAGGGAAGCAAAAAATGTACTCAATAATTGGCCACTACACAGAATTGTACAGTGTAAGCTCCTTTTAAAATTACAAAGACAGTAAAAGAAAAGAGTGTATGATTCGTATTCTATGTAATGTACCTCTTGTACCTAGATACCATTATAGGTGACAAAGGAGGAAAATTGTTTTTTATTTTTTTTCAAATGTTGTTGCTACAAAAGAAATCAATGCTGTTAGTGGCATTTTAGGGAAGTTTGTCCAGTGCTATTAACCGTACCCCAACAACATTTATTGAAAGTACTCTGGTTATATATATATATATATATATATATATATATATATATATATCAGCATTAATCATTAACAATTAAAAACGACCATTTTCTCTTGCTACCATTATGTTATAAGAACTTACTACCCTTTTCACCATATCAGGCAGTACCTACACTTAACCATTGTAAAACTATCCTTTCTTTTGCATTTAAAACATTCATAGAAAGGTCACTCCACCATTTATATCATAACAGATAAACAGATTGACCAAGAACATCCAAGGACATAAAAATAGTACACATCAAAACACATAGTACAAGTAATACACATCAAGGCACTGATATACGTGGTTCACCTCATCCACGAGGCTACGTCCACCAAAGGTTAGGTTTTTCCTCTTTATTCATCAATTAAAAACCACCACTCAGGGTGTACAATCTTCATCATAAATGAAGTGCCATCATCTTCTTATACAAAATAGAAAACCTCATCCTGAGGCCCACACATACAACATCCCTGAATGAGCTCCTAGAGTAGGCATGGCCTCCATTCTAGTTTGTGAAGGTAACAATTATATATGCATGCAGTAAATGACTAAAATCATTGGATTAATAATAAAAACTCACCCATGACTCTGTTTACAGAATACGCCAATGCGATATAAAGCATACCTCGTGACTTTGCTGTCACAATAGAACATTCCCTCAAGATCTTTATACTGCCTGTTAGTCAAATTACTAGCTGTTTCAGGCAGTCATAATGAAATTATGAGTTTGTCCCGTAAGTCATGGATTGGATATTACAGTTCCGAGTTTTCCAGAAAAAATACATGTTCAGTCTACAGGATTGCATAAGACATACGAATGCGAACTGATTAATTTCAGTTTATTCAAATCCACTGCCAAAAGGCATTTCTGCATAAGACATTTTACTGCATTGTTTACCTTTTACATAAGGTTATTTTCATCTAATATGATTCAAAAATTTAAACTAAAGGACCAGTCATATGTCATCTGACAAATTATTGACGCACATACGAGCAATTTGTCACCTCACATTGTATGGCTGAAACATACCTACGAAGAAAACGACTACAAAAGATCCTCAACACTGCCATACAAATTTCCTTGCCTTAAACTGTAAATTTCTTACAATTGCTTTCTTTAACATCGCTGACCATATAAAATGTTTCAAAGAAAATTGTTGACCTTAGTCAGATATTTATTAGTCTCCGGGACACTCATCTTTACCTAGCTATCAAAATATTATGAACTACCGGACGCCTACCATGCTGCTAATATGAATTAGCTCCAGGTAATAGTCAACAACAAGGGATCAAGTTTAATAACCCAGTCCACACGCTAGAAGCATGCAACGCTGCACTATGCAGGAAATACACAATCCACCAGAATTTTAACAACGCAGGTATAAATTATAACCTAGATCTTTTGCACAGCGCGGCCATAGACCGGATCAACACGTAGATGCAAACAGAAATCCAAATTCACAAAACTAAAGCTCAAAACAGAAAAAATGGACGAGATTCACTATTCCCATCCAAATGTAAATTCATCAGATCTCGCTTGGTTCGCTGGGGTTGCTAGAAAATAAAACCTCACACTCTCATTCAAAGCACAACCTGCAATACTGGCTTGACTCGCTGGGGTCGTTGGAAGAAAAACCAACATTCCTTGAATCTAACAAGGTCGTTCCTTATCCCAAAAAGGAGATCACGATCTTCAAGAGGTTGCAGGCCCTTTTTATTTTACTTTTGAGAAACCATAAGTTGGAACCCTAAAGATCAAGTCAATTCCCTATAGTTGACTAAGTACAGATGCCAGATCCAAAATTTTGTCAAGCATTCAGATGCAGCGGTCGATTGCACTACCCAATCCCAACACGATGTATTCTATACAGATTCCCAAATATTTACCAAAAAAACACCAGGTCATTGCTTTTAGACAGCGTAGGGATTACACAACCATCATATAAAAATGGAATCTAAGTATCACAGGTATAGATTAAAATTATGCCTGAAACACATACACCCCTCACATATTGGGTCTACACCATGCTACACGCTGATACAAACTGTAAGTTCCATATCATAAGACGCAGGCATACTATGCATTATGAATCAATAAAATGCAAGCAAAAGATATATATATGTATATATATCTACCCACTCTACCAACAAAACGCTGGCTTAAACAAAATATTTTCAAACTCCTTTTGTAACCCACGAAAACACTCATATAAACTGTAGACATCAAAACGTAGACACCCATGATTCAAACATAGCAATCAACCATGCCCAACTCATGATTCAAACCCAGAAAACAATGCAGACATACCATTATGCCTTTAGTAGTCGAACCTTCCCCCTTCCAACTCACCACACCAAATCCCCGTAACGCCGAGGTTCTTCCTCTTCAAGCATACGCAGAGGTATATATGTCCCTTTTCCCTGCCCAAAAATGGAGAGGTGTATCTCAGGACAGGGAACGAAAACCCTAAGACGAGCCCTCCTCGAATGCTGGCGCCCCCCTGTCCCTTCTAACTCTACGACGAGGATTTTTATTTTCCCTTCCCCGCCCGAGGGCTTCCAAGATTTCAGCTCTTGGATTCCAGTAACGCCTTCACAATGGGCATACAGTCAAGGTAAAATAAATTAATGGCTCGGTGACCAAATAATTAAGGCATTCAGGCTCAACGTTTATTAGCTACGAATCAGCCATAATGCTTCCTCAATTTTTGACGCAAGTCTAGGTGCTTTAAAAACGCCTCTTGTTATAACCCGACACAATAACTCCTACTAATATCTTTCTGTAGGAGGAATTAGCTCCATTATAAGTGCTGAAATAATGTACTGTACATGTATATAAATATATCAAGTGTCCATTGGCATAGAAAATGGAATATTTTCTACGTAAGCTGGTTGTGTAAAGTTTGCCTGTTCAGACAGGCAATGTGATTTGGGGAGATTATGTTTTCTCCGCAAGGTAGCCAGAGCCAGCCAGTTTTTCACTAAATAGGCGTGATAGTATTCAACTGCAAAAAATTAGTGCGGAGAACTAGTCAGAATTGTGCCTGCCATCCAATTCATGACTTATGGCGAGATTCCTCTACCACTCTATAAATGTAGGCTCGATAAGTGTCTTCATTTAAATTCAAATCAAATAAATTTAAGAAAAGTAGTTTACATCTTTTCATAAATAATAATAGTTAAACATTCACATCATCCGGTACAACGAATTTGGGTGTTGCATTTTCAACGTGGGCCGTGGAGGCTAACATTACTTTGTTTCTTCATATATCATACATGATGATGTTGTTTATTCTCATATTTTTCATATGCGTTCATTATCATAGTTGTCCTATCTTATATGAGATGTACTAGTTCGTATATTCCATTTCATGATGAATGACAATAAGATAGGGATCATAATTGTTTAATGTCATAATTGTCCTATCTTATATGATGTTACCCATTTTCAAACAGGCTTGCTGAAATTAATGTAGAAATGGGGAAGCTACAAAAATCCAATTCAAGAGCGCCGTAGAACAAGGAATCTTCGAGCCCGAGACCATGCAGAGGCAGAAGAATGCATTAGCGCTACCAAAGAGAGAATAAGGGATTTTGAGAGGAGGATGCAAGTGCTGCGGGGGGGGG
>LPNX010128303.1:35406-64169 GCA_001517045.1 Pseudotsuga menziesii
CAAGGAAGAATGTCTCAAGTGCCCTTGATTTATTTGTGGTGGGAGTAACCTCACTGTGGTGAGGGTTTTGCATTCCTCTAGGATGCAGTTATGATTAAATTCTATTTGTATGAGTCGTAGTCGCTCTTGGCTCTTCAAGGTGGGTGGGGGATCTTACAATTTAGGATGAACAATTATACATTTTATTATCATAATAAATTGTTGTCAATTCATAGATTAATGGGTAACTCAAAAGGCCATTTTTTTTATATTTTTTCTGAATTTTTTGGGACCTTTGTTATTTCCATACACATTTTTTTCTATTTCCATTAATAATCAACCCACCCGACCAGAAAGGAAGGTACAGGTATCATTGCCTAATTATTTTTACATATTTTTCTTCCTCGCACAATTCACCAGAAGCAAAAGTTCTCCGAAACCCACAAACCTACCCAGAAGAGAGATACCACAAATGAAAATAGTTCTCGAATGGATGCGCAAACTGTAAAAATTGTTCATTTTTCAATGTAGTATTGAAACCCAAGACTATAAAAATACCAAAATCATCAAAAAACCCTCCAAATATTACCTCTAGGGAAGCAAAAAAAGTACTCAATAATTGGCCACTACATAGAATTGTACAGTGTAAGCTCCTTTTAAAATTACAAAGACAGTAAAAGAAAATATTGTATGATTTGTATTCTCTGGTTAACGCTAATCTTATTCACGAAACCTGAGACCTTGATACAAACATTTGATCTTATGTGTTTCAAATGTTTTTTCATTTTTGGGTCAAACTAGGGTTTTTGTCATCTCATAAATAAAAAAACCTAAGGTATATCCATAATATAAAACAAATGATAAATCAAAGTCATACAATAGACCCTAAACCTGAAAATTAAGAAAGGAAAATTATTAAATTACCTCAAAATTTGAGATAGAATCCTTGGAAAACTCTGTAAATGTTAAAGTCATGTTGCAACTGCAACTATTATCCCCACAAAAAATTTTGATTTTTAGGGCCTCCCTTATGCTTTTAGTTTTTAGAAGGATTAGAATGTCTATCTTTTCTCACTAAGATTTGCTTCATGACTTGAAAAATTGGCAAAAAAGAAAGTTGTTTTCCTTATATCAAATGTACTCTTGAAATATTTTCCGATGTTTCGAGTGCACAGTGGTCTAGCAAGACGATGTTCCCTATCGGAAGTGTTTCAAAGTCTCTTTTCGATGTATCAAATGTTCTTTCATCTATCCCATCAGAAGAGTTTTGCTTAAGGCTCTAGGTGCTTAGTCCATATTTGTTCCGACGCACCGGGTCACCCATCATTTGTCAGTTTCCGATATCTGTGGGAGCCTTGTCAACTTCTCTTCTGTCATGTTGGTTGTTTTGTTCGGAGTTTTTTGAGAACTTAGTGGTTTGCTTGGATGACATTGCAGATGTGAATTTCTATGTTGATCCGATGCCTTCCCGTAGCCATCTCTGATGTCAGTGCAATCTAAGTTAATTATCCTATCGATGGTTGTTTTAGCTAATTCATCATTTTTCTCCCGAATCTCCCAAGCCCTTTCTTCATAAGATGTCCAACGTTTCACATCCACTAGCAGGTTCATTTCCAATGCACATTTTGCGCATTTGTTTTCCCGCATGAAATTTTGTTTTCCCGCGTGTAAGCTTATAAAATCCCATCGACATTGTTTTACAGTCATTGTTCACTGTGTCGTTTGCAAACTGGAGCTAAGGAGATGTCTTTGTTTGCATGAATTGTTTGCTGATAGAAGTAGCACTAATCTATTTTATCCTCAGGAGTTTCCAAGTAGGATTTTTCTCCAATCCCGTTACTTAGCATTTTTTTTTTCGCGGCTTGATAGGGTTAGCTGATTTTTCTTGTTCCGCGGGGGGTTGTTTCAAGAATAAGGTGGTCATTTCTTTTTATCTGGGTTCCCCCTGGGTCCTTTAGTTGTGGACACTGTTTTATCTCACCTACCAACCCTGGATCTTTTATTTGCAGCCTGCTATGATTTCTGACAGTCATTGGAAGAAAGAGGATAGGGTGCAGACGAGCATTTCATCGTCTGCACTGCTCCCTCATATCCTTCACCATTTTAGGGAAAGTACGTAGCGATCATTCAAGGACAATTAGGTTTTCATGGGACACCACAGGAGGGATTTTCTGTTGTGGGAAAAGACCCAATTTAGGGGTTAGCAGTTTGGTGTTTTCATGGTTTTCCCATTATTAGTATTGGTGCCTGTAGATGTAATATCGTAGTGAAAAATGAGGCTTTCCCCAGTGGAAGTTTTTTATTTCAACCAACTTCGAAAGCTTCGTGGTTTTTAGCTTCATATACAGAAAGTACATTTTTCTGGGTAGTGTTGGCCAGATTTTATGACTAGGCCAATTTAAGGAGATTAAGCCCATACAAGTCACTTAGAGCAGCTCCCTGTGTGTTTAGAATGGCAAAATATTGCAGGTAATGGTCCTCCTACCAACTAAATTTCTCTCTCTTAAGGTGAGTCCTACTATTTAAACTTAGAAAAATATTTCCTAAATTAATTAACAAACTAAAAGCTATACTAAATTACAATTAAAACAACTAAATTAAATGTAACTACTTATTTAGAAGCTATGCTAATGTATAAAATGAAATATCTATTTAACTATTTTTAAATTAAAATTAATTATTTATGTCCGACCATATTTTGCTCTCTTAAGGAGAGTCTCTATTTAAGTTTTCAAAATATTATCATAAACTCTTGAATAAATGAAAGATAGCTAATCATAACACAAGTTTTTAATATTCATAAATACACAAACTTAGTAGCTACTAAATTACACAGATTTAGTAGTTATTAAGTTGTAGCTTGCAATCATTAAAATGAGACTAAAATTCTAATTTAAAACTAGAATTTGTTCTATCCTAATCGATCATGTAAGACATGAGCATGTTAGTTTAAAATTAATACTATCGTTTGCAGAATTGATTTATAAATAAACATTATTCAATAAAATGACAATACAAAGTTGATCATTCCATTAAATAATATCAATATACGATTACACAGTATTTGCAATAATAATAAAAATTAATTATAGAAAACACCATGTAATCATTTAAAATAATTATGAGAATAATATTAGCTCAACACAAATAGATTGATCTTTGTACATGATAGAAAAATATACATATATTAAAATGAATAACAGTATAGTGGGTAGAAAGGAGTTTATATCTCTTTAGAATAAAAATTCATAAAGAAATAGAAATAAGGTTCATAACAAAGTTTTTGTCATAAACAAGAGCTGAAGTAATTACCATCTCCCATTAGTACTCGCTACACTAGTCTCGAATCCTTTGGAGAAAACTATTACAGAAACTTGGGAAATAATTCCCTGACAATCTACAGAGTATCTAGCTGGTAATGGCATCTCCACTTCCTATTGTAAACGTGACAATTACAAGTAGAAAAATGGAATAAAGAAGAACATAAAATTTCTTCTATTCTATAGAGAACCCCCACCCCTCCTCCTCAATTGAATTAACTCTGCTTAAATAGACAAGAGACCTCATAACAATTTCCAAAAAATGTTCTTACAGCTAGATGCAATCGAAATTTTCTGTAAAATATTCTCTGTTCAGGAATGAATTTCTTCTAACTTGTTGAGATATCCTCAAAATCATCCATGGTTAGGGGTAAAATACCCCATTTCTGAAGTGGGTTTTAGATGGTTTTTTCAGATTTTTTTTTATTTGCCCAAACACCTCCATGCAAGAATGCCACTTCCTGTTGGTGCACAATGAATAGTTGCAGATCCTGGCAAATTTGTATCTTATTGATGAAGGATATCCATTCAATGAATACCCTTACAATAGTTATATCATCTTTTATGCATATTTACATCACAATCCAGCAGTAATGCTGATACTCAAGGTGACAATTCTTAAAACATCTTTATTCTATTGGAATCTGGATGCGATTTAAGTGGTAAATGTTCCACCGAGCCTTTATGAAGATCTTCAGTGCTTATGTGTAACTATATTTTTTCATACTCGTGGAAGCTTTATCATTATTTGTGGCAATAATTAGGCAACAACTTTTCAAAATCTGCCAGGAATTTTGTTAACCATGATTGATCTAAAATCTCTCTTTAAAGGTGTTAATGTGATATGAATGACAGTTGGCTCATTTTTATGGCATTTCCATTAAAACCTGAATGATTCAATGACCATCTATGGATCTGTTGTGACCGTGATAAACTATCCTCATGAGATGACATTTATGCAATTGCAATGGTAAATTGAGCCACACCTCTTCTTTTCTGATCATGGATTAACCTAAAGATAGCAATAAAGTGTCATATTCCAAAGTTAGTATATGAGAAATTTTTCAAACATAACAAGAATTTTGTCTTCAGCCAGCGTGAATCTCAATGAAATGGAAAAAATTTAAAATAATAAGCACCACCTTATGAAGCATTATCCTCTCAAGGCTCTTCAAAGAAGCATACCATCGCCTTTTATAATAGAATATATCTAAAAGTCTTTGATAATAATAATCAACGTGTTTTAGTATATATTTTAAAACATTTTATTTATCACAATAATCCTTTTTTCACTTCATTGATTTTGATAGAATACATGCCTTTAATCATAGACAAAATGAGTTCAAACTTAAAATGTTTACGTTAATTTTCTTTCGTGAATCACATTTTAACCATGATTTAACCCAGAATTATTTGGGGAAATAAAGAAATTTCAATACAAAGTTTTTTCTAAAGTAATATTAAAGAAAAGTGTATGTATTAATAGTAAATTTAAATTAGCTTTATTATGAATATGAAAAGATAATTTTGAGGAAATCACAAATTAATATGGTTAGATATAATGTAGCTTGCACTTAATAATCAATCAATGTATATATATTTGAAGCTTTTGAATGATTGGACTATATATCTATATATTATTTTGATCATAAATTTTTCTCATTAATTTATATGGAAATTCAAAATGTGATTTTTAAAGGTGTAACTTGAAATTCATAAAATTAAACTTTTATTAAGATATGCCAAAATTTCGTCTTAACCAACTAAAGTGTCACAGACTGAACCTTTGTGAAAATGCCGCAAGATAAAAAAATAACTCACTCTTTTCAAACTGAAGCACATAGTAAACTTAGATAACCTCAATTAAGTGCAATGTGCATGCAATCATTTTAAACATCAAGGAAGCTGAAATGCTTGAGTGACTAATATTGGTGGGACCATCAAAACCTTGTGAAATCAAAAGCAAACCAAGAGACAAGCACCATTAAGAGTGAAGGATCAAAGAAAGAAAACCACTGAATCACGTTCTCAAAACCAAGTACAAAAAACTAAAAGAAACAAAAACTTAATATTTACAAAATTCCTAAAGGGGATTTGTTGGGGTGCCAACAAATGGCGACATGCTGGGTGAAGCAATTATCTCTGCATCTTTACCTGAAGGTCATAGATATAGGAAAATAAAATCAAGGTTTTCTCAAAATAACAAATTTCACACCACATGACATTCTCACATCACTAGCCTATATAGTAAAGTTTGAACTTAAAGTGTTGTCACAATCAAATGATTTTTCGCAACTATTATTCAGAAACTTCATAAACATGAATGAATTTAAAATATATGCATAGAAAATAAACCTAATCAATAATTCTTTCTCAATAGCTAAAATAATCGAATAACATCAGCATAAAGATATGACCTCCATACCTTAAGAAGATATCTAGATAATTTCCCCATCCATTAAATATAAATAACTGAAAGATAAAATTTGTTTTTCTCCTTTTTCTCTTTTTCTCTCTTTTTTTCGTTTTTTTTTCTTAATTATATCTTTGATTCAATACTACTATCCTGGCCCGGTAACCAGCTATTAATAGCATCATTCACGAGAATTACCAGAGATAAACAAGTCGGCTCATGATGAGACCTCCTATCCCCTGATCTTATGACCAAGAGCCATCATTCTAGAGATAAAAAATGATGTTATCCCTGACAGGGCTGATGATCATGATTACGTCGGCTCATGATGAGACCTCCTATTCTTCAATCAAAGTTCATATTAGTTTTATAAAAAATTCCTAATGGATGGGAAACAAATCCAGATAATACTCCTATAATAACATGGATGGCCTAAAGATGGATAATGTCATTGATTCATAAAGATTCTATGAGAAACGTCTACTAATAGGTTAACTTGCCTAGCTAATGATATCATCTCAAAATAAAGTCCAAGGATAATAACCGTGAGTTCAAGTGACTGATTAGCTAAGTTCATAAGAAATATTTCAAGGCTAGGAGTAATTTAGTCACAGTAAGAACATTTGATATGGCAAGAAATTTCTTACAATGATTTCTTTTAAAGATATCAGGTTGATTAGTAGAGAGACATATGGACATCTAGCAATGTGCCATCATTATTTAGCTATAATGCTCCCTTACTAAAAACAAAGAGAAGAATAAAAAAGCTGAAAAATATTAAATTCACTACTGAAACCAATCAACCAAACAAATTTTAAGAATAAAAATTACTAATTGAACCAAAACACTCAAAAAGATAGAATCCGATCAAATCCAAAATTCAACCAAACGGTATGTATTGAAATCCAAAAGAAAAACTTATCGAAACTTTGACTGAGAGTTGAAGACTGTAAATAAACTCAAAAATCAAAATTCAAGATATGATTACTTTCTATGTGATGAGCTATACAAAATAATGTAAAAATCACAAAATTATGACATGCGTAAGAAAGAACGACAAATCTCCTAATATTAAAATGGACCACAATATAAATATTTAAAGTTTAAATAAAGGTCAATATAAAATAGAAAATAGGAGACATAAATATAATATGTATGTCAAAATGGTGATTTTCACAAAAAGCATCATAAGTTTGTTATTAATGTAAAGTTTCAAAAATATTACATAATCATTCAATTGTTAAAATAATTTTTCATTCTTTAGGATTCATTCAATTAATCGATGAGAAGATTGAATAAGTCAAATCCCTTTATTCATCATTATTTACAAAAGAAAAAATGAAAAGTCTAAGTTTTACAGTTTTGTGCAAATAAGTACACGATGAGTGAGTTGTGTTCAGAAGAGTACAAAATTATGTATGACTAAAATCTCTTACTATTCATTTTATGTAAACATTTCATCATTTTATTTATTCATAGTAAGAGAAAAATAATCAAAAAGAGATAAAAGGATAATGAGTACTTCCCTAAATGACGATTCATTTTCATCCTAAAATTTCATTTTCATCTTGAAATTTATACATCCTTTATTAACTGCACATTTATTGAAAATGAAGCAAAATAAGAAAAACAAACTTAAACTAAATCTAGAATTACTTCTAAACTGAATATGTACATATGTATAATCAAATATACAACATGAACTAAGTAAAGTGAAATAACCAGTGAAACCAATGAAAAATTTCTAATCCTACAAGAATAATATGTTCTTCTAATAATAACTAGAAATAATATAAAAGAAAACTAAAACAAAATCTATCATCCTTACCACTTGAAATTCTATTTAGATGTAATGATAAGACATGTTTACCAGTTTCTGAAAACCTTTTGAGATAAGAATTTTCGAGCCACTCTGCAATTTTGTCATGAAACTTAGAATGCAAAGTACGATCTACAACTATGAAATCCATACGTGGAAAACCTATCTTAGGAGAATAAAATGGACAAATGAAATTGTTAGCATTAGTCACACTCTAAAAGAATAGGATCATGAAATGATATAATAGCTGAATAAATAGGTAGTAGCCTGATATCAAAAGAAGTAATCGTCTTAATAGGATCTATTGCTAAAGGTGAATCAATTGAAGAAGATGCAAGGTTTTGGTGATCACAAGTTATAGAATATTCTATTACAAAGATATTTTCACCAATAAAATTAGATCTCCCATATAAATGATTTTGATGAGAACAAAAAATTTTAGTTTCAATAAAAGTTGATGTGTCGATCTCATCAAAAATTGGTTGACTATAATTATCTTGCAATAGATCCTCGTTCTTTTTAAAATATTGTATCAGATGATGATACAATAATAAAATATGTCTCACTCTCTCATATTCATGTTTAATAAGAGAATCATCACTATTAGATATGTCATAGAAATGCAATTTTGATGCCACATGGTTAGATATTTTGAATGGAATCTTATATATATCAAAATCACAAAATAAATCAGGATAAATAAAATAGTAAGAATTAGAAATGAGGAAATTAAAAGAATCTCTCAACTTAGAAAGATCATTAATATTTAAATTTCAAAAATATTCTCTCTTATTACCTAATTATTTTGAATAAAATTTGGTGATGTACCTTTCAACATTTCATATGAAATTGATTTGAGATCAAGATCAATTGATAATATTTCATGTGAATCAAAACTTTTATTAACATTCTTTTGAAAAATATTAATCTCTTTTCTCGGACAACATTTAATCAAGTGATTAAGATTCATGTCTTCTTCTTCAAAATTTTCTATTGAATTGTCAGAACATATAAAATTATAATTATCATATTCGTGTTCATTCATAATTGAATCGAAAGAAGAATTAAAACAAAAATCAAAAAATGATGAACATATCATTTGATTTATAATTAATTCATTTTCATCTATTTTCGTAATAATAGAATCTGAATCTTGTTGTTCATTAAGACAATCAACTTCCCTATCTGTACAAATAAATTTATCATGAATATGTTCTTCCTCATTTGATTCATTAATGTTTATAGGTTCAATATTTTGGATAAAAGAATTATGACTTTCTCCTTCGAGAGGAGAATAATGATCAGAAGAAGTTGGCACCTCTTCTACTTTGATCTTCTCACTTAGGGGTTGGGTAGAACTTACAAAAGTATCTAAATCAATAATAGAGGAGGAAGTTTCTAGGAAGATTAGTGAATTATCTTCCTTTAGATAAACATCTTGATTTTGTTGAATAAGAGGAACTTGAGAGTTGAAAAAAATATTTAAAAGATCAGATTCAGAAGGTAAATCAATAATATGAAATTTGCAAAGAATATGAGAAAGACTTACTGAAAAGTCTTCTGAAGACTCACCTTTATTCCTCCGAATAGCCTACAACTCACCGCAAAGTTTATTACAATTATAATCCTTAAATGTGTTTAAAAATTCATGTGCGAATTGAAACCATGTAAAAAAGAAACTAGGTAGAAAAGTTTCCAACCCACATTTGATTCGTCCTTTGAGAGTAAGGGAAAATAACCTACAAGTAGCATTAAGATCAACAATATTATGTTTCTTACATTTACATAAAAACTTCCCAAGGTGTTCTCTTGCAGATATATCGCCTTTGCCATCAAATGCAAGTTTTAAGAAGAGGTTGATTGTCTTATTCGGAATATTAACCAATGTAAAATTAAAAACGGATTCCCAAATAGGAATTCGGGCATGAGCCATGAATGATAAACAATCAAGATTAATTGACTCTTCAAATGGATAGCTTGTAGTCTAACCAACCCTTAAGCATATATGTGACGACTAAGAGCATAAAATAATAAAACTAAAAAACAAGAGCTGGAGGAAAAATGGTTATCAAAATAATTGAAAAAGTAAAAATTACCACTTGTTTTACCTTGGCCCTCCTTCTAGCACCATTTGTTGGCCGGATTTTTTGACTACGCCAACTTCAGGAGAGTAAGCCCACATAAATCACTTAGAGCAGTTCCCGGTGTAATTAGAATGGCAAAATCTCGCAGGTTATGGTACTGCTACCAACTGAATTTATCTCTCTTAAGGATAGTCCTACTATTTAAACTTAGAATTTTTTTTCCTAAATTAATTAACAAACTAAAAACTATACGAAATTACAATTAAAACAACTAAATTAAAACTAACTACTTATTTACAAGCTATGCTAATCTATAAAATGAAATATCTATTTAACTATTTTTAAATTAAAATTAATTATTTATGTCAAACTATAATTTTCTCTCTTAATAAGAGTATCTATTTAAGTTTTCAAAAGATTATCATAAACTCTTGAATAAATTAAAGATAGCTAATAATAACACAAATTTTTGATAATCATAAATACACAAACTTAGCAGCTACTAAATTACATAGATTTAGTAGTTATTAAGTTCTAGCTTGCAATCATTAAAATGAGACTAAAATTATAATTTTAAAACTAGAATTTGTTCTATCCTAATCTATCATGTAAGACATGAGCAAGTTAATTTAAAATTAATACTATCGTTGGCAGAATTGAATTATAAATAAACATTATTCAATAAAATGACAATACAAAGTCGATCATTCCATTAAATAATATCAATATACGATTACACAACATTTGCAATAATAATAAAAATTAATTACAAAAAACACCATGTAATCTTTTAAAAGAATTATGAGAATAATATTATATCGAGACAAATAGATTGATATTTGTACATGATAGAAAAATATACATGTATTAAAATGAATAACAGTATAGTGGGAAGAAAGGAGTTTATATATCTTTAAAATAAAAATTCATAAGGAAATAGAAATAAGGTTCATAACAAAGTTTCTGTCATAAACAAGAACTGAAGTAATTACCATCTCCCATTAGTACTCACTACACCAGTCTCAAATCCTTTGGATAAAAGTATTATAGAAACTTGGAAAATAATTCCCTAAGAATCTATGGAGTATCTCCCTGGTAATGGCGTCTCCACTTCCTATTGTAAATGTGACAATTACAAGTAGAAAAATAGAATAAAGAAGAACATAAAATTTCTTCTATTCTGTGGAGAACCCCCACCCCTCCTCTTCAGTCAAATTAACTTTGCTTAAATAGACAGAAGACCTCATAACAATTTCCAAAAGTTTCTCTTATAGCTGGATGCAATTGAAATTTTCTGGAAAATATTCTCTGTTCAGGCATGAATTTCTCCTAACTTGTTGAGAGATCCTCAAAATAGTCTAGAGTTGGTGGTAAAATACCCCATTTTCTAAGTGGGTTTTCAACGGTTTTTTAGATTCCTTTTGATTTGCCCAAATGCCTTTCCTTGCTGGTGCACAATGGACAGTTGTGAATCCTGGCGAATTTGTATCTTATTGATGAAGGATATCCATGAAATGAAGACCCTTACAATAGTTATATCATATTTTATGCATATTTATATTTCAATCCAAGGGTAATGCTGATACTCAAGCTGACAGTTCTGAAAAATTCTTTATTCTATTGGAATCTGGACATGATTTAAGTCGTAAACGCTCCACCGAGCCCTTATGAAGATCTTCAGTGATTCTGTGTAGCTATATTTTTCCATACTCATGGCAGCTTTATAATTATTTGTGGCAATAATTAGGCAACAACTTTTCAAAATATGCCAGGAATTTTGCTAACCGTGATTGATCCAAAATCTCTCTTCAAAGGTGCTAACGTGATATGAATGACAGTTGGCTCATTTTTATGGAATTTCCATTAAAACCTGAATGATTCAACGACCATCTATGGATTGTTGTGATCGTGATAAAATATTGTCATGAGCTGACATTTATGCAATTGCGATGGTAAATTGAGCCACACCTCTTATTTTCTAATCATGAATTAACCTGGAGATAACAATAAAGTGTCATATTCCAAAGTTAGTATATGAGAAAGTTTTCAAACATAACAAGAATTTTGTCTTAAGCTAGTGTGAATCTCAATGAAATGGAAAAACAAGTTAAAATAATAAGTGCCACCTTATGAAGCATTATCCTCTCAAGGCTCTTCAAAGAAGCATACCATCGCCTTTTATAATAGAATATATCTAAAACTCTTTGATAATAATAATCAACGTGTTTTAGTATATATTTCAAAACATTTTATTTATCACAATAAGCCTTTTTTCACTTCATTGATTTTGATAGAATACATGCCTTTAATCATAGACAAAATGAGTTCAAACTTAAACGTTTAGGTTACTTTTCTTTCATGAATCACATTTTAACCATGATTTAAGCCAGAATTATTTGGGGAAATAAGGAAATTTCAATACAAAGTTTTTTCTAAAGTAATATTAAAGGAAAGTGTATGTATTAATAGTAAATTGAAATTAGCTTTTTTATAAATATGAAAAGATAATTTTGAGCAAATCACAAATTAATATGGTTAGATATAATGTATCCCACACTTAATAATCAATCAATGTATATATATTCGAAGATTTTGAATGATTTGACTATATATCTATATATTATTTCGATCATAAATGTTTCTCATCAATTTATATGGAAATTCAAAATGTGATTTTTAAAGGTGTAACTTGAAAGTCATAAAATTAAACTTTTATTAAGATATGCCAAAATGTCGTCTTAACCAACTAAAGTGTCAAAGACTGAACCTTTGTGAAAATGCCGCAAAATAAAAAATATCTCACTCTTTTCAAACTGAAGCACATAGTCAACTTGGATAACCTCAATTAAGTGCAATGTGCATGCAATAATTTTAAACATCAAGGAAGATAAAAGGCTCGAGTGACTAATATTGGCAAGACCATCAAAACATTGTGAAATAAAAAACAAACCAAGAGACAAGCACCATCAAGAGTGAAGGATCAAAGAAAGAAAATCGTTGAATCGCCTTTTCAAAACCAAGTACGAAAAAATAAAAGAAACAAAAACTTAATATTTACAAAATTCCTAATGGGGGTCCCTAAGGGGAGTTGTTGGGGTACCAATAGGTAGAAGCAAAGTTGTTTAACATGCATTATGATGAGTTGGTAATGTTATGTTTAACATCGTTGTTTCTTTCAGTATATAGTTTGATATTTATATATGTGAATAGACTAGATCTAATTTGTATGATCTATACAGGCCTATCATCTACACATCAGCATGCCTCAAAAACAGAAAAATAAGGTGCAAACAACAGATGAAGAACCAGAGATAGAAATAATAACCCGAGTCGAGGTTATCTAAGAGGACACCAAAGACATTAATGGTGTTGATCCTGAACATAAATGGGGAGAAATATATAGAATGATCTCAAATCAGAGTGTCCAAAAGGCTGTATTCGAGGATTTACCTATATATGCTAATATCAAAAGATTGACAATCATGAAGGTGGCTACACGACTAGGGATTTTCCCTTGTTCAGAGGTAATAATATGGATCCTTCTGAGGGATAATGTGACAAGGATGATATTGGCTAACACTGAAGGGAAATGTTATGCTGCCTATAGGCCGACCTATGTAGCCATGGCCTACAAGTTGCTGACACCACATAACTATTTGACTGAAGGATGGTTGAAAGACCTTAATCTAGATGTTGTGGAAACTGTCAAAAGGATGATGATCCCAAGAAATAATTTGCATACGAGGCCTTCATGGGAGTATGAAACTGCAATCCTTCGTACTCCATATAGGTTGACCGCCTTGATGTTAAACATGATGTTCAGTAGAGCTAATGGAAAGAATTTCAAAATATGTTCAGTACCAGTAATCGTTTTTGTGGTCACTCAAGGCACCATCTTCAATTGGGAAAACATAGTGTGTAACAGTTTGTTTTTTTGCATAAGTGCAGCACTGAAAGGAGACTCATAGAAGAAAATAGAGTTCTATATGAGCTCATTTTTTATTGATTGTATTTTTTGCACGCAACCATTCCCAATGCTGAAATGCCAATGGAATACGGACCAGTCTCATGTATATGTTGCATACCAATTGTTGTGGGATCACAAGCATTACAGTCATTACAAGAGTATTTGTGAATATCTCATCATGCCATTATACAGATTGATTTTCCTTACTAAATGTGATTGTATGTTCAAAGAGGATTTGAAGGTTTTGCAAGATAATCGAAATTATTACTTGACCGAGGAGGGCTTGTATTTGAGGATGTTTGGTGGGTTGAAGGCTCCATCTCTTCTGTCAAAGTATGCTACATATTATGTTAGTCATAAAGAGGGAATAAGATAGCTATACATTAATGGAGTGGGTAATTTCCTATTCGAACAAAAGAAGTTTGTGTATCCTCTAGTCCCATTTTATATAGGAAGGTATAAGTTTTCTAAAGTAAAGAGTGCAGTGAAAATCGTGAAGGAGCTAGAATATTTTCACTTTGGGGAAACGATTTTCTATAGAAATGACTCCAAAAATAAGGTTGTTCATTATTGTACTGCAGCAGGGGTGCATTTTGAATACACATACTTTTGCGATCAAGATGAATAAGTTTTCCTAAATGCTCGAAATATGATAGCTTTGAGAAGGAGGTTTAAACAATAAATAACTACGGTTGGTGGAAAGGGAAAGGTTACTGAGGAACAGAAGAATCAAGAAGAGGAGGCGGCGAACAAAATACAAGAGGAGGCACACAGATTAGCCTGAAAAGCATAAGAGTGGTTGAGAGAAGAAGAAGAAGACAAAATAAAAGCAATGGAGGTGGTCAAGAAAAGAACGGAAGAGGTAGAGAAAAGAATAGAAAAAGAATAAATTGCGAAGAGAAAAGAAGAAGAAGCCCAGAGAAAGAAGAAAGAAAGTGAGAGGTTAAGATTAGAAGCAGTTTCTACAAAAAAGGAGCTTGTAGAGAAATCAAGTGAGTAGTTATGACAAAAAGAGTAAGAGGAGCCGGACTATGCAGATCAAGAGAAAACTTAGTCTTATGCTGATCCAGTAGAACCCTATGTTCCATCTAGTAGCATAGCAGGATGAAATCCACTTTCAGCATCAGGGATTGAATTAATCCCTTTTATGCCAAGGGAAGAACATGAAGTGCCTGATATGAATACTATTTTCTATGACAAAGCTAAAAAGAGAATTGTTAGGTGAACGAAGAAGAAAGTGAACACTAGAGGAAAGAAGGGAGTTATGGTGATTGAAAAGATAGTGGTTCATGGTACTGATAAATATCCAAGATTAATGGCAAGGGCTGGTGTAGCCATAGCCTTAGCTACTGAGGACAATGTCGATAAAATAATGACAGATTAGGAACAATCTCAGAAGAAGATTACTCAATCGAAAGAAACCCTAAAAAGGGAAACAGATGAAAGTCAAAGTCTAAAGAGAAAGTACAAAAACATGGTTAGTGAGATTTAGGAGTCCATGAAATAATGCCAAACCTTAGAGTCAGACAAGGATGCTTTGGTATTATCAGCAAGCATCATTGAAGGAGAGAAAAAAGCCTAGAGAAGCAAATCATAGAAGCAATGCAGAACGGTGATACGACAAATAAAAGAATAGAGGAAATGGAATCCCAGAACCTTTCACTGAAAGAACAATTGCAAGTAGTGGAAGAGAAGCAAATGGACATCACTCCATTTAGAAATTTAGCCTCGAAGTTCCAAAAGGAGATTCATTAGGTCTTCTTGAAACTTGCAGAGGAAATATATAAGGCGAAACAAGTAGAGGACAGATTAAAGGAAATAAAGTTCGGCTCAACACAATTCTGAAGAAGATTATCAGATGTGGTAGAGCTGGTAAAGAATCAGTTGGCTTAGATAGAAACAGATTCAAAATTTCCTGCTGAAATGCCACAGAAATTAGTAGGAGCTCTAAAAATGGAGATAGCCATACTAAATTTTGGTTGCAAAACAACGGTCAGGTTGAACACCGCTATTGAAAAAAGTATTGAAAATGCGTGGATTTTTACAAAGGTATACATCTAGTTCATCATCAGTGCCTGATTTTAACAGACAACCCAAATCAAGTCACGATCAAGTTTTCCCGATTAGAGGAGAGCACCTGCAGAATTTGCATGAGAGGCTACAAAGGGAAGAGGAAATCATAGAAAAACTTGAAGTTGTCAGTAAAAAGGATATCGAGACCTAGATTATGCAAGAATCAGGTCACCAAGTTAAGCTAGAAGAATCTTTGGGTTAAAGTACTCCTAATATGAAGGAAATAGAATCCTATTTATCCAAACATGAGGTAGTGATTCATGTGCTAGAACCTGCAAAGTACAAATCCATCAGTGAACAGGCACAATTGTGGGATGTTTTTATTAAAACAAAAACTAGTCCCACTTAGTTGGATTATTCAAACAATTGATAAATTATGTAATATTTTGTATTTATCCTTTTTCTAATTGCACGCACTAGAAGACAAAGTTTTGTAAAGGAAGACTTAAGGAAAGACCAAAAGGCTAAGAGGGAAACTCAAGGGGATTTCTATTTGTATAAATAGAGGTGAAATAGATGTAGGAAAGGACCTTTTTTTGCTAGATTTTTTGAAATGTTATTGTAAGAAGAAGTACTTCCTCTTATAATAAAGGATATATTTTCTTCTAGAGAAGGCATTGTGGAATCTCAAATGCTTGCCATCGATTGGTTGAATGTGAGCTACTTATGTTTTAGATTTTTCTATGAACTGTGAGATCGTTATAACTTACGAATTATTTCATGTTATGAATGTTTTCCTATTTATTTCTGTGAAACTTCCGCAGTATATTTGAGTAATGAATGTTTTAGTTGACAATGAGCTATCTCTTTCTTTATCTTTCTACTTATATTCATGTATTCTGAAATATGAACAGCTATCTGTAATATTCTAAATGCATGTTTCATAGTACATTAATCATCATTAATTACAATATTGCTTCCTAGGGATAGGTTAGATAGTACTAGTTAGCAATAGTATAAGTTATTCTTTGTTTATGACTTATAACCGAAAGAGGTAAGATGAGAGCTAATAAATTGCGCATCACATTGTGAAACTCTTCGTTATCTCTATCGATTGAACTTAATTAGGCACTTTCATATCATAGATAGACATAAAACTAAAAAAAATGTACTTAAACGGTGGACCGGGGCACAACCAATAGTACAAGATTTAACAGTTACTTGACCTATGGTAGTAGGACCACAAACCGTACAGATTCCCCATACCAAAATATAACGAGCTAATTGAGAATTCTTATTGGGGATTATCCCTACTGTTGTTTCCTGGGATTTTTCAGGCCTTAACAGTTTTGGCGCTAGAAGGAGGGCCTTCAGTGCATGGCTAGATGAGGAAATTCTTTTTCTTGAGATTACTCGACCGGTGACAATTCTAAAACCAGTTTCCCTTAAAAACCTACTCTTGAATAAAAATTCATAGGGTATCTCTACCCATTGATAATGAGGTGGTTGATTATTTAAGGATAGTTACCAGGGTGCATGCAAAGAAGATTGGAGGGTTACGCATTATTCATTCTTTACCTAGAAGAGAGTTTCGTAAGAAGGACTGTCCTTACTTGGAGGATTCATTATTATTGGAATACCATGAAGAACTGGTACAAGAAACCTTGCAAGAACTTGTCCAACCTCTAAATCAGTTGGGACCAAATTCACCTCACTATTCTCCTTTTCGAACCCCTGTTTAGTCTCCTCCTAAATCTCCACTCACACTCATGGCCAATGTGAATGAAAATTAGCCTCCTGCACCACATGCTTGGAGGGATAGATCTCCTTTAAACCTTACCCCTTGATTGCATGCTATGCCTTGTATTTTTTACAAGTCATTGCCTAAATTTGAACCAAATGAAGAAATTCTTGTGGATGATCATTTGTAGAGTTTTTATCTAGATTTAGAAGGTTTACAAGCAGCAAAACATGAAGATGTAGTATGCAAAATATTCCTACATACTATTAAGGGAAAAGTAGCCTCATGGTATTTTTCCCTCCAGGAAAATTCAATTACAAATTGGAATACCTTTGAGAGATTGTTTAGAAACAAATATGAAATCCAGAAAACTCACGCTGCTTTAATGAAAGGGTTGATTTCCCTAAAGAAAGAAAAGAAAGAAAGAGTGCATAAATTCACTTAGAGGTTTTCTACCTACATGAATAACTTTGATTCAACTGACAAACCAACTCAGCACTCCCTAATTGAGTATTACACCTTAGCTCTTGGGCCTGACTTAGCCATGTTTTTCAAAAGATCAGTTAAGCCCACCTTGGTAGAGACTTATGAAGAATCTAAGAAGGTGGAAGAAGAAATGGATAGTATAGACCAGTATCCTGTGAAATCAGAAGAGAAAACTTATGGGAACAAAAAACCTCTATTGTTAACTAAACCTAAAGATAAGCAGTCACAAGAGTTAGATGGGGTGGTAAAAATGATGTAGAAATTGTCAAATAGGGTAACTGATCTGGAAAAGGAGAAGGATTACCATAAACAATACAAAACTTATTTTAAAAAGAGAGATGATAATGGTCAACCCAATCCTCCCTCACACAGTCCCTCAGCTATGAATTTGATATATGTGGGATTGGACAATTTCTGTACATTCCATCAGCATCCTCACTCTGAGAAAAATTCCTATAGTGGATAAATTCTATGACCTTAGTCATGAATCAGTTATTGGATTCCAAGTTAACGAAAACTATGGATGATAAAGAGAAAGGTCATGAACCGACAGAAACCCAAGAAGAAGACACTTTGGTTTTATGGGATTGTGTTTCCATGTTTAATGTAGAGGATGAAGATCTCAATGAGGAGGAAGAGATACCAGAGACTAATGTTACAATAAGGAGTCAGAGCTCATTGAAGGAATATAACATAATACTACCCAAGATAAGGAAACTTTAGGATAACATGAAAAAAATTAAGGAATAATACTCAAACTGTTCATATACCTGAGTTTTTCATCTCAAGCTAGTGTCCCAAGAAAGTTAATATGCCTGTAAAGTCTACCGAAAATAAAGTTGAGAATGTGAAGAAGAATTACACTAAACATGAAATAGGATATGACATTGTAGAAGATATTAAAAAGACTAAATAAAATATTTCATTGTTTGAAATGTGTAATCCACCCCAACAAAAAGAAAACTTGTTAAAGGCACTTGAAACACCTGTGAAGGAACCCCAAAATGATAACCAAGCTGATGAAGAGATTGGCGAAGCAAGTTTAGGAGGAAAGTCTAAATATAGAACTCCACCATTCCTCTTAAATTTTGAAATTTTCAATTACAATGTGTGTAATTGTTTGGTGGACTCTAGAGCATCAGTAAATTTCATGCCACTTTCAGTTTGCAAGAAAATAAATGGTCAACCTAATACAACTACAGGATAAGTTATCTGATTGGATAGGACTGTAGTGAAAGTGATAGCATAAATGGAAGATGTCATGATTCGTTGATCAGTAGATGAGAGGGTCTATCAATATATAGACATTGTTGTAGCAGATATCCCGAATGCCTATGGTTTGGTTTTGACCAAGGACTGGGCAGCAAAATTGGAAGGATATTTTGCATCAGATTTGTCACATGTATGGTTACCCTATAAAGGTTGTGAAAACCAAATAAAGGTGTTAAGGGAACCTCAAATGAAGTACAATGTAATTCAGTTGGAAGGAAAGAATGAACTATTCAATTCTGTGTTTGGAAACTATTTTCTTGAGCTGGAGTCGAGAAATCACCAAGATGAAGAAGCCAACAACATATCAGATATCCAACCCAATCTCCTTCATTTTTCACAGGTTGATAATATTGATAGTAATATAGTAGATTTAGTCACATATTGAGTTAGTAGTTCAAATTCAGTAGGAGTAGAAAATTTTTGGATTCTTTATTTTGACGGTTCCAAAACCTTGGAAGGATCAGGAGCTGACTGTGTCCTCATCGATCCAGAAAAAATAAATATTTTATTTCATGTAGATTAGAATTTGAATGTACAAATAACACAAATGAATACGAGGAATTAGTCTGGGGACTGAAAAAATAAATGGAATTAAAAGTAAAAAATATTAAAGTGTACGGATATTTCGAAATCATTGTTAAACAAGTTCGAAACAAAATTCATTACATATCACCACATTTGAAGGCTTACCAAAATGAATTTTGTGAGTTATTAACAAATTTTCATGCATTCAATATTTCTCCAATTCCTAGAGTAGAAAATGCAGGAGTAGAATTGTTAGCTACTTCATCTACAAGGGTGATACCTACAAATACCAGATGTTCAATTGAATTGCTTTTCAGGCCTTTTGTTCCAGAAAACATCACCAATTTGAGGGTGGTTGATGATGATCAACAAATATTGGAATGTTTAATGAATGATGATACATTTAAAGGAGCCATAATAGACGACGAGGAACATCAACCAAACCTACAGAATGGAAATTTCATTCCTAAAGGAGTCAGAAATATGGAAAAAATGTTAGATCTAGACAACAAGTTTAGAACATCGATGAATGTCAAGACAAAGAGATCGTCTTTACAATTTGAGATGATAAATCTAGGGACAGAGGTTGAACCCAAATATGTGAATTTGGGAAAGTGTTGTTCACCAGGGGAGAAGAGAAAATTCATCAGTTTATTCAGACAATACAAAGATGTATTTTCTTGGACCTACAAAGACCTAAAAAATTATGACACCAAAATTATACAACATGTTATTCCAATCAAAGTTGGGGTCAAACCTTATTAGTAGCCTCTTAGAAAGATGCATCCAAAACTAGAAACCCTAATTCAAAGTGAAGTAAAAAAGTTTCTCGATGCTAAGATCATATTCAAAGTTAGACATTCAAAATGGGTCTCAAACTTGGTGCCAGTACGAAAGAAGTCTGGAGAGATCAGACTTTGTGTTGATTTTAGGAATTTAAACCGTGCATCAGATAAAGATAATTACCCTGTCCCACCCATGGAACAGATACTACAAATGGTATCAGGTTCTGAGTCATTTCTCTTTGTTAGATGTATTCTCAGGATAAAACCAAGTACTAGTAGCAGAAGAAGATAGGCTCAAGACCACCTTTAGAATGAAGTGGGGGACTTTTGCATATAGCAGAATTCCCTTTGGAATCATTAACGCTGGAGAAAATTTACAAAGGGATATGGATATATCTTTCTGCAGTCTAATTAGCCAAAGTATTGTGGTCTATTTAGATGATGTTACAATATTTTCGAAGAAGAGAGAAAAACATGCGTTTCATTTGAAACATATTTTCGAACGTTGTAGAAAATATGGCATTTCTTTAAATACTAAGAAATGTGTGTTCGTTGTTACCGAATGAAAGCTATTGGGTCATGTTATTTCGAAAAAATGGATGTCAATAGACCCAGAGAGAATTGAAGAAATATAATAGATCCCTCTACCCCATAATAAAAAAGGTATGTATTCTTTTATGGGGACAATTAATTTTGTGTGAAGGTTTGTGCCGGACTTTGCTCAAATGGTCAAAACTTTGCAAAAAATGATCAAGCAAAGTGTTCAATTCAAGTGGAATGATTCAAAAAAGGAGGCATTCAACAAGATCAAGACATCCATAGCTCATGCATCATCACTTAAATATCCAAACTTCGAAAAGGATTTTATCTTGTACACTTCTGCTTCAGATGATTCATTAGAAGCAGTGCTTACATAGAAAGAAGAAGGGGGAGATGAGTACCCCATATCATTTATGAGCACTAGTTTGCAAGGGGCTGAATTAAACTATCCTGCAGTTGATAAGAAATCCTATGTAGTTTTTGAAGCGGTAAAGCAATTCAAACCGTATAAACATAAGAACCATACTAAAGTAATAGTTTCATACCAGGCAGTCCAATCTCTTTTTGTATAGAAAGAGTTAGGAGAAAGAAGAGGTAAGTAGGTAACGGCCTTGCAAAAGTACGATCTAGAATTCAAACCAACAACCATAGTTAAAGGACAAGGGATATTTAAATTGGTGGCTGAAATTCAAGACAATTAAAATAACCAAAAGGAATAATGAAGCGGAATTACACATGGTGGATGTATGTCCTTTATTTACGGCTCCAGACTCCTGGTATAGAGATTTAATTCATTATCTTCAAGAAGGATATTTAACGGAAGATTGGAATCCCAATCAAAGCAGAGAATTACCTATAAACCGATCCTTATATCATATTATTGATGGAGTGTTGTTTATGGAACACTACAATGAAGCTTTTCTCATATGCTTGGAATGTGAAGATGCAAATAAGGTTGTGACAGAATTACATGATGGACTTGCTGGAGGTAATTTCTGAGGAGATACAACAACACATAAGATTTTAAGAGTCAGGTATTACTGGACGACTTTGTTTAAATATGCTCTCACTCATGTCAGGAAATGTGATACTTATCAAAGGAGTCATGTAAAACAAGCAAAGGTAGCATGACCTTTGAAACTAGTTATTATTTCAGAACCACTCGAACAATGGGGGATTGACGTTATCAGAGAGATCAATCCAAATTATTCATTACAGCATAAGTACATCCTGACAGCAAGAGACTATTTCACCAGATGGGTAGAAGCCATTCTATTACAAAAGGTAAATGAATATGGAGTTATGGACTTCTTGCAAGACCATATTATGACCAAGTTTGGGGTTCCAATTTCCCTGGTTTTTTATAATGCTTCATATTTTTCATCTATTAAATTGACTACATTTGCAAACTAAAAATGAATTAAGATACCCTATTCTACTAACTACTTTCCAAAAGGAAATGGTTTGGAAGAATCTACAAATAAAAACCTCATTAGGATTTTCAAGAAAATGGTCATAAAGAATCAAAGGAGTTAGCATCTAGCTTTGCCTAGTGCACTCTGGGCTAATAGAGTCACACCCAAGAACTCCTTAGGTGTATCACGCTACACTCTTATCTATGGGAAAGAAGCTACCGTGCCTCCTAATATTTTGTTTCCATCCTCTAAACTAGCCCAAGACTCTAGAGGGACTGATAATGAAGTTGTGCAAATATGAATCCATAATCTACTAAAGTTAGAGGAGTATAGATCCAAATCAAGAGAGAGGTTTAAACATCAACAAGAGATGGTCAGGAGATGGTTTGATAAGCAGAAATCCAGGAAAAGGGAATTTGAAGTAGGTGATTTGGTTCTTAATTGGGATCACCCGCATGATGAGAAGGGAAAGCACACTAAATTTCAGAAATTATGGATAGGCGCTTTTTAGATTGCAAAGAAGTTAGGCCCCACAACTTACAAATTGCAAGATTTACAAGGGAGGGAAGAGAACTTTCCAGTAAATGGTTTAGTTCTCAAGCCATATTTTTCTTAATATTTTTGAGTTTTCTTTGTATATAAATAAATGGTTTGATTGTTTTTTCTTTTATTTACTTAGAATAGTTCTCTTGATTTAGTTTTTACTTGCTTAAGTTTTAATTTCTTGAAATTTTTGGTTTGCTTTATCTTATGTTTCAATAAACTAGTGCAACTTTTGGTTTTGGAGTTCATTAGAGTTCTAGATAAACTAAAATATTTGACCAAAGAATGCTTTCTATTTTCACATACATAATGCTTAAAGATCTTTTAAGATTAGCATATTATCTGAATAGATTATGAACACATTGAAGTCCTGTTTAATCCCTGTAAAATAACTAATGTCAGAAAAGTATAAAATACTATTTTGAGGCTCCATTCACTTCACACTAAAGTCTGTCCTAGGAGGCTAAGAGAAAAATACCCATGGAGAGGAAGCAGGGTAAGCAGTTTTATTATATTTAAATGATCCCATGCCACAAATGAAAGCCAAAAGGCTAAAAGAGTCCAAATCTCTTAGGAAGAAAACATATATCAAAATACATACTAAACAAAATCAGTTTGAATAAGATTGCTCGAAAATTGTTCTTTGTCTATGGGTTGAAATAAAAATATCTCTCACACAAAAGCACACTATGAATAGAAGAACCTGACCCAAATTTTAGAAATAAAGCAATCTAGGAAGACTCAAAAGGACAAAATTCCAGAAGCAACAAAAGAATGCAAAATGGCATGGGAATGAGGAACAAACGAATATATTGTTCACCATCTGTTACAATCATGTGGTGTCTAAGTTGGAAGCTATCCAAAGGCAGAGGTAAAATGAACTTCATATCTTTGCCTCAGAAGAGTTATTGAGATTATGAAATCTTGGTTCCCCTTTTCCATTTGGACCATAATCAATGTTTTAAAGTTCATAAATCTTGTACTCTAGAAAATATAGGCATCTTAAAGAAATATAATAAAGTGATCTAACATGATACCATTAAAGCAGTTGTTCATAGTTCTCTATCCGCTAGGTAGTCGCCAATTGTTGCAGCTGCAACTATCATGCCCAAATTTTTTTTTGATTTTTAGGGCCCCCCTTATCCTTTTAGTTTTTAGAAGGCTTAGAAAGTCTAGATTTTCTCACTACGATTTGATTCATGACTTGAAAGTTTGGAAAAAAGATTTGTTTTCCTTATATCGAATGCACTCTTGATAGATTTTCTAATGTATCGGGTGCACAGTGGTCTAGCAAGCCCATGTTCCCTATCATAAGTGTTCCGAAGTCTCTTTCCTATGTATCAGATGTTCTTCCTCTAGTGCATAGGAAGATTTTTGCTGAAGGTTCCAGGTTCTTAGTCCATATTTGTTCTAACACACTAGTTCACCCATCATCTATATGTTTTCAATATCTATGGGAGCCTTGTCATCTTATCTTCTATAGTGTCGGCTATTTCATTCGTATTTTTCCAAGAACTTAGTGGTTTTCTTTACCGACATTACGGATGTGGAGTTCAAAGTTGGTCCGATTCCTTCTCGTAGCCATCTCCGATGCCAGTGCGATCTTAGTTTTGGCTTGCTAATGGTTATTTTAGTTGTTTCAGCACTTTTCACCCGAAGATCCCGAGCCCTTTATTCATAATACGTCCGACATTTCGCATCCGCTAGCATGTTCATTTCCAATGCATATTTTGCGCATTTGTTTTCCTGTCCAAAATTCCTTTTTCCTACGTGCAAGCTTATAAAATCCCATTGATATTGTTTTATGGTCATTTTTCATCGTGTCAATTGAAAACCGAAGCTAACGAGTTGTCTTTGTCTACATGAATTATTTGCTGACGGAAGTAGTGCTCGTCTAGGTCATCCTTAGGTGTTTCCAGGTAGGATTTTTCTCCAATACTATTACTTAGCATTTTTTTTTCATGGCTTGATAGCGTTAGGTGATATTTCTTGTGCCACAGGGGGTTGTTTCAAGAATACGGTGGTCATTTATTCTTATGTGGGTTTTCCCTAGGTTGTTTAGTTGTGGACAACGTTTATCTCACCTGCCAGCCCCGGTTCTTTTATTTGTAGCCAGCCATGATTTGTTCTCTGACAGTTGTTGGAAGAAAGAGGGTAGGGTGTAGATGATTTTTCACCGTCTACACTGCTCCCTCATATCCTTCACCATTTTAGGGAAAGTACACAGTTTTCGGTCAAGAGCATTTAGGTTTTCATGGGATGTTGGGGGATGGATTTTATATTGTGGGTGAAGACCCAGTTTAGGGGTTAGAACTCTAATGTTTTAAGTTCTTTCCCGTTGTTAGTATTGGTTCCTATACATATAAGGTTGTAGTGAAAACCTAGGTTTTTCCCAATGGAATTTTTTTGTTTGAACCAGCTTTGAAAGCTTCATTGTTTTTAGCTTCATATATAGAAAGCACATTTTTTTGGGTAGAAGCAAAGCTATTTAACATGCATTATGATGAGTTGGTAATGTTCTGGTTAACATGGTTGTTTCTTTCAGTTTATAGTTTTCTATTTATATATGTGAATAGACTAAATCTAATTTGTATGATCAATACAGGCCCATCATCCACATAGAAACATGCCTCGAAAATAGAAAAAGAAGGTGCAAACAACAGATGAAGAACTAGAGATAGAAATAATAACCCGAGTTGAGGCTATCTATGAGGACACCAAAGCAATTACTAGTGTTGATACAGAATATAAATGGGGATAAATATACCGAATGATCTCAAATCAGAGTATCCTAGAGGCTGGATTCGAGGATTTACCTATATATGCTAGTATCGAAAGATCAACAATCATGAAGGCGGTTACATGACCAGAGCTTTTCCCTTGTTCAGAGGTAATAGGATGGATCCTTACCAGAGTTGATGTGACAAGGATGATATTGGCTAACATTGAATGGAAAGGTTATGCTCCCTATAGTCTGGCCTATGTAGCCATGGTCTACAAGTTGTTGACACCCCGGAACTATTTCACTGAAGGATGGTTGAAAGACCTTAATCTAGATGTTATGGAAATCGTCAAAAGGATGATGATCCAAGGAAAGAATTTTCGTATGAGACCTTCAAGGGAGTATGAAACTGCAAGCCTTCATACTCCATACAGGTTGATAGCATTGATGTTCAACATGATATTCAAGAGAGCCAATGGAAAGAATTTCAAAATAGGATGGGTACCAATAATCGTTGTTGTGGCCACTCAAGGCACCCTCTTCAATTGGGAAAACATAGTGTCTAACAATTTCTCTTCCTACATAAGTGCAACACCGGGAGGAGTTTCCCAGAAGAAAACAGAGTTCTATATGAGTTCAATTTTGATTGATTGTATTTTATGCACACATCCATTCCCAGCACTGAAATGCCAATGGGATAAGGACCGGACTCTTATATATGCTGCATACCAATTGTTGTTGGCTCACAACTATTATAGTCATTGCAAGAGTGTTTGTGAAGATCTCATCATGCCATTATACAGATTGATTTTCCTTAATAAATGTGATCGTATGCTTGAAGATGCTTTGAAGGTTGTGCAAGATAATGGACATTATTACTTGACTGAGGAGGGCTTGTATTGAGGATGTTTGGTGGGTCGAAGGATCTGTCTCTTCTTCAAAAGTATGCTACATATTATGTTATTCATAAAGAGGTAGTAAGATAGCTATACATTGATGGAGTGGGTAATTTCCTATTCAAACAAAAGAAGGCTGTGCACCCTCCAGTCCCATTTTATATAGGGAGTTATAAGTTTTCTAAAGTAAAGTGTGCAGCGGAATTCGTGAAGTAGCTAGAATATTTTCACTTTGGGGAAATGATTTTCCATAGAAATGACTATGAAAATATGGTTGTTGATTATTGTACTGCAGTAAGGATGCATTTTGAGTACAGATACTTTTGGAATACATATGAAGAAGTTTTCAAAAATGCTCGAAATATGACAGCTTTGAGAAGGAGGTTTAAACAAAAAATAACTACAGTTGGTTGAAAGGGAAAGGTTGCTAAGAAACAAAAGAATAAAAAAGAGGATGTGGCCAAGAAAAGACAAGAGGAAGCACAAATATTAGCCCGAGAAGTAGAAGAGTGTTTGAGAGAAGAAGAAGAAGAAAAAATAAAAGCAATGCAAGAGGCCAAGAAAAGAACAGAAGAAGAATAAATTGTGAAGAGAAAAGAAGAAAAAGATGCCCAGAGAAAGAAAAAATAAAATGAAAGGTTAAGCTTAGAAGCAACTGATAAAGAAAAGGAGCATGTACAGAAAGCAACTGAGGATTTATGAAAAAAGGACAAAGAGGAGAAGGAATATGCAAATCAAGAGCAAACTCAGTCTTATGCTGATCCAATAGCACCCTATGTTCCATCCAATAGCATAGTAGGAGGAAATCAAGTTTCAACATCAGGGATTGAATTCATCCCTTTTATTCCAACGGAAGAAGATGAAGTGCCTAATTTGAATACCATTTTCTATGACAAAGCTAAAAAGAGAATTGTTAGGAGACGGAGAATAAAGTGAACACTGGAGGAAAGAAGGGAGTTATGGTGACTTAAATTACAGTGGTTCATGGTACTAATAAAGATCCAAGATTAGTGGCAAGGGATGGTGTAGCCATAGCCTTAGCTACTGAAGACAATGTCGATAAAATAATGACGGATTTGGAATAATCTCACAAGAAGATTACTCAATTGAAGGAAACCCAAAAAAGGGAAAGAGATAAAAGTCAAATTCTGAAGAGAATGTACAACAACATGCTTAGTGAGATTGAGGAGTCCAAGGCAGAATGCCAAACCTTATAGTCAGACAAGGATGATTTGGTAGTATCAGCAAGCATCATTGAAGGGGAGAAGAAATACCTAGAGAAGCAGATCATAGAAGCAATGTAGAAATGGGATACAAAAAATAAAATAATAAAGGAAATTGAATACCGTAACCTTTCACTAAAAGAACAATTACAAGTAGCAGAAGAGAAGCAAATGAACATCACTCCATTCAAAAATTTAGCCTCAAGGTTACAAAAGGAGATTCATCAGGTTTTGCTGAAACTTGCGAAGGAAATGTATAAGGTGAAACAAGTGGATGATAGATTAAAGGAAATAAAGCTCCACTCAACACAATTATGAAAAATATTATCAAATGTTGTAGAGTTGGTAAAGAATCAGTTGGGTTGGATAGAAACCGATTCAAACTTTCCAGCTGACATGCCCCAGAAATCAATAGGAGGTCTAAAAATGGAGATAGCCATACTAAATTTTGGTTGCAAAACAACAGTCACGTTTGTGTAGTTTTACAAAGGTATGCAACTAGTTCATCATCAGTGCCTGATTCTAACGGGCACCCCAGTTCAATTTTTTTCGATTAGAGGAAACCATATGTCAAAACCCCAAAATTTTGAAAAATTTAAAACCTTTTAAAATAACATATCATCACATCAAAACCAGTTGTTAACTGGTTGATTAGTTTATGCTATTTGAAATATAACTAATTAGTTATTTAAATACTCTGTTCTTTGAAAAGCATTTTTCTTTTTAGATACTGATTAAATTATGTTTGCAACATAAGGTGATTTGTCGTAAGGGCTGGGCTTACTTAGCTTTCGAGCTAACGCAACCATTTTCTTCTATTACAGATATACATGTAAGAAGTATGGTTCGATGCTAACAAGTCTTTGAAGTTACATTTCAGATTTCTGCACACAAATTGCTTAGTAAAAGTTTCTACATGCTAGACAGAAAATATCCTACTTCTCAAGGTAATATCTTGTTATTCTGCTATATTTTCCTTTGGAATTTAATACTAAAAAGAAATGCAACATTCATATACAA
>LPNX010128303.1:70980-90999 GCA_001517045.1 Pseudotsuga menziesii
GGTCATGGACTTTGGAGTGATAATAATACTATGGCAATTATTAAAAACATTACGTGGATGCATATCAGCCTTTCCTTTGCGATATAAGTGGTTGAAAGAACCCTAGCTCTTCATTCCTCTTCACCCTCGGGCCCTTTGGCCGCTCTGCAATTTCTTCGGACCACCTCTACCGTTGTGTTGACCTCCATCGCATCTCCTGGTACCTGGGCTCCTCGCGAGCTCTACCACTGGAACGTGAGGGTTATTAAGTCATAAACTTTCTTGTTGCTACCTTAAAGATTCACCACTGCTGGTTGCTCGGTTCTATACAAGCCCTGCTCCTCTTAATACTGCGAGAGTGTTTTATACCTTCCAATTAACATGGCCGATGCTATCTGCAGGCTGTGAGTTAAAGATAGAGAGGAAAAGTTGCAGCTGTAGGGTTTATACTTCCTTGGCGATTCGTTGGGGGTTTCCTGTGATTTTAATGGTTAAAATAATTAAAAACAGTCCTTCGCCATCGGCCTGGTAGGTTATCCATTCAGCTGGCCGCGACATTAACTTGCAGAAAACCCAGGTAAGAATTGTTTCTTAAGATGTAGAGTGAATAAATGTTATTACACTCCTTGCATTGTTACAAACATGACTGACAGTCGGCTTTAATATATTAATGCAGATGTCTACCAGCTATACTATCTGCTGCAAACAAAAAGAGCATCAAGGTTCCAATAGCGTAGGCCACGGTAAGCCTTGGTCCTTCCATGGCTCATCTCCTTTGTCTGAACCCTTAAGTGGTTGCGCTGGCTAGTCGAAGCAACCCTGGTTGTCCTCCATGCATTATGGTTTATTTGTTTTACAGTTTTAGCTCTACGGGTTAAACCCTAGCTGAATAAATGAGTTTACAAAAATTTTAGGTAAATGCATTCTCTGCTATAATGCAGACTGTTACTAATAGAATTTAACTTGTAACATTAATTAGTTAAGTAACAGATACATGCTTATGTCCTTCTGTCAGTAATGTTTTCATTTTAACTCTATAAAACTGAATTCCTTTTAAAATAGAATAACAACCATAACTTAAACAGCAAGGATACTTGGACTATCTTTTCATTTTGTTTTACTGCTAGTATTTCTAGAAAACAAAGTTACAGTACTAGAATAGTTTAAAGCTGTAGAAAAATAGCTAAATAGGAACTCGGTTCAAAAGAACACTACTTCTCAACACCGAGATACTGTGCTAGAGTACGGTCTGGTGATACCAGATGTGGAAAAACACAGTGAACTACTAACAGAATTACATAGTAAGATTCTGAGATTTTAACTTTACTGAAAACTAACCAGCTACTCAAACCTATAATAAAACATAATCATGCATCCATTCATACTCAGAAATTATAAAGAAATAATGATAGAACCTGTTTAAGCTGTGGACAACAATAGCAATGGGAGGCCGTTACTCCCTACCAACTCTTGGAGAGCGCTCAGATAGCGACTTATCAGGACCCCTGAGCTTGCTCTAGTCTCCCTGGCTGGAACTAGGTGCAGCAAAGTCAGATACCAGTCTTCAACTTAGTATTAACTCAGAACTTATCAGTAATTTCTTCCAGCTAAAAAGCTGTAAAATAACCAAGTTACTGCAGCATTCCTCTCAAACAACTTCCTTACTATTTTTCCCTCTTCCTCAATGAATTTCCTGAATAAAATTCACCTGAATGCATTCTCTCTGGAAAATAACTGAGCAGCCTGAGCTCTCTTCATTGAGTACTTTTAAAGATTGCCTAGGTCTTAGTTGGGTTAACTGTCATTTAATGAGCCACCTGCTCACATTCCACTTTCTTGGGGAATCATGACCCCAAATATAGGGAAATTTCCTCCTGCAACTTAGGAAGTGTTTGAGGATGCTGCCACTTGTCTTTTGCCTACCACCTATTTCCATCCACCAGTTTGACCAGTAACCTATTTTTAACAGCTCTCCCATGCTGTTGTCTCCATAATTTATTTATTAAATAATAAAATATTCTGAATTACACTCCATTATTGTTGACTCTGCTGAGTCATCAATCCCTACTTAGGATTAATTTTAACATAATGTCTCAGAAATATAATAAAACAATTTACATAATTTTACAAAATTGGGGTATGTGACACCATATGTACAATTTGCATGAGAGGCTATGAAAGGAAGAGGACAACCTAGCAATACTTAAATTTTTCAGTGAAAAGGATATTCATACCTAGATTATACAAGCATCCATTCCCCAAATTAAGATAGAAGAAGCTTTGGTAAAAGTACTGCTAGGATGAAGGAAATAGAATCCTAGTTTTCCAAACATGAGGTAGCAGTTTGCATGCTGGAATCTGCAGAGTACAAAGCCATCAGTGAACAAGCACAAGCCTGGGATGTTTTTATTAAAACACATACTCGGCCCACTTAGTTGTCTTATTCAAACAATTGATAAATTATGCAATATTTTGTATTTATCCTTTTTCTAAGTGCATGCACTAGAAGAAAAATGTTTGTGAAGGAAGAGTTAAGGGAAGCCCAAAAGGATAAGAGGGAAACTCAAGGGTTTTTCTATTTGTATAAATATAGGTGAAATAGATGTAGGAAAGGGCCTTTTTTATGCTATCTTTTTTGAAATGTTATTGTAAGAAGAACTACTTCCTCTTATAATAAAGGATATATTTTCTGCTAGAGAAGGGACTGTGGAGTCTCAAATGCTTCCCATAGATTGGTTGAATGTGAACTACTTTTGTTTCATCTTTTTCTATGAACTGTGAGATCATTCTAACTTACGAATTATTTCATGTTATGAATGTTTTCCTATTTATTTCTATGAAACTTACCCAGTATGTTTGAGTAATGAATGTTTTAATTAACAATGATCTATCTCTTCGTTTATTTTTCTACTTATATTCATGTATTCTGAAATATGAACAACTATTTGTAATATTCTAAGTGGATGTTTTACAGTACATTACTCATCATTAATTACAATATTTCTCCCTAGGGATAGGTTAGATAGTATTAGTTAGAAATAGTATAAGTTATTCTTTGTTTATGATTTATAAGCGAAAGAGGTAAGACAAGAGGTAAGAAACTGCGCATCACATTGTGAAACTCTTCGTTATCTCTATCACTTGCACTTAATCAGGTTCTTGCATATCATACATAGACATAAAAACAAAAGAAAATATACTTAACTGGTGGACCAAGATGCAACTGCTAAAACAAGATTTAACCATTACTTGACCTATGGTATCTAGACTGCAAACCGGATGGATTCCCAATCCCAAAAAATAACAAGCTAATTGGGAACGCTTATTGGGGAGAATCCCTACTATTGCTTCTTAGGATTTTTCAGGACTCAACAATTCAAAAGAGTGTGGGATTGAATTTGCTCTAGCTAATATATAATATTAATTTATCGACTATTAAAGCAGTTGCGTGGCCTGAGTAGTGTCCAGGGATTTGCTAGCAAGTTTTAATATTCGTGATCACCCTATGATAATTTGTAACCAAATGGTAAAGCAATATCTACGGAAAATGTGATAGATGGAGCAATTATACTGTGGAAAAGAAAATGAATTGGCACCTCCTGGGATGGGGTATGAGATATTGTTCCATCCAAATCACATCCAACAAAAAACAAAGGTAGGAACACTCATTCATAGAACTCCATCATAGAAGAAAAATGAACCAAATGCTATGTTGGAAGTGGATAAACATTAGATTTCCCAATATCGTTTCCACTTCCACGGGTTTTGCAAAAGGGAGAGATTTATTTTCTCAATATTATTTTCATACTGGTTGGATGTAACCTAAGGCATATAATATTAGTCTTATTACTTAAAATATTGAGAACTCTTTCAATAAATAATAGAAAGTTTAGTTCATTGAGTTTCTACTTATTAAAAGAAATGTAATAATTTTTTTCTTAGGATTTGCATACAAAGTAAAATAGTTGAGTTGAGTGCATGAGGGGGTCTATAATTTACTAAATTCAAATCCTCCAAATGGATTCAAATACCCCTTGCTCTTTGAATTTGTCTGTAGGATTAGAATTTAGTAAATTATAACCCTGCGGATGAATTCTGTTAACACTCTATCTTTAATAGTTGATTTAAGGGTCTGACGGAAGTTCATTAAGGGTCCCAGCCCCTCGAATTTCAAGTGACAACACTTCAACGAGGAAAGTAGCAGGTGTATTGTAGCATTGGGCATGATTCATATTCAAGGGTTGTGATTGATTGAAGGTGGATCAACAGTTCTGAAGCGCTTCATGCGAGCAAACTTGCACAATCAAAGATTTTGTCCCGGATTGAGAAACATGTTAAAGAATGATGGCTTTCGACTGTTGAGATGAATTCTAGGGAAGATCTACGGCCTAAATTAATTTCACAATCCATACTTTTGTGGGTAAAACCACAATATCAAATCATGAAAAGGTGTAGAGGTTGCAAAGATCAACGGTCGCGATGAAGAAAGAGATAGATATTTGGTTGCAGTTTATTTCGCAAGGCGAACTAGCACGGACGAATATCTGAGTTCCCCATTGGGAAAAAGGGCAAGGCCAACTCTAATTGATGACTGCAGGAAGGGTTGAGCTCGATCAATGGCTCAGAACATGTCACAATGACAAAAATTCATGTGGTGTTTATAGGAGAAAAGTTGGCAGCAGGAGGTGTGGGACGTGGACGACAAATATAAAGGATTCCTTTGATCGGATGGCAGAGAAGACTCCCAAAGTGCAGATCTCCTATCGAGTGTAGAAATGACAGTGGAGGAGGTGTTCATGTGTGTAATATGTGTCATCGTAGACTGGATGATTCCTTCAATGCCATTCGGGATATGCTTGAGGTGGAAGTCACGTCTAGTGGCACAGTTTTCTTGGTTCGCAAGTATGGCACATGGTTCATTTCGGAGGATGAGGTAAGGAGAATGGTAGGGAAAAGGATTTGGGCCTTTTTGTCAGCCTTTGATCGGCATCCTTCGGCTGGACAAGAAGACCCAAAATGGGTCCCTAGCAGCCTGTGCGGGCAATACACCGTTAGCATGACGCATGAGAATCATTTTCACGAAGCAAGATGGTGGGAGGTTCTACGCTATCAGCCTACATTTTCACACGTTGTGTCTCCATGATGTTTGTTTATATTTGTAAAATGTGGCAATAGTCCACTCTTTGCACAATTAGTGCCTAATGGCGACTTGTAACAAAAATGTTTTTGGTATTCTTAGCAATAGGATTGTATAAAAAATTCTCCCGATAGAGGGAGAAAGGGAGTTAGCGAATTGTATTGGGAAACATTCCTGGGCTGAGGCTCCCATTTGTAAAGCTTGATACCCATGTATGAATAAACTACAGTGAAAGACTGTTACTCATAGCAAATATTCCTATGTTTTTGTTTTTCACAATACGTACTTTCTTTTACGTGTAAATGTGTTTCATGTTTCCACTCCATTTTGTTTATTGCTTTTCATGTATGCAACATAGGGTATAGTGGTTCATAATTCATACTTGTTATGATATTACTGTTGTTTCAGGAATTCAACAATGGTTCTTCTAAAGTTGCATGGAATTCATCTCGCCGGTGCTCAATGTGATGGACTGTCCCTCCTTGTCCTCTCAATCGCTCACTAAAATATCCTGATTGGGAAATCAGCAACTATCTTGCATCTGTTTGCTACCTTTCATCATTATTTTGATTTGTAATCATTTCTTGCGTAGGTTATGACTCCATTTTCCCATGGTCCCTTGCCCCCGATAATCCCACCATGCACCTTCCTCAACATACTTTTCCCCATTTAGGATCCTAGCCCCTTGATTATGCTGATTGAAAATCCTATGTGGAGTAGACTCTGGTGACACACAAGATTGACAACCTTATGTGGAGGTACTCCAGCGACCAATGAGAGATCCCTCTCTGACTGTGCAAAGTTGGAGGTGCAGCTAAAGTTGTTCTGATGTTACCCATAGGCGGGCCTTTCCTCAAATTTGGGCTCATTTCCGGTGCTAACAAACTGGTGCCATTGCTGTGGACAAACTTGAAGATCCTCCCTGGGAAGAACGACAAAGATTTAGATATGACTATTGACGGTGAACAATCATCATCTAGACACCAAGAAGGTTGAGCAATTTTCAGCTGGCGACTCCACTCTTGAAGGATTCAAACTTTAGCAACTCTAATGGTGATGTGATCCAAAAAATATAATGACCAAGGAAGGTTGGATGATCCCGCCTAGAAAATGGACCCCTCATAAAGCTCAGAAATGCATGATGGAAGGTCCAAGCACTCGAGTCTGCGTTTCTTGTAGTATGCCTTATCCTATATTGTAAGTTTTCTCTTATCTTTTCTTGGATTTATCAAAACAACCTTCTATGGCCCAGCTTATCTTGAGCTAAGCCATGAATATATTCCTGTTTATCCTTCTTTATGAACTGAAAACATCACGTCATCTTGTACATTTGATTCCGTCCTAGATCTTTATCCGGGGGAGCCCGATGTCAAAGGACACCCCTGTGAAATTCATGAAACCTTAGATGATAGTTCAGCTATCATACCTAACCTTGTCTCCCCCATTTCTCCAAGCCGATATAAACTGTTGCAATTCCCTCCTATACTCCATGATTTTCCCACAAAATATTACAAATACCTCCCCAAGTTCGATGGAGAATCTGAAGACTTGACTGCTGAGAAACATGTACAAGCCTTTGAGCATTTCTCTGATCTATTCAAGATATAAAATGATGATGTATGCATGCAGACATTCACTCTTCATTTCAAGGAGATGCAAAATTCCAGTTTAAACAGTTGTAAACTGAGTCCATCAACACTTCGGAAGAGTTGTCTTGCATATTCTTGAGGTTTTGGGTTTGGAGTCGGCCACTGGAGCAAATACTTTCAGATTTTTATTATTTGAGGAGACATAAAGGTGATGCCATATCCAGTTTTAACATAATATTCACAAGCTTTTATTATAACATGCCTAAGGAAGTTCAACCTCTTGAGAATGCTACTGAGATCTATTATGCAGTCGCCTTCCCTCCTGACCTGTCCTTGCTTCTTTTGGAGAGAAAATAGACCACCCTACAGTAGATGTTTGCTGATTGTTTGTAGGTTGAGGAAAACCTTAAGATGTCCAGGAAGCTATCAAATCAGGTCAGTGGTGGTGAAATAAAAGATACATACAAATTGGTTGGGCCCTACAACAAAAAGAAGGAAGCCTATAGCCCATCAAGGATCCCTAATGATATGCAGAAAGATTACCATCCTGAGGCTGAAATAAATGGTCCTACAGGGTTATTCTCTGAATATGGTGACCTACCCCACTCCTGGTCAACTAGGGAAAATTTTAAGAAGGATTTTGGTGCACCCATGTATGACGAATATAAAGAAGAGTACCTGCAAAATATACCTAATGAGCCAATTGTTGAAACGATGCCTTCTGATGAAAGAAATCAAAGCGCAATGCAAAATCAAGAGGTCGGAGTGAGAAAATATGATGAGGGCACTGGAGGTGATAGCTTACCCTTGTGTTATGCCTGTTTTGAGTTGATACAACATATAATTAAGGCCTCCAAGCAAGGGAAAAAGGAAATGGAGGTGGTGCAGGTTGGGAACTTGTACAAAAATGAAGATGGATGCAGCAGCTTACAGATAAATGCTTTTTCTGATACTCCTCCTTCAAGAATGCCTCGTCACATAAAAGGAGTATGCCTAGCCAGTTCCACTGGAGAAGCTAAGGACCTCCATCTCGAAGCACATCAAGCCCTTGTTATAGATTTTTTAGGAAGAGAGGTGGAAATTCTGATAGAGAAAGATTATGTGGGTCCTCGTCTACAATCTTCCAAGTGTCAGCCTGATGACTCCATAAAAGCAGGAATATTTGGGTAGCTTTCTCATGAGCAGGTGACAGAACATGCTGGAGGTTGCCGTGATTTCTATGACTGTGTGGCCAAATACATGGAGGGTCTGGGTGAAGGCAATGATGGGTCACATCTCTGCCTTAAACATTAGTTTGTTTATCATTCCATTCTCCCATTATCTGTTTCATTTTGGTCCATCAAGCACCATACAAGAACAAGAATATTAGGCAAGTTGCTTAATTGGCTTCATTGGAAGTCCAATTTCACTTAGTTGGACTTGTGTACAAAGTTAGGTAGAGTATGTAGGAGAAAATAAGCTCAGTTGTTATCAAGCATTTCCTCCATTGTTGTTTTCAGTTTTTTTTCATTTTCAGTTACCAGCAAAGGTTTACGCCAGCATGATTTGCAAGAGTGGCATGAATTTGCTGAAGTAGTAACATGGAGCAGAATGGAGATGTCCAAGGAAGACTGAAGGCGGCCCAATGGTTTTGGCACTTGGTCTACAAGGGTTCTTTGCTACCTCGTTGGGAGAATAGAATCCCTCATGGAGTTAGTTGTTAACACTCTATTTTTAACAGTTGACTTAAGGGCCTGACGGAGGTTCGGTAAGGATCCTAGCACCTCGAATTTCATGTGACCACCCTTCAACAAGGAAAAGGGTAGGTGTATTGTAGCATTGGGCATGATTCATATTCAAGGGTTGTGATTTATCGGAGGTGGATGAATGGTTCTGAACTGCTTCACACGAGAAAACTTGCACAATCAAAACTTTTGTCCCAGATTGCGAAACGTGTTAAAGACCGATGGCTTGGGATGATTGAGATGAAGTCTGGAGCAAATCTATGGACTAAAGTAATTTCGTAATCCATACTTATGTGGGTAAAAACACAATCTCAAATCGTGAAAAGTTGTAGAGCTCACAAAGATCAATGGGCACGATGAATAAAGAGATAGATCTATGGTTGTGATTCATTTTTCAAGGTGAACTAGCACGGATGAATATCTGAGTTCCCCGTTGCAAAAAATGGGAAGGCCCACTCTAATCAATAGCTGCAAGAAGGATCGAGCTCGATCGGTGGATCAAAATGTGTCACGATCCCAAAAATTCCCACGGTGTTCAGAAGAGAAAAGTTGGCGGCAGGAGGCATGGGACGTGGATGAAAGATATAAGGGATTCCTTTGATCAAATGACTGAGAAGACTTCCGAAGTGCAGATCTCCCATAAAGTGTGGAAATGACAGTGCAGGAGGCATTCATGCATGTAATCTGTCTCATCGCAAATTGGTCGATTTCTTCAATGCCATTCGGGATATTCCTGAGGTGGAAGTTGCGTCGAGTGGCACAGTTTTCTCGGTTTGCAAGTATGGCACATGGTTTGTTTCGAAGGATGAGGTAAGTAGAATGGTAGGGAAAAGGATTTGGCCCTTCTTGTCATCCTTTGATTGGCATCCTTTGGCTGGACAAGGAGACCCAAAATGGGTCGCTAGTAGCCTTTGTGGGAAATAGACCGTCAGCATGCCACATGGGAATCATTTTCACAAAGCAGAATGGTGGGAGGCTCTACGCTGTTAGCCCACATTTTCACACACTACATCTCCATGATGTTTGTTTATATTTGTAAAATGTGGCAATAGTCCACTCTTTGCACAGTTAGCACCTGATGGTGACTTGTAACATCTTTTTATTTGGTAGTCTTAGCAATAGGATTGTATAAAAAATACTCCCGATAGAGGGAGAAAGGGAGTTAGTGAATTGGATTGGGAAACAATCCTGGGTTGAGGCTCCCATTTGTAAAGCTTGATACTTGTGTATGAATAAGTTGGAGTGAAAGACTGTTACTCATACCAGAGATTCCTATGTTGTTTTTTTTACCAATAAGTACTTTCTTTTACACGTAAATGTGTTTCTTATTTCCACTCCATTTTGTTTATTGCTTTCCATGTCTACAACATAGGGTATAGTGTTTCAGAATTCATACTTGTTATGCTCCAACTGTTGTTTCAGGAATTCAACTATGGTTCTTCTAAAGTTGCATAGAATGCATCTCGTCGGTGCTCCACGCAATGGACTGTCCCTCCTTGTCCTCTCAATCGCCCGCTAAAATCCCTTGATTGGGAAATTAGCAGCTATCTTTCCTCCATTTGATACCTTTCGTCATTCTTTCCATTTGTAATCATTTATTGTGTAGGTTTCAACTCCGTTTTCCTATGGTCCCTTGCCCCCAATAATCCCACCATGCACCTTCCTCAACATACTTTTCCCCATTCAGGATCCTAGCCCCCTGATTATGTTGATTGAAAATCCTATTCAGAGTAGACTCTGGTGACACACAAGATTGACAACCTTATGTGGAGGGACTCCAGTGACCAATGAGAGATCCCTCTCTAACCGTACAGGGCTGAAGGTGTGACTAAAGTGGTTCTTTTGTTACCTGGAGGCAGGCCTTTCCTAAACCTTTGGGCTCATTTTCGGTGCTAACAAATTCAAATACCGCCCAAAGATGCATATTCAGGGCCACCAATGTGTATTCTATATATTATATTAATTTGGTCAATTCATGTTGAGTTGTTACCGTACATTATTAATTTATAAAATTCTAACACTGCATGGGGTCTCTGAATCCATATCCAGTGTTAGAATTTACTAAAATGTACAAATTCATTCTTAAATTTGTAATTGTTTTCATTGTCGGAGTGACAACTAAAAATAACCAAATAAATGACTAATTGTTATGTGGTAATTTTTGGTCTAGATATCTCGTGACCAACTTTGGTCATTTATCTTGGTCATTTTTAGTTGTTTTATATCCCGTGACCAAAATTGGTCATATCTCTTGGTCTTTTTTAGTTAACGCACTTAAATTTATCAATTTTGGTCATTTATCTCTTCAAAAAAACTGTGGTGACCAACATTTTTGGTCTACTGGTCACTAATCTCTCATTTTTTGCAAATGGAGAGAGAGGGAGAGGGTTTGGGTATAGATAGGGGGTGTGGGTTAGGTGTAGTTGGATGAGTTGGGTAGTGAGAGAGAGTGGAGGAGGGGGTTGTTAGTGGTAGGGGGAACAAAGGGATGTGTGTGTGTGTGTGTGTGTGTGTGTGTGTGTGTGTGTGTGTATGTGCATGCGAGAGAGAGAGAGAGAGAGAGAGAGAGAGAGAGAGAGAGTGGTTGGTAGGGACCGCGTTATTATTAGCAGGGGGATTAGGGTGTTGACCAGCTTGCTCGGTCTGCTAGTTGTTCCCACGATTTCGGCCCCTGCCGCGGTTTTGTTGGCCCTGGTTGCGTTGGTTGTTCTGATTTTGCGGCGGGTTTTCTTGGGCGTAAACCTGCCCTTGGGTAGTAGGTGGATTCTGAGTTTGCGCAGGTGTGGGAGCAGGCTATGGTGGATAATATGGAGGTGGAGGCTGCACTGGCGCGGCTACTTGAGGGGGTTGTTGATAGTGCTGTGGAGCGGGTTGTGGGTTTGCCGCAGGGGATGGATGTGGCTGATAATAATGAGGTTGGGATTGTGGCGGCGCAAGAGCTGGTGCAGCCTGCTGGTGATAGTATGACTGAGGTGCGACCGGGGAGGGGTAAGCAGAGGTCATATTTCCGAAACAGTGAGGTGGACATGAGGGTCCATGGGTATGGTGTTGATGGGGCATGTGAGCATACGAGTTGGTTGCTCCGGACTGTGATGTAGCCCGTGAAAGTTCAGGTCCAGGAGTAGGACGGGCTATGGAAAAGGGCTGAGGCTGCAAAGAGAGGCGTTCGATGATGCCATCGGCAGCGTGGGATGCCCCCAGCGCATCGTGATGTGGGGGATCTCCTCGAGGGGCATCCGGTATGATGGTGTAAAGATAACCCGACTGGGCGTAAATGAGATCAAACTGCTGGGCCTTAAGGATAGCCTCTTCTTCAGTCTGGGGTCGTTCAGCTGCCACATCCTTAGCAATGAGCGGAAGGAGGGACTTGAGGAACCAAGCTAGGAAGATCCGGTCATCTAGCTTGATTTTGCATAGGCTACGGCGTCGTCGCCATTCATGGATGTGGTCTGTGATGTGGGTGGCCGTGTTCTGTCTGCATGATAGGAGGATCTCGACGCCTGCGTCATAGCGAACAGGTAACTGGAAGAACTGGAGGAAGGTCGAGGCCAGGGACGTAAAGGTGGTGTGGGTTCCGTGGGGTTGCTCGATATACCATTTGGCAGTCGAGCCAGTGAAAGTGCGCTATAATAAACGGAGGCGAATGGAGTCGTCTACTATGGAATTGGAGGAACACCATAGATGGAAAGACATGATATGGTTCTGTGGGTCCTCACCTGCCTTACCCTCGAACTTAGGGATGTCAGAGGGGAGCTTGGTGGGCATGTGAGGCCACGCAGGGTTGTGCCGGATGGGGTCGTTGGTTAATCTGGCTAGGTCAGGTAGATTGAGGCTAGCCATGTATGGAAAACTCGACGAAGGGTGTGACACGGTTGTGGGTTGGATCAAGTTGGGGCCGATGCCCCCAAGTGGAGGGGTCATGTGAGGGAGGTTGCCCCCAAGTGGGGGAACTATGGTGGTATAGGACGGACCTGCACCCCCAGAGATGGTATGAGTCACTAATGGAGTGGGGACCGGTATTCCTGTTGCGGGAATCGGTACTGTGAGGGGGAGAGTAGAGGGGGCCCCCGTGGAGGGCATACCCAAAGTAGGTGAGGTACTGGGTGTCGTGGTGGGTGTGTCACCAACGGTCCCTCCCATTAAGGGAGTGGGATTCATGCCGGCCATGGGGCTAGTAGGGGCAGTGTAAAGTGTGTTCTCGGATTCAGGCTCCGAGTATGATGTAAAATAAAGGGCGTCAAAGTCTGGTGACGGAGTCCTATGCCGCTGACGAGTGGAGTCAAGTGACAAGGCTCGAGATCTACGATGAGTGGTATCAAGTGATCCGTGCTATGGGGGCTCGCCTCGGAGGCGCCGAGAATGTCTCGGGGAAGCAATGGTAATAAAATGAGGTCAAATCTGTGTGGGTTGAACTAACTACAAAATAGCTCAAAAAACTCTAATGCAACCGAGTGTGCAGAAGGAGAGCTTCAACAAATGGGGCGCTCAGGCCAACAACAACTCAAAACACCCACTGTAACTGCGTGCTACAACAGGCGGAGTATCAACAGAAATTGTCAGAATACCAAAAAATAACAGGTTGCCTAAAAAAATGAAAAATGGTGGACTCACTAAACCAAAAGGAGGTAAGGGAGCATGCAAATACCTAACTAGTAGTATTATGACTCAACTAGACATATCCTCTGCAAGGTGATGAAATCCAAGTCAGACAATATGAAGAGGAAAGTCAAGTGGCTAAACTATCCCCCTACCGGGAGGGACACCAGGTAGTCAAATCCTAGAAGAATGGCAACTAAGATACCCCGTTCATGACACGTCCAGAAAGGTAAATCTGCCGCTTGGTCCTTTAACCGCAATATTCCCTATACAGGGATATTCCGAGAACTGTGAAAGGTAGCCCTTCAGTTACTGAATGGAGTTCGGTATTCCACTCAGACCTCCGGAACCAATCTCACGACTTCAACCCTCCTAAGGGAGAGGCCTTCTGATAATCTGGTTGTGACCGTGTCAAAAAATACTAAGGGATTTTGGTTCCCTAATGGACAACAACTATGTCTCACGTGTAAATAACCGAGGGGTGTTATTGGAAGCCTATCCCCCCGATCCTACCTAACTACAAAATTCTTTTGTGTTCCTCAAATGAGGTTATAGTGTTGGTTGAGTTAAGTAGATTTTAGGTCTCACTTGAATTAGGGGACAGATTGTGTGCTTGTGAGGTTATGAATCCAAAATACTTACTCAACAACAATAATAATGTATGAAAAACTTTAAAAATTTTTACCATGCGAATTTTTTCTGAAATAAATAATGCTAAATTTTTTTTAAACAATTCTGTAAACAAGGGACAGAAATGGCTGTAGGGCTGCAAGTGGAACAGGTGGCTATGCAAGTGCAGGAAAAATGGAGGCAAAGTGGTTGGGTTTCGGGGCGGAAACAAGGGAAAAAAATAGTTCGCGGACCGTGGGTATGGGGCGGACTCGCGCGGTCGGACCGCGGGTTTGAAGGCAACAGTCGCGCGTAGATCGCGGGTTTAAAGGAAACAGGCGCGGTCTAGGTTGCGGGGTTCTGGCTGACAGCGGCGGTCGGATCGCGACTGTGTAATGAACAGGCGCGGTCGGATCGCGACTGTGGGCTGAAAAAACGCGGTCGGGGCGCAACTGGGAAAGTTCAAAGACGCGTCCAGGACGCAGGAGAATGGCCGACAACAGCGGGCTGGTCGCAGGTTAGGGCCTGAAATGCGCGGTCGGGCCGCGACTGCGGAAGAAAAAAATGCGGTTTCCGGTGGCCGAAAACGACAGCCGAAAGTACAGTACGGAAAAATTAAATTAAAAAAGACAGCGGAGTCGCCAAAACTGTTGCTAGGGTTTTAGCCCTAGCTTGTACGAATGAGTACCTACTAAGGACAATGGATTCCTTAGTAGCAGTTCAATGATATTTGAATTAAAAGCTATAAGTGAAGTAAAAACTAAATTTAAACATTCATGAAGCAAAACAATAGAAAGTAAATAACATGAAACAAAAACAGTAAATAGTAAATAATGACCTTTATTGATGTTACCTCCAATGTGGAGGTTGGTGAAGTCCGTTGCGCTGGTCCAATGTCGGTGGCTTCGAGCTTCAAGCTACTTCTTCTCTTTCTCCAATGGTGGAAATGGGCCAAAAGGGGGCTCTTACGGTGAAAGTAGCTTCAATGGTGAGCTATGGTTTCATGAGCAATTTTGGCAGAGGCAGGATACTTTGATTGTGGATATTGAATAAGGGGTCTCCATCACTTATTTATAGTTGGAAACCATGCAGTTTTTAGGGTTAGGGTTTCTTCCTCATTTTCCTCATTATTTTATATTTTTATTCCTTTTTTGCTTTTTTGGAGGAATTTTGGATATTTTTAGAGGAAAAGAGGGTTTTATGGCCTTTTGGAGGCACTTTAAGCCTTTTGGAGGCTTTTTGCATGGTTTTATGGGGTTTTGAGGGAAATATGGTGGGAAAATAGACAAATGAGCCATGTAATGGGGTAGATGAGGTAGTGAACCCTTTTTGGGTGATTACAGAGAGAGAGGGTTGCGGAATAGATAGGGGGATGTGGGTTAGGTATAGTTCGATCAGTTGGGAAGTCAGAGAGAGTGGATGACGGGGATGCTAGTGATAGGGGAAGACAAAGGGGTGTGTGTGTGTGTGTGTGTGTGAGAGAGAGAGAGAGAGAGAGAGAGGGTTAAGGAATAGATAGGGAGCTATGTGTTTGGTGTATATGAATGAGTTGCGGAGTGAAAGAGAGTGGAGGAGGGGGGGTTCCAATGGTAGGGGGAAACAAATGGATGTGTCTATGTGTGTGTGAGAGAGAGAGGGGGTTGGGGAATATATATATGTGGGTGGGTTTTAGGTGTAGTTGTATGAGTTGGGGGGTGAGAGACAGTGGAGGAGGCGGGGTATTAGCTGCAGGGGGAGACATTGGGGGGAAAGAGTGAGTGACAAGAAGAGAGAGTAGCGGGTTGTCATGAGATTGAAGGAATTGGGTGGGGTTAGAGTTAGGGGAAGAAGAGGGAGTTAGAGGTAAGAGGAGGAGGGGGCTTAGAGGTAGGGGTAGACGAATGGACGTGTGTGTGTGGGCGGGTGCTAGGGGTTGGGGAGGGGGTTGTTAAGTGTCAGGGTTTTTAGAGTAAGAGAGAGTGGAGAAGGGTTTAATAGTGGAGATGAGGGGGGGAGAGAGGTAGGAGGAGGAGGGGAGTTAAAGGTAGGGATAGGAGGAGGGGGATTAGTAATAATTGGGGGGAACATGGGGGGGTGTTAGTGGTAGAGGGTGACTTGTGGATGTGTAATATAGGTGTCTATGAGAGAGAGAGGGGGGGTTGGAGAAAATATAGGGGGTGGGGGATAAGTGTATTTGGATGGCCTAGGAGGAAAAAGGAGTGGAGAGAGAGGTTTTAGGTGTTAGAAATGAGAGAGATGTGCTAAGCGGATGTGTGTGTGTGTGTGAGAGAGAGAGAGAGAGAGATGGAGAGAGAGAGAGAGAGAGGAAGGGAGGTTTAGGGGTTGCGGTTGGGAGGGGGAGGGGCGCTAACTGATTAGAGATAGAAAAATAAGGGGGTGTTTAAGAGTTAGACGTAGAGAGAAAGGGTTGTGGGTTTAGGGGTGTGGGGGAGGGGACATACATGTGTTAGTGGTAAGGGGGGACATAGGCATGTGAGAGAGAGAGAGAGAGAGAGAGAGAGAGAGAGAGAATGAATGGGGAGGTGGGGTGTTAGGGAGAGAGAGGAGGGGGGTGAAAGGTAGGGATAGGGGGAGGGGGGCTTATAGGTAAGGATAGGAGGAGGGGGAGGGGGGGTTAGTAAGAGTTAGGGGGATGAGGGGAGTGGGAGGGGGACATAAAATAATAAAAGTAATAATCTAATTGATAAAACAAGCACTCATTGTAGTATTTAAAAACATGTGTGCATTGTACTTCAATAAAATGTGCCCCCATTTTGCATCAATAAAACGCACATGCGTTATGATTCAATAAAACATGCAATCATGTTTCTTTAATATAATGAGTATGTATTTTGTTTAAATTCAAAAATGTATTCCCTCCAAATGATAAGACCGATCCTCCACCCATGCTTGCATGTCATTCTTATGCCTATGTGTCTACTTTTGACTTTTCTTCAGATTCAACATGCCTATGCCTTGAATTATGATAAACCATGGCTAATTGAGCATTATATCCAAATTTTCAATACACTCATGTTTATTCATTGGTTACAGTATGTTGAACACCTCCATTTTTTATGAAATTTTAGAAACAAATATGTGTTTTCCTATAGATTCCAAATATGTAATTTTTAACTAGAATATATAATTTTCTCTATTTTTTTCTTATTTATCTTCTATAGTCACTCCTCAACTCAAAAAACACACTATTAGTGTTCTGTGTACATCTCTTTCGTTTCTCAACCATTTTGAAAAAAAATTGTATGGTGCACTAAAGAACACCAACCTATACATGCTATAGAAAACCCATTTCCAAAATAATTGCATTAATACATTCAAACACTGCACCTACAATCAACATACCATTTACTAGGTTTTATCACTTAGATCGTTAAAAAAAATTAAAAATATTTTTTTATTATTGGAAAAATAGTCGTGCACTAGTACTATATGTTCTGTATATGTCTACCAGTTTTTGTAAGTTTATTCCATCACTTAGTCACTCAAAGCCTGCATCCACAAAAGCAAATAGTTAAGAACATTTTCAATAGAAAAAAATTATATATTTGGAAACTTCATTCAATTTCCTACATATCTTGTTTTTTACTCATTGCACAATTCATTTTGTAAGTGTCTCAAAATATCCATCTAAATTGATGGATACCTATTTTTTTAGTTTTCTATTGCATCTAATGCATCAAAAGAGAGCCTCATCATCTTGCACACACCCATAATTGAAAGGACTTAGGCCTTTCTATAGTCTAATCTATGGTGTGTGGTGATCTTCCCTTTAAGCGTAAGGTTCTTAGCATTTGTAAGGCATATAGTACCATCATATGGTGACCTTTTTTATATTAATAAAGTTGTGAGGGTTTAAGAAATAATGTTTTGGCAACAAGAAACTATAGGGGCTGTATAGTGGTATGGCTGTCCCTTATGATCCACGATGGTTATGGTTTATGTTTCTTGGAATATTTGGTTATACCTAGATTGCAACATTATATGTTTTAGTGTGTGGTTTTATGCCATGGATGCAATTATACAAAGGTTCTCGACATAATAACTCAACAGGGATTACATGTCATGGTTCAATGATGTGAAGGTTCTTGATATTTTGGGTATAATACATGGTTTTGTATGCAATGATTAAATTAATGATTATGGTGTCGAGAGTTATGGTACTCCGTCCTTGGTTGAATTTGACATTTACAGCATGACCTGGAGGCAAGTTGAAAGCGTATCTAGGTCTTCCACACTAATACATGGTTATACTTCCATCATTCATCTATTCAGATTGAATCTAGGGTTTCGACCATGGTTTAATGTGCTTGGGAACTTGTTCGAAGCCTCATTTTTCCTGTTAGGTTTGGTGTCGGGAGGAATATTTGAGCTCTATTCTGTCTACGATGGAAGTGTACATATTTTTTGAACTTTGTGTGTGTGTTTGACAAGAGATGAAGAGATCTTCTCTGTTTACTATGGATAAAATGTATGGTTGTTGGGCCTTTTGTGTGGTCGTTAAGATCTTAGGAGATCTTCTTTGTTTCAGAGTTACAGTGGCATAAGTTATTTCTTTTTAGTTTTTGCAAGTTTTAACAGTGTGATGTTTGTATCCTTCTCGAGGTGTTAGTGGGTTTCTCGACTTCCTTGGTGGTCTATAAAGTAGAGTTTGTGCCATGACCTCACTTGCCACAACTTCACCTTTCACATATGTCTAGTTAACAGGTAAGGGTTCTAATGGATCTTAACTACATCATTTTATCTTGTAAATAATTAAGATTTACACTAACTGAGTGCTTTTGTTTTTGTTGTAGGAAGAGGAGGGATAAAGGTTCTCTGAAGGAGCTGACCCCTTCCCCTCTCTGCAAAACACCGAGGTAAGGTCTTGTCCCACAGTTTTCCTCCATTTAAGTTGTTTAACCAATGTTTATTACTTTTTACTATAATAATATTTTACATGTTAAAGGAGCTGGAGAGGGAGGAAACATGGTCACCTCCTACCAGGCCCGCGTTTCCAAACACCCAAGTAAGCTTGTCTCTACCTTTACTTAAAATATTGTTTTTTGTTGTTTAATTTCTCGAGCAACATACTCACCCAGTCATACTATGGTTGCAGGTCACACAAGGAAGGATTCGTGGGTTTCTAATGGTATCCCCCATCATTTGTTAAGGTAATTCCATTTTCTATTTCATGTGTTTTGTAAAACCCTTGTTGGTTGGCCTTGCCCCAACTTTGTATCTATTGCTACGGTATTGCGAATTAGAAATTATGTAATATTTTTAATATAAATTTGGTAGTGTTAGATGACATTTGAGTGGAATTATTCCCATTATTGTTTAAATTACAGTATTACAAATAGCGTGGAAGCAATCAATGATGGTCTTATAGCCACTTCTTAATATACATTTTATTATTAATAATAATGATTCCCAGCCTTCGAGTGTGTGCTTCCAATAATCGTTTTTGTTTTATATTTATTTGTATAATTTTTATTTAAAAAAAACAAATTTTTCCATCATCGATGGCCTTAAGACCCTAAATATAGTACTTTATTTGATGTTTTACTTTTGTATTCGTGTGGTGGAAAATGATGGAAGTGATTATATGTTATGCCAAGGTTTTACCTCTATGTAGATAATGGTGTCCATGATATGGAATTATGACCCTATATTTACTTTGCTTTGTTTATTTAAATAAATGACTTGTAGGGTATGTACAGTAGATAGCCTTTTGGTTTAAGCAGGGATCGGATGCCATCCATGATGGCTCTAATGCCGATTCTTGGGAAAACAAAAACTTGTTTTCACAGCTATAACAACTAGCGTGTAAGTTGTAAATGTGTTAATATTTGATTTTATATGCATTTAATTTACCTTGTGGATATTGTAACTCTATATTAGGATCTTCGATCCATATATGGTCGTTTATACAAAATCTGGAAAGATTGTCTTAAAAGAATTCTTGGATTTGATTTTGATTTGATAATAGGGAAAAGACTGATAAAATATTCATTTGTTTATGATGTCCTGTAGCCTTTTAGCCTTATATAAATTGCATTCATATTCTAATATTGTAGATCTACAATTTAGGTGATCTAAATTGTATATGGTGTATGTTTTTTAATTCTCTATCCGATCATGTCATTTGCTTAGATTCGTGAGGCTAGTTTTGACTTATACATTTCATCTTGGTTTGATTATGGTGGATATGTGGTCTTTAGTTATTTTAAAATACTTACGGATCCTTTATCTAGGATGGATTTAATTATCTATGTAATATTGTTTATACATCGTAATCGTCGAGTAGGGTTACTCTAAATGGACTGTTTGTAACCGATCTACTCCATACCTTAATACTCTCTTATGTTTGCAATCCAAAGTAAATCTATATATGGTGAAAACATGG
>LPNX010128303.1:91443-280380 GCA_001517045.1 Pseudotsuga menziesii
GAAGTGCAACAATGCATTACTAAATCATTTGTATAGGAAGAATTTGGAAATACACGATACAAGTTGGAAATAAATGATACGAAATGGAAATAGACAATTCATATCCAATTATGTGTAGAATTTGGTTTTCAATTAAAACCAAAATTCTTCATGAGAGTATAGATGCTTAATCATAGAATTACCTAATTGCTACTAAAAATTTAATCATAGAATAATTAGACTAACCGATACATATTAGGTCCTACATTAACCTCTTCAGATATAGGATAAAAACATTCTAAAATCATTTTAAAACATAGATTATGAACCTGTCACCAACGATGGGAAAACAAAAGTGGAGAAGTTGTTCATCACCACCAACTCCCAGAGTACCCAAGTTAATTTCTATAGAACCCTTGATCCTTTTCCATGAACCACAAGAGAAAAATACATTAATGTGCCATCTCTTGCATTCTCATATTCAATCCTCTCCCAATGCTAGCCTCCTTCTACTCATTGACATGCTAATATATAGTATTTTTCCTAGTATTTTGTCATTTATTAGCCTCCTGCTCTTTAGAACTCAACTAGAAGTTGTGACCATATTTTTGGGGATGATGCCTCTTGCATATTGAGTTCTCACTCAATGACTTCATCCACTTGTCTTTTCCTCTTGTGGGTCAGCAAACATTCTTTAACAACTATATCCACTTTTTCCCCCCTTCAACATTTTTTATTAAATAAATATGATTTATTACAAAATGTTTTATTTTTTAATTTCTTTAAAAAATAATAAAATAATAGTTAAAATATTTTTCAGTAGAATCAATAATAAATTATTAATTCTTGGTTCATTGCATACACCTCCCATTAAAGGATGATATTGTCCTTAGTGTTATAAGCTTTGTGGTTTATTCATTCATCTCATCATCTTGGAATAAGACTGGAGATGCCTCTTGCATATTACTTTCCAGTTCCCAAGTAGCTTCTTTCGACTTAAGGTGCTTTCATTGCACCTTCACTTGTCTGATGCCACTGTTCCAAAGTAAAAGTTCTCTCCTATCAAGAAAGCATTTCGATCCGAAATGGAACTCTCTTGTGGGTTCCACCTGGATCACATTCCAATCAATCACATGATAAACATCATGAACACATTTTATTAAATAGAAATGTGAAACACATTATGCACTTTAATATTGGGTGGAAGGGCTAACTGGTATGAAACAAGCCCTACTTTAGCCAAAATTGTACATGACCCAAAATACCTGGGCGCAAAATTTGAATACTTTCCCAATCTTAGGTGTACTTTTCTTTGGATTTACCTTTATATACACATGTTCACCCATCTGGAACTCTCTAGGAGCTCTTTTTAAATCAACATAAATTTTTTGCATGTCTTTTCCATACTTCAAGTTTTGTTGTACCTGATTCATGGTTAGCTCCATATATTTTAATAAATAAGGTCTTAACATTAACCTATCAATTGGATTTCTCGATGAAATTGGAGTATTACACTTTTGTTACGAAAAATTCCTTAAATGGATCAACAATATTTATGATCGAGGTGATTGTTAGTATATGTTTTAGTTTGTTAAAGATTTCCATACATTTTTAAGTCCATTCAAAGTTCTTACCTTTGTTATGTAATGAGGTTATGGGGAATGAAATATTAGAAAATCCTTCAATGAACTTCTGGTAGTATCTGGTAAGCCCCATAAATGATTTGATGTTGGTTACATTTTTAGGAACCAACCATTGAGTGATTTCCTAGATTTTCTTGGGATCAATAGATATTCCATCCATGTACACTATGTGTCCAAGGTATTGAATCCTATCTTTAAACAAATCACACTTACTGAACTATGCGTATAGTTGTTCTCTTAATACTAGCATAATTATCTTTATACGTTCCGTATGATCTAGTTTGTTCTTTGCTTAGATTATTATATCGTCGATGAAGACAACCAAAAGCTTATCCAGGTAGTTACCTAGGATGTTGTTCATTAAACACATGAATGCAATAGGTGTGTTTGTCAACCCAAAAGGAAATATGGAAAACGTGTAGTGACCATAGTGGGTCCTTAATGCAATTTTAAATATATCCTCATATTTTATTCGTACTTGATCATAACCAGACCTTAAGGTTCTGTCTTTCTTTTTCACAAATAGGACTGGTACTCCGCAAGGAGAGACACCAGGTCGAATATTTTTTTATCAATCAATTATTGTAGTTGATATTTGATCTCTATAAGTTCTATTATGTTCACTCCATAAGGATATTTCAATACTGGTACCACTTCGGGTATCAGATCGATTGTGAAGTCAATATCTCTTTTTGAAGGAAGTTCGGGGACTTCTTCCGGAAATATGTCTTCAAAATCCTTCAAGACGGGTATGGATTCTAGTTTTAGTTTTTTTTTTCATTATGATTCATTATATAGACATCAAACACTTTTCATCCTTTTCTTACTAATCTTTTCATTTGTAACGCAGATATTTCTCTAATTGTAACCTTCCTCAAAATCCCTTTTACTTTTACAGTGTTTCCATCATCATTTGTACATGTAAAGATTTTGTTGAAACAATTTAACATTAATTTTTTTTTATATCCAATCCATTCCTATTAACATATCATAGGAACCTAAAGGAAGAATATTTAAATCAGAATATGTAACGAAATCAATCATCATCAATTTACAATTCTTTACAAGACTAGTGGTTTTACATTTAGTATCAACGACTACTTGTACCAGCTACGACTTATCAAAATTTTCTCTTACTAATTTACATAATTCAACTATAGGTGATATATAAATCATACTTGCACCTAGAATAATTAAAATGGAAATAGGTTGACTGTTTATCTTACCTTCGATTTCAACCATGGAAGTTTGATGGTTTGCTTTCTAGTTTTCCAATGCAGTGCAAATTATGGGCATGCTCCTTTCCATTTCTCCACCTATAACTTCTTATTGGATGGAGTGAAAATTAAAATTCTTCTTTCTTACTAGGGAAATATTTAAACTAATGTGGTTGGCCATACTCCCAACATTTTAAGGGTTCTTTTTGTGATGGGTTCTTGTTAAAAATAGCAGGTGATTCTTTTGCTGTAGTATTATCCAGTTTAAAACTTTTGTAGTTATTACCCTGGAACCCCTATTAAAATTGAGCTCACAGGAATCTATGAACCAAGACAAAACTTACAGAAGATTCCACAAACAATTTACTCAAAAAATGATATGGAACAATGCAAAAATTATTTGCAGCTGTATATTGCTTTCATTAATAAACAAGAAAATGGATCATTCTTACAATGCAATACACTAGTATTGATACCCATAAAATTTGAATCCATGAGAATAAATTTAAATTTATTAACTCAATCTGACTGCATGGATAACTAGGCATGTCTAAATAACTATCAGAGCTTAACTAGCTATCTCTAGTTGTCTAATTAAGTCTCTCAGTCAGTTATAATCAGTTAAAATCATCTAACTAATGTGATAGGTGGGAAAAGGTGCCTTCCCACATACATCCATGCAAAGAGTTGCACTAAATGACTCCTAAATTAGGAAGAATTGACCAGTTTGGACAAGGGAGTATTATAATCCTAACCCCCCCCCCCCCTAAATGATAACTTATAAAACTGTGGGCCCTAGTAACTAAGACCAAAGTTCAGCCATTACAACTAAAATGAAAAAATTAATTGCTTAATACAACCAAGGAAATAGAGAAAAACCTCATTGGAAAAATACATCCCCCCTCAAACTAAGAAGGTAAAATCATGATTAAGATTTTTCTTCTATGAATAGGTATCATGGTTCCTCAAATGTCAACTTCTCCATCCAAACTAAATTTTAATGTCTGAATGAATCTTCCTCTTTTGAAGAATAAGAATATGCTCAACTAAATTGGAAATATAGACAAGTGCTGGATGAAAACTAGAACTGTGGTAAAGAAACTAAAATCATCTAGTAAGAGAGAAAAAGTGCTTAATAATTAGAACCATATGAGGAACACCCAATAATTTGATATATTTCAGCCTTGAGCAACAAACCATGTAAGTTAATATCAGCTCCAAGTCTTAGTAGCAAGTGTTCAAACGGATGCAAAATGTCTCCCTCTTTACTAGTTCTGTGAGGAGATGAGCATGTGATCAAAGATAGAGAATCCATGGGAATGTGGAGAGAGAATGCTTGATATCCATAATCTGATATAGATTCAAAAAAATCAATGGTTCACAAAAAACACTATAAAAAATATCATAAGAGGAAAGTAACATCAAATCACCAACAACAAGTTTGAAGAAGACATGCAGTACTTGATTTGTCACACCAAATTTGATGATACCACCTACAAGCATGATTGAAGGCTCTTGGAACTTAAAATTAGAAAAAAATACTATTATATAATATCCAAATAATATCATATAATATCCAAATAAGTTCATATCAGATCCAAAAATGTGGTCCACTGAGATGGTAGATGGTCAGTTTTCTCCTTGTTCAAAATTATGAGTATTGGTGCATGCAATCCTGTAGGAATTTGATGGAAGATATAGATCAATAAGAGTGAATGGATGACTCCTACAATATGATATTATTTCCAAAATAAACAAGGTATTACTTATCAGCACACCAGGAGCAGCATTAGAGGGAGATAAATCAAATTCCTCTTCAGTTTCTGAAGCAATCACTAGAAAATTTTGCACAGAATTCGAAGGAGAATGACTGGAGAATGTTTGCAAGGAATGGAAGGATATTTTTTCTTCAATATAATATATTCAATTTTCTTCTTCTACATCATCTATATGAGAATATGAGATATCAAATATCTCATAAACTTCCGGAGCAGCAGGAGAAGGAGTCATTGCAAGGAGACTTTCTTCAATTCAAATTGACGGTGAGGAACATTTTGCTTCTTCTTCATCTTGAACAACTTCATCATATAGAGTACAGTCTAATAATTTTGAATAAAGGACTCTTGTGGTGCTTTGTGCGCTCTCCTAAGTTCTATAATGATCCTTAATGTGCTTTCCAAAGGTTCAATCCAATTTCTTCCAGAGATCATTTAGGTATTGAGCAAAAATCATCTCAATCACCCTTACCTTGGCCGGTCGAAGAAGCGACCTTAAATTGGAGATGTTGGAGGTGGTCGACACAATAGACACCAACAAAAAGGTCTACCAATGGGGATACTATGTCGCTGACATGGTCAAAACCATCTGTGAACGCTGCCAGGAGACGAGAGGTATCATCAAATTCCCCTCCCTGATTATCTGGATAGTCATGCATCACTTCTGTCCGGAAGGCAGTCCAGTCTTCCGGGAGCCGACTAGATTTGAAATGCACCGTTTCAAACCCTTCTCACAAAAAGGCACCCTGTATGAGCTGGCACAGGGGAAGGTCTTCTTGGAGACTTGGTTCCAGCAGTTAAAGGTTCGAACGATGAGGTGGAGGGTGCCCCAAAACATCCGACGAAACCTCCCTGCCGACTCACATATCCAGTTAGCACTTGACCATACATCAGTATGGTACATGCGAGGTCAAGAACCTAAAGCACATGACCTCGACTACTATCCGACAGTTGAACAGATTTTCAGGGAGTTGACTCGACAGGCAGGAACAAAGGTACCAATTCCGAAGGCTTCCAAACAGGTCGACTTCTCTACCATCGAACTGCTGACAGACCAGGAGAAGGAGGAGGACTACGAGCTTAATCTGTATATCAGTACATTTGTGTCGGAGGATACCCCGACCGTGACCACTAGTCGGTTACATATTACTGTCAAACCTCTGACTACACAGGTCGTCGAACCCCAGCCGACAGAACAACAACAACCAACAATACAAACGTATCCAACAGTGCAACAGACAACTCCTCCGGCTCCAGCAATCGTCAAACCCACTCAAGACCCGACAGGTGAAGTCGAAGAGGACGACCCTGAGTATGCCCTATCCAAAAGCACCATCAAAAAGCTGGCTAAGGAGATAGCGGTCACCAGGAAAAGACTCAAGACTCAAAAACAACAAAAAGGCAGGGGTAAGCACAAGCTTCTTCTTCTTCTGGAGAACATTGTAGAAATGCCCATGGCAGAAAAGATGTCGGTACTTTCAAACCTTACTACTTTGACGATCGACATCCAGAAATCCTTGCAGACATGGATAGATTTCTAGCACCAGCAATAGTCGAAGTATGCATCCAGAAAAGACCAACTATCCGTCTGCACAGTCCACCTCAGTAGCAGTTGCAGGGTTCGGCATACAACACAATTTTTATACCTCCCTCTTTCTTCAGGACGAAGAAACGTTTTTTTCATGGGAGAGATGTAGAAGGAGAAATTCGACATAATTCGACTTGAACGAAGACCGACTTAGTCAGCCGACTAAGTCGATGGACCGACTAAGTCGGTCGACCGACTAAACTAGTTAATTAAGTCGGCTAACTAACAGTCATGTCGGTTCACCGAACCGACAGGTAGTTATTTTGTAACTGTTTGTAACTTGTATATATTAGGCTGTTGAGCCACACAAGAACTCAATTCAGTTCTGTGCTTTGTATGAACTCATTATAATAAAATATTCTGTTCTATCCAATCTGTTCTTGTCTTCTGTCTCTGTTTATATTTGTGTATGTTTTAGTATGTATTATTGGTAACCTTATGTGATATGTGAGATTACAACAACAAGTAAAACACAAAACATCACATGTAGGGACATGGTTGGAGGTTCTGGGAGGACATAGCCACTATCACAATTAATAGAACCTGTCATAAAAAAGCAAGATAAAAACATTAAAACTTACCGAAGTAAATCATGTGGAATCTGCTAGTAAGTACATAAATAATGCATGTATTTTTTTTAATTTATGATTTTTGGTTGTGTTACATAATGGTATCATAGCACAGTTACAGTACTAGATGTCTCAACACTTACAATGATAAAGGAACTAGGAGAACTAATTTTCACTTTAATTATGATTTAAATTATCTGATAGGTACAACTTCATATGGATTTGAAATATCAGTTCCTCTTCTTACTCCATCCATAATATATTTAGAATGGAATTTGAAGATGATTTCATCTCTAAAGAGACCTCTATGAGGTGTCTATTCGAATTGGTAAAGAGTCTTCTGAGAATAGAATGACTTTATAAAGGATGGTGATAGAGCTTTTGGAACAATATGTCTTTCCCTTTCTCCAAGATTGTGCTACCTTATTGCTTCTGCTGAATACCTAAATGATCTCTGGAAGAAATTGGATTGAACCTTTGGAAAGCACATTAAGGATCATTATATAACTTTGGAGATCGCACACAGCACCACAAGCTCACCCAGGAATTTTCGTGTTTCCAAATTCCCGGGTGAGCTTGGCTCTATCTTTACTTAAAATATTTTTTTGTTGTTTAAGTTCTCAGGAAACATACTAACCCAAGCATAGTATGGTTATAGGTCACACTACATAGGAGCTGTGGGTTTTAAATGGTATCCACCATATTTTGTTAGGATAAGTCCCTCATTTTTTATTTCATGTGTTTTGTAAAACTTTTGTTTCATTTTCCTTGCACTAGCTTTGCAGCCATTGCTATAGCATTGTGAATTAGAAATTCTTTAATTTTTTTAATATAAATTTGGCATGGTTTGGATGACATTGGTATTATTCACATTATTGATTAAATGTTGGTTATTCAAATAGTGTGGAAGCCATCAACGATGTTCTTACAACCACTTCTTAATATAAGTTTTTTATTATTAAAAATGATGCCTATCCTTCACCTATGTGCTTCCAATAATAATTTTTATTTTATATTTATTTTTATACTACTTATTTAAAAACTATAAAGGTTTCCATCATCGATGGTCTTACAACCATGAATATAGTAATTTATTTGATGTTTTACTGTTTCATTCGTGTGGTGAAAAATAATGGAAGTGATTATATCTTATGGCAATTTTTTTACCTCTGCATAGATAATGGTGGCCATGATATGTACTTAAGGCCCTGTATTTACTGTTCTTTGTTTATTTAAATAAATGACTCATAGGGTCTTTACACTAGATAGCCTTTTGATTTATTTTTAAGAAGGGACGGGATGCCATCCATGCTGCCTTTAATGCCAATCCTTGGGGAAATGAAATCTTGTTTTCGCAGCTGTAACAACTAGCATGTAAGGTGTAAATGCATTAATATTTGATTTTTATCTTCATTTAATTTACCTTATGGTTAGTGTGACTCTAGCTTGGGATCTTCGATCTGTATATGGTCGTTTATAATGAATATGGAAAGATTGTCTTAACATAATTTATGGATATGATTTTGATTTAATTATAGGGAAAACACTAATAGAATATTCATTTGTTTATGATGGCCTTTATCCTGTTAATATTATATAAATTGCTTTCGTATTTTAATACTATAAATCTATGATTTAGGTGATCTAAATCATACATGGTGTATTTTTTTAATTATTTATCTGGTCATGTTGTTTTCTTAGATTCCTAAGACGTGTTTTGACTTATACATTTCATCTTTGTTTGATTATAGTGGATATTTGGTCTTTAGTTGTTTTAAAATACTTATGGATCCTCTATCCGGGATGGAAGTAATTATCTATGTGATATTGTTTATACATTGTAATCATTGAGTAAGGTTACTTTGTATGGACTCTTTGTAACTGATCTAATCCATACCTTAATACTCTCTTATGATTTCAATCTAACATAAATCTATATTTGGTGATAATCTTCATGTCTATATACATCTAATTTTGATATTTTAAATATTAGAAGAATAGGGTATATATATATAGAAGAAGAATATAGCGCTAAAAGGACAAGAATGCATAGATCCTCTAGAATTAAATCCTACCTGCATATGATGTTTAAACAAATTTCATACTTTGTTTAAATATGAAGGAAAATATATTAATCGTAACATGATTAGGGATAGTACCTATATTTAGTTTCGAAATTATAGACGAGGAAATTAATATAAATAAGAGGTGCAATGATGCATTACTAAATCAATCGTATAGAAAGAATATGGAAATAAGTGATACAAATTGTAAATAGATGATTCATATCCATTTATGTACATAATTTGATTGTCAAATAAAACCATAATTCTTAATCCATGAATATACATTTAATCATAAAATTCTGTAACTGCTACTAAAAAGTTAATGATAGAATAATTAGACTAACTGATACATACTAGGTCCTACATTAACCTCTTCAGCTCTAGATTAAAAACATTCTACAATAATTTTAAAACACGAATTATGAACCGAACACTAATGTTGGGAAAAAAGTGGAGAATTTGTTCCTCTCAACCAACTCCCATAGAAGCCAACTTACTTTCTCCAGAGCCCCTGAGCTTGTTCGTTGAACCACAAGAGTAAAATTCTTCAATGCGTCATCTCTTACATTCCCAAATTCAATCATCGTCCAATGGTAGCCTCCTGCTACTCATGGACATACAAATATATAGTATTTTTCTTGTGGCTTGGTCATTTATGAGCCTCTTGCTCTTTAGCACTCAACTATGAGTTGTGACTTGATTTTTGGGGATGATGTCTTATGCATATTGAATTATCACTTGGTGGCTTTAGCCACTTTCATTTTCCTCTTGTGGGTTAGCAGACACTCTTTAACAACTATATCAACTTTTGTCACCCTTCAACATATTTTATTAAAGGGCGCTCGCATGAAGTTTGTTCCTCTTTTTGGTTCCACTTAGGAAATCAGAAACGCACTTCCGAAGTGCAAATCAAGAACACATATGCGTTATTGATGGTACATTTGGAATAACCCAAGCCCAAACACAAGGCTAAGGTTCGTGAAAATGTATCGCGTATGTGATATATCACATATGCATTTTGTAATGTTAAATATCACATATGCGATATATCGCTTATCCGATATGCAACATTTACAAAATGCATATGCGATATATCGCACATCGCATATGCGATATGCAACATTTACAAAATGCATATGCGATATATCGCATAATAATTTTGTATATCGCATATGGTGGTACGAGGAACCAAAAATACAATTTATTAATAAAGGATACAACTTTGGTGGTTTTCTCCCTCTTTGGATTTCCATTTAAAATAATTATGTATTGTGCATTTGTATTGAATAGTTGTTGAATGTTTTATTAATGTGTGATTATTACTTGAAGTGATGGAGAGTAATCCATGCCTGAATAATGAAGAACATAGATAAATAACAATCCTCTTTGAGGGAGGAACCTCCTTACACAATGTAATTATGTACCCAAGACAAGACAATATGCAATGCTTACTAATATGAGAATATCCCCTTACTCTATATAGGAGACATATGTGTACAATAACAACTAATAGATCCAAGCCTACATCAATAATATGTAATACACTGCCATATAGGAGGTAAAATGTGCCACACTATAGGGGGAATTGTGCCCAATAAAGGGAAATGTTCCCAATATTTAGGTATTAACATTGGATTGAAAGAAAAAATTGAAAAGACACAACAAACCCTGGCAAATAAACTAGAGGAGAAGGAAAAAAATTGCAAGCAAGAAGATGAAATTATCTCCCTCATAAAGGAACTGAAACAAATACATAAGAACCATGAATAATTTGAAAATTCCATTGTTCGTGTAAGAAAAGTCAAATAGTAGATCTGCCAAGAAAATTGATGAAGACCTAACAAGTCAACTTCAAGAGAATAAATAACTTTTTCAAAGGAAAGAGTTTGAGATCCTTTCTATATAGAAGAAGATTTGGATAAGATAGTTTCCCAGTTGGAGACAAATTCAAAATTTGAGAAGAGCACCATGATTTGAGATAAAATATTCGGTTGTTAATTATCTCCACATGAAAAGCGTAGTCTTTATTTTGACAACAATCATAACACCGTTCAAGAAATATTCAAGTCAATTGAGGAGAAGACTAAAATCAACACAAATGCCTTTCAAATCCCTAATTGAAATGAATACACCATCATTGAATGGAAGCATAATCATCCAAGGTATGATAGAAGCAAGCACAAGAGGGATGCACTTCCCATGAGACGACATACACTTAGTTAAAAAAAAACCTTAGTTCTTTGCTTTTCAATATCGCATATGCGATATATCGCACATGCGATATATCGCATATGTGATATATCGCACATGTGATATTGAAAAGAAAAAAATAAATAAAACAGAGGCTGCAAGCCCCTCAAATGTCATTTTCATAGGATCAGGACAGTGAAAAACCGCAAGAGCGAAATAACGCAAGTGCGATTTGTGTTTTACCTTTTCGAGGTTGAGGTCGAGGTCGAGTTCGAGGTGGATTGCTCCAATGGTAGGTAAATGCTAGTTCAATCCTTTTCATTTAGCCTTCCATTCTTTATTTTTTTTCATAATTTCATTGTTTTTATAATTATTTTGAACAAATTTAAAAAAATAATTGAATGTGAACAATCAAATAATGATTCTAAGTAAAATAACTTGCAGTTTTTTGTTTAAATCTTAACAGACAACACAAATGAACAACACAATGTTGAAAACCCACCCTCTAATAACCCACAACAACCTAACGCACAACCAAACCCAAACCCGTAGGGGGAACAAGATATAAACACACAGATTATTGCACGCTTGGCATCATTGAGGCGCCTTAGCTCATCTATTAGAGGGGGCATCATTTGAGAGATTCTTTAGCCGATTCCTTGGACACAATAACAAACACAATTTTCGATGCCCAAGGAGTTCTGTACAACATTACCTTGTACAGAGAATCTAGGAGGCAATACTACTTCGATGGATTGACTCATAAAGACATCAAAGCCCTTAAAATTACAAAAGGCCAGCTATTTTCTGGGACCCTAGCACTGGATTGGTTCCACCCACCAGTAAAGGACACATTTCCATAGACTGGTGCATTGAACTAAATATAAAATCCAATTGGATGGATCGTTGGTATATGTTCTTCGATGTAGACCCCCATGGGAATAGGGACATCCCATTTTATTTCTTTAGGAAGTTGTATGCAGAATTCATCCTAGGGAAGCATGTTAACTACTTTGATCTCTTAGGCAACCAGGGTGTTGGTCATGGGATTCCCCAAGATAGGGAAAGTTTCAAGACAGATCCCAACCTTATACCATGCCCACCATGCACACCAAAACCCCCTCGGGTATATCCTCCTGTAGGTCTTGTCATTGAGTATACACAGGAGGCATTATTTGACATGGCAGATACATTGCTTGAGCATGGGAATGATGTCCAAGGAAATGTAGGCCAAGGGACTGGAACTTCTATGGAAGGCCCATATACAAATCATAGAGGGGATGCAGAGTCTTTAGATCATCGTGTTACTCCACACCCTTGCACATCATGTGGAGGCATATGCTATGGCCCTGCTTCCGACTTTCGAGACGATGAATTAATTCTCTTTGTAAGTAAAACTCATTATTTTAATATTATATTTTGTTTCATGTCCAAATATTCAATTGTTTCGCACTTTGTTTCTATTTAATTATCTAACAATTTATGTGAACAAATATACAGCTGGTGTCCCATGGCACACCACAGTCGCATAGTCCATCGATCAATGTTGAGAACATTGATGCAGTTGTCAATATTGCTTATGGGTTTGGTTCTTCACCAATAGGGGTAAGAACTATAGTTGTTAATTTGTCAACTTTATTTATATATTTATAGTATATATTGTAACATTCAATATGTATCCTAATTTTTATACTTGACATGTTTTATGCAGTTTTCCCAGGATGAGTATATTGTCTCACAGCCTATTCCCTCTCATGTAGAGGTAGATTCGTAGACACAGGTATTATTTGAAATATGCTTTTAATTATGTTTCTCTTTATTTGCAAAATTTATTTTGTAACTTGTATCGCTTCGACATATGTTACTTTATGCAGGAACCTATTGTGACAGTGGTGCTTGAAGAGCACCAAAGGGAGGTTGTTGTTAACCCACCTCTTCCCCGCAAATAGGTATGTATGTTTCGCTTTATTTTTTAGTTCATCATTTTCCTTCCAGGTAGTATATATGTCTTTGATTCACTATTTTATATGAAATTGACATATATATGCTACTTTATATGCAGGCCCTTAGTGAGGCACTGGTGCATGAAGAGCACCAAACTGGTGGCCCAACTTTGACGAGCCAGCAGGTATGTTTCTGTAGATAACGTTATTTGTACATTTGTATACATATCTTGATTGTAACATTCAATATGTATCCTAATTTTGATATGTAACAAGTTTTATGCAAATTGCCCAGGATGAGTATATTGTCTCGCAGCCTATTCCCTCTCATGCAGAGGTAGATTCGCAGACACAGGTATTATTTGAAATATGCTTTTAATTATGTTTCGCTTTCTTTGGAAAAATCATTTTTTAATTTTGCGTATCACTTTGACATATGTTACTTCATGTAGGAACCTCTTGTGACAGTGGTTCTTGAAGAGCACCAAAGCGAGGTTGTTGTCAACACACCTCTTCCCCCCAAATAGGTATGTGTGTTTTGCTTTATTTGGTAGTTCATCATTTTCCCTCCAGGTATTATATATGTCTCTGATTCACTATTTTATATGAAATTGACATATATATGCTACTTTATATCCAGGCCCCTAGTGAGGCACCAATGCGTGAAGAGCACCAAACCAATGGCCCACCTTTGACGAGCCAGTAGGTATGTTTATGTCTAGATCTCTTTCTTTGTATGTTTGTGTACATATCTTGATTGTAAAATTCAATATGTATCCTAATTTTGATATGTAACATGTTTTATGCAGGTTTCCCAGGATGAGTATATTGTCTCGCAGCCTATTCCCTCTCATGCAAAGGTAGATTCGCAGACACAGGTATTATTTGAAATATGATTTTAATTATGTTTTGGATTGTTTAGAAAAATAATTTTGTAATTTACATATCTCTTTGACATATGTTAATTTTTGTAGGAACCTCTTGTGACAGTGGTGCTTGAAGAGCACCAAAGCGAGGTTGTTGTCAACCCACCTCTTCCCCCCAAACAGGTATGTATGTTTCACTTTCTTTGGTAGTTAATCCTTTTCCTTCTAGGTAGTATATATGTCTTTGATTCACTATTTTATATAAAATTGACATATATATGCTACTTTATATGCAGGCCCCTAGTGAGGCACCGGTGCGTGAAGAGCACCAAACTGGTGGCCCACCTTTGACGAGCCAATGGGTATGTTTATGTCTAGATCGCTTTCTTTGTATGTTTGTGTACATATATTTCTTTGATTTGGTGCTTGAAGAAACCCAAATTGGTGACCCTCTCCCCCCCAAGGTACATGTATATTTGTTGACATTGGCATATATATATGCAGCCTGATAGTGAGCAAGTGGTGCAAGAAGAGCACCCAATCAGGGTCGTTGTCAGTGAGGCACCAGGACTCGTGATTACTTACTCACGTACAGTAAGTAGAAATGTTATTTTGGTTTTGGAATTTGAACAAATGTATATAGAATTTTTAAAGGTTGGTAAATTAACTTACGGATGTTGGGTTTTCTGTAGTCTCCACTGATGAGACCTATCCCTCTTGTTCAGTGATGGGGATCATGAGTGAGCAGTCGCAAAAGAAAGCTACACTTCTCTCAAGACTCTAGAAATGGCAGAAAAATGAGGGATAAGTAGAAAAAATGTATAGGGGGCATACATATATGTATCATTTTGTTCATATGTACACACATATGTACTTTTTGATCCACTATTTTGTATTATGGCCATGTGGCATGGCAATTTTTGTACAACATTATTTCTATACATATATAATATAAAGCAAGGTTGAAATTTATACATATATATGGTTGACTTGATCTTGGAACATTCTATCATGGTTGACTTGGTCTTGGAACATGATATGTGTGGTTCACCTATGTGATATAATGATATGTGTGGTTCGTGCATGTTTGCTAACTTAAATGAATTTCCAATACTTAAAGGAAGAATTTAAATGACTCATCAACTTTTTAACATCATTCAATTCTAACATACAATAATATACCCTAATTTACACACAGTAACACACACTAACATACTCTACAATTCTAACATGTACACAATAACATACTCTACATTACCCTACGACACTAACATCATACCATACTATGATACAATAACATGTACCATAACATAACATACTAACAATATGTACCATTTAACACTAAGTCATGCATGCATATGTAATATATACCATCTCATACCCTACAATACCCTATGATACTAGAGTTCATTGAATACCATACTAAAATACATCATGTACCCTGCAAACCCTAAATTTGTTGAAGTAAACCGTAGTTGGTGCATGCAAATTTGTGTTCATGAAATCCTAGTTGGTGCATGCAAGTATTGGCGATCTCATGTGTTTCTAGTTCCCTCTCCTAACTTGCATGGTTGCGAGCACTAAACCCTAGTTCCATCTCATACCTTAGTAACCCTAGTTCCACCATAGGCCTTTAATTCCATCTCATCAAAATACCCCAATAGATAACAGCAGACAAAATACTACATGATCTTTGCAAATGTGCCAATTTCAAAAATTGTCCAAAAATAATAATAATATTATTATAGAAAATATCCAAAAACACACATAGTCTTATACATCCAAAAAACTGTATGAACCAAAATATTATCTAAATCAACCAAAATAGTGAAATATATAGATTGATATTACATGTCACCTTTATTTGATTCACAAGGAAGAATCCAAATAGGGCCCTTCAATTATCTCTTCGAACTCCATATCTTCCAGAATTTGACTTGCTTAAGGAAGAGAATCAACAATAATGTTTAGTTCCCAAAAACATGCTGAAAATAAATGTACTAAAGAGTAGCAGTATTTGAAAATTAGGTATTGTTTAACATCCAATTTATAGTGAGATCCTAGTCAACAAAAACCTAGAGAGTTTTTACACCACCATTGGAAGCACATTTTATCAAGAGCATTGAGGCCATTAATTATCCAAAGTTGTTTGTTCCAATGACAGTTCCAACTTTATACTTACTGACATGCATATATCAAAGAAAAATAAGATTCCCCGTGATACTAAAATTCAGATCACTTTGATATGCACCATCAAGGAAACCCATGACTTTGATATGTTAGCTACCATGGGAAAATAATTAGATGTACATGTGTTTAGTGTACTTTTTGAGACAATGCTTGAATAAGAGATTAATTCTTGAACAAAAGAATGGTTTTTTCCTCAAGTAGAATTAAGAACTAAGATCATCCCTAGCCAAATCCCCCATATGACCATTTACAAATAAATACATTATGATGATTTTGAGTTCTCTTTTTCCATACAAATGCCACTAAAAATCATAATAAAGTCACATCTCATACCTTGTTCCATCTCATAAAGCACATCTCATAACTTGCATGATTAGTCACCAAAACCCTAGTTGGACATCTCATACCTTGTCTTGATTCTAACTGGAGCATGCACAACTTGGTGACTCATGAAATCCTAGTTGTTGCATGAAAGTATTGGTGATCATGTGTTTGTAGTTCACTCTCCTAACTTGCATGATTGCTCACCAAACCCTAGTTGGACATCTCATACCTTGTCAGTTCCAATGCTAGTTCCAACTTTATACTTACTGACATGCATATCATAGAAAATTAAGATGCCCTGTGATTCTAAAATTCAGATCACTTTGATATGCACCATCAAGGAAACCCATGACTTTGATATGGAAGCTACCATGGGAAAATAATTATATGTACACGTGTTTAGTGCATTTTTTGAGAAAATGCTTGAATAAGAAATTAATTCTTGAACAAAAGAATGGTTTTTTCCTCAAGTAGAATTAAGAACTAATTACTTTATGATGATTTTGAGTTCTCTTTTTCCATACCAATGCCACTAACAATCATAATAAAAGCACATCTGATACCTTGTTCCATCTCATAAAGCACATCTCATAACTTGCATGATTACGCACCAAACCATAGTTGGACATCTCATACCTTGTCTCAAGACCCTAATTGGAGCATGCAACTTGGTGACTCATGAAATCCTAGTTGGTGTGCATGCAAGTATTGGTGATCATGTGTTTCTATTTCACTCTCCTAACTTGCATGATTGCACACCAAGGGCCTAGTTGGACATCTCATACCTTGTATTGACCCTAGTTAGAGCATGAAACTTAGTGACTCATGAAATCCTAGTTGGTGTATGAAAGTATCAAGGTGATCATGTGTTTTTAGTTGACTCTCCTAACTCGCATGATTGCTCACCAAACCCTAGTTTGACATCTCATAGCTTGTCTTGACCCTAATTCGAGCACGAACAACTTGGTGACTCATGAAACACTAGTTGGTGCATGCAAGTATTGGTGATCTCATGTGTTTGTAGTTGACTTTCCTAACTTGCATGATTGCTCACCAAACCCTAGTTGGACATCTCATACCTTGTCTTGACCCTAGTTGGAGCATGCCACGTGGTGACTCATGAAAACCTAGTTGGTGCATGCAAGTATCGAGCTGATCATGTGTTTGTAGTTCACTCTCCTAACTTGCATGATTGCTCACCAAACCCTAGTTGGACATCTCATAGCTTGTCTTGACCCTAATTGGAGCATGTACAACTTCGTGACTCATGAACCCCTAGTTGGTGCATGCAAGTATTGGTGATATCATGTGTTTGTAGTTGACTATCCTAACTTGCATGATTGCTCACCAAGCCCTAGTTGGACATCTCATACCTTGTCTTGACCCTAGTTGGAGCATGCCACTTGGTGACTCATGAAATCCTAGTTGGTGCATGCAAGTATTGGTGATCATGTGTTTGTAGTTCACTCTCCTAACTTGCATGATTGATCACCAAACCCTAGTTGGACATCTCACACCTTTCCAGTTCCAATGCCAGTTCCAAATTTATACTTACTGACATCCATATCAAAGAAAATTAAGATGCCCTCTAATTCTAAAATTCGAATCAGTTTGATATGCACCATCAAGGAAACCCGTGACTTTTTTATGTAAGCTACCATGGGAAAAGAATTATATGTACATGTGTTTAGTGTATTTTTTGAGAAAATGCTTGAATAAGAAATTAATTCTTGAAAAAATTAATGGTTTCTTCCTCAAGTAGAATTAAGAACTAATTACTTTATGATAATTTTGAGTTCTCTTTTTCCATACCAATGCCACTAAAAATCATAATAAAAGCACATCACATACCTTGTTCTGTCTCATGAAGCACATCTTATAACTTGCATGATTACGCACGAAACCCTAGTTGGACATATCATACCTTGTCTCAAGACGCTAATTGGAGCATGCAACTTGGTGACTCATGAAATCCTAGTTGGTGTGCATGCAAGTATTGGTGATCATGTGTTTCTAGTTCACTCTCCTAACTTGCATGATTGTGCACCAAACCCTAGTTAGACATCTCATACCTTGTCTTGACCCTAGTTGGAGCATGCAACTTGGTGACTCATGAAAGCCTAGTTGGTGCATGCAAGTATCAAGGTGATCATGTGTTTGTAGTTCACTCTCCTAACTTGCATGATTGCTCACCAAACCCTAGTTGGACATCTCATACCTTGTCTTTACCCTAGTTGGAGCATGCCACTTGGTGACTCATGAAAGCCTAGTTGGTCCATGCAAGTATTGGTGATCATGTGTTTGTAGTTCACTCTCCTAACTTTCATGATTGCTCACCAAACCATAGTTGGAAATATCATACCTTGCGAGTTCCAATGCGAGTTCCAACTTTATACTTACTGACATCCATATCAAAGTAAATTAAGATGCCCTGTGATTCTAAAATTTGGATCACTTTGATATGCGCCATCAAGGAAACCCATGAATTTGATATGTAAGCTACCATGGGAAAAGAATTAGATGTACATGTGTTTAGTGTATTTTTTGAGAAAATACTTGAATAAGAAATTGATTCTTGAACAAAAGAATGGTTTTTTCCTCAAGTATAATTAAGAACTAATTACTTTATGATGATTTTGAGCTCTCTTTTTCCATACCAATGCCACTAACAATCATAATAAAAGTGCATCTCATACCTTGTTCCGTCTCATAAAGCACATCTCATAACTTGCATGATTACACACCAAACCCTAGTTGGACATCTCATACCTTGTCTCAAGACCCTAATTGGAGCATGCAACTTGGTGACTCATGAAAGCCTAGTTGGTGTGCATGCAAGTATTGGTGATCATGTGTTTCTAGTTCAGTATCCTAACTTGCATGATTGCTCACCAAACCTTAGTTGGACATCTTATACCTTGTCTTGACCCTAATTGGAGCATGCAAAATGGTGAATCATGAAAGCCTAGTTGGTGCATGCAAGTATTGGTGATCATGTGTTTCTAGTTCCCTCTCATAACTTGCATGATTGCGCACCAAACCCTAGTTGGGCATCTCATACCTTGTCTTGAACCTAATTGGAGCATGCAAATTGGTTACTCATGAAATCCTAGTTGGTGCATGCAAGTATTGGTGATCATGTGTTTCTAGTTCCCTATCCTAATTAAAAGTGTATATTAAACTAAAAACATCAAGAAATGTAAATTTCAACAACTCGAGAGCTTGTTATTTTCCGAACTATATTTGGTGGTGTCTAAAGACACCATTCTTGGCACCTCCAATGTGTCATAGATGGTGTTTGTATCCTAGGAACATGAAAGGCTAGACATTAGTAACATCATAAGAAAGAAAATAGAACCCAATGAAAATGTGCAAACATGATGCAAACATGGTTTAAATAATGCACCTCACAATGCACTGATACAAGTAGGCCATCCGGATCATCTCTGGTGCCAATAGTGTCCATCAATCTTTCGTGCTCTATATGAGGTAGAAAGTATCGTACATGTAACATATTTTTGTGAGCAAGTATGCAGAGCTTGATGTTTGTACCAACTACTAGGTTGGTGAAGTGGTATACAACAGCTCCTGGTCTATAATCTTGATATACATACCCAGCCTTCCTTTTCTATTGTGCTGCAAGTGTCAAGTACTCCCCTTTTATAACCATCAAGCTGGTTGGGAATTCAATATTTTCATCATCTGTAACAGGTTCTAGAAGGGTTTGTTTCCCCTCTAAGCAATGTGTCAACCAATAGTCAGAACCCCATTCATTAATTTTTGGGGAAACCACTACCGTTATCTCTGACTTGTGAAAGGAAATAGGTCGAGTTAACAATACATTTTGTAAATAAGGTCTTGCATTTATAATTTCTACATAAATTAAATTATACAAAGGTTGAGTAAACAATACATAAATACATTTTCTTATTTAAGTACTACTCATGTACCTGCTTGTATCAGATCCGATATGTGATCATAGTCTCTAGAAATATGTGTCTGATCATCTTCCAAATGGTCTATTTCATTATTCCCATTGAAATTGGTGCCAAGTGTCACTCGATCCCATGTATCAACGGTATCAGTATGCTCACAATCACCTCATTCACCGATGCTACAGGAACTGCAAAAGCAAGCCTTCAATCTTGTCCAAATTTGTAGGGCTGAGTTGTCTGAGCTTCTAATTGAATGAAACTGTCGAGTTCCATGCACTGTGTTCACCCCGAGGTGTTTGTGATCAGTCCACATTCATAACCTCCCAAAATATTCTTTGCACTAAGTGTTTCCTTGTTGCTTGTTCTCCCATGACAGATGCACACCATTGGACTATAGATGCAACGTCTCGAAGGCGAGCACCTGTAAACTTCATCTCTTCCCTTCGAAGGGAAGTTTTAATGCATGCATCAGCACCATCTTGATCTCCTTTTCCATGACCAGTTTCAAAGTAGTTCCATACATGTGGCACCTTGTATTTTAGGTGCAACAAACACAACCATTCAAATACACATGCATTCTTGAACTGTCTAGCACAACCATCTGACCAAATGAAATGACGATAAAATGGTATATCCATAGCTATCACATGGTCATAGAATAATTTAATGCAATGTTGCACGTAATGGATGTCATGGGTCTAGTTGTCACTTATGTAGAAGTGACTTTCTTTCAATATCACACATTTTTCTTCACTGCTATATTGCCCATGTTGATACGTGATATGCACCATTATGCTCACCTGCTCTGAGTGATAGTATTGACTTTGAATTTCATTTTGTGGTTGTAGGGTGTAATTTTCAGCAAAGTCAACCACTGATAGTATTGTTACGAGAGGGAAGGTGTCCCGGCATATTCTGAATTGATCATCTTGCCACCATGCCATGTCGACATGTTGAATGTACTGTTGGATCTTTCCTTGAAAATATGGAATAAAATCACATACTCGCACCTGGTACATGAATATTAATATGTCAATAAACCACATAAAAAAATGTGTACATGAATATTAATTTGTCAATATTCAAGAATTTACCTGTGAAGTCACCAATTTAATCTTCTTTCTTTCTTTCCCATCATTTAGCTGATATGTCTCATACTAATAGTTCTCCTTCTCAACAATTGCATTCCCGAATGCTTGATCTTCACTTTCATGGATGCAATCTTACCATAAGGATAGCCCACCACAATTGTTGCAAGAAGCGTCTACACATTGTTTTAATTAATGTGTCTGCCCATCTTGCCTTGGACACATGATGCTATGGATGAAATCTCTGGATGACATTGGCGGTATCGTACTTGAGCATTCCTGCACATGGTTAGGATGCAAAAAACGACGTATATGTGAAAATGTATGGTAATATAGGTCAAACTCTATGTGGTATCTACAACAACAAGTGTTCTAGATGGTATTGATTCTAACATACCAAGGCTTGCATTTTTCAAAAGATCTTTTCCCGAGCCTTAGCTCTACGTGGGAAACTTTAAACATCTCGAACAATTGAGTTTCCGTCATGTCAAGATAATGCTTAACATGAGGTTCAGTGTGATGAGAACCCCTACAATGTTTTAACACATCCTTCATGTTAGAAGAAGGCCTAGTGTTATCATGCCAAAACGTTTGCACTAGGCCCTTCACTGCTTCGCCTAACTTCATGTCTATGTGGGGCAACCTACCGCTAAATGCCCATAATGTTTCCATTTGTCCCTCTACATCAAGGTTGTCTCTTCTTACTGAATAATTTTAAGTGTCTTTGGATGTAAAGGAACAATTTCTAATGTGCATTTAAGTAAACGGCGTTGTCATTTGGATCTACATACAATTGATTCAGCCAATACACGACGAGCCACATTACAGTCTTTTGAACGAGTTTTTTTACCAATCGATGTGAATGCAGCAGCAAGAGATTTAACAATGTGATTACTTGATTCCATATTCTTCATTATTCTTCTGCCTAAATTTCTTCTAACAGTTGCCATATTTCTAGATTTAAGCAAAGCTATAAACATGTGGCATTTACCGGCTTTAGATTTGTTATCAAAATATTGTTTCATTATTTGAGAAGAATGACGAAGGATAGTGCGTTTAGCCACCTTACCTTCCATGGAAATCAATTCGCTCTCGTCCACTTGTATTCGCTTAGGAGATCTCTTTGGTTTTGATGCAAAATTTCTTGCCGTTTGAAATCTTGGAGTGACGTTTACATCCACTACTGGCTCACAACTTCGATTAGGAGATTGAACCACCGAACATGGTTGTTGCTGAGTCACATTTACATCGAGAGTAACATAATTATTGAACTCTTCACAAGATTGTCCGTCTACTAATGGATGAACAATATCAACTTCCGTATAACCAGCTTCTTTTAATGTTGCATTATCTTCCTTAGCCTCTACATCAGGTATCTCTCGAGGGGGAATGAGAACTATTTGCTCATGTAATGAATTCCAATGATTTCTTGAATCTTCCCTCTTTTTTGTTTTTTATTTTCTTCTTCTTCTGGTGTAAGCACCTTCCTTGCTGACTTTCTTCCTCTATTATGTACATTCCCCTGTGAAATCCACCCAAACCTATACACAACTATGCAATTATGTAAATAATGATAAAAAATTGCATGTCCAACAGTTCTCTGTGCGCGGGTTCAAACAAATTATGTCTTTTGATACGTTAAAGGTGGCCAACACGATGCCACCCTACATTTTCTATAAAACATATATCGTATATGTGATATAATGCACCTCCGATATATCACATATGTGATATTGAATTCCATCTTTTTAATGAACGGACAGGGTTTTACATGTTTTCCATAACGTATTCCCGATATATCGCATATGCAAATTATTGCATATGCGATTTAGTGCTCAATGAAAATGTGTAATTTACATTTAACTAGATATGATGAGGATGAGGGTGATGAACATTGAGGGTGTCCATGAGCATGATGATGATGAGTATGAGGGTGAGGGTGTCAATGAGGATGACGGTGAGGGTGTCGACGATGATGAGGATGAGGGTGTTGATGATAGTGAGGATGAGGCTGATGAACAATGATGATGAAGATGAGGATGATGATGAGGATGAGGATAATGATAAGGATGATGATGATGATGATGATGAACATGATGATGAGGATGAGGGTGATGGTGATGGTGAGGATGAGGGATGATGATGACGATGATGAGGATGAGGATGAGGGTAACAATGAAGATGATGGTGAACAATGATGGTGATGAGGAGGAGGATGATGACTATGATGATGATGAGGAGGATGAGGGTGATGGTGATGATGAGGATGAGGGTGATGGTGACGATGATGATGAGGAGGATGAGGATGAAGATGAAGATGATGGTGAACAATGATGGCGATGATGAGGAGGATGATGACTATGATGAGGATGATGAGGATGAGGGTGATGGTGATGATGAGGATGAGGGATGATGATGATGATGATGAGGATGAGGATGGTGATGATGATGATGATGAGGACGAGGATGGTGATGATGATCAGGATGATGACAATGATGAAGATGATGGTGAGCAATGATGGTGATGATGAGGAGGATGATGACAATGATGATGAGGATGAGGATGAGGGTGATGATGATGATGAGGATGATGATGAGGATGAGGATGAAGGTGATGAGGATGAGGAGGATGAGGATGATGATGATGATGATGATGATGAGGATGTTGATGATATTGAGGATGAGGGTGTCGATGAAGACGATGAGGATGAGGATGATGATGAGGAGGAGGAGGAGGAGGAGGAGGGTGATGATGATGATGAGGATGAGGGTGATGATGATGATGATGATGATGACGATGACTAGGATGATGATGATGATGATGACGACGATGAGGATGGTGATGATGATGACGATGAGGGTGACAATGGAGATGATGGTGAACAATGACGGTGATGATGAGGAGGATGGTGACTATGATGATGAGGATGAGGATGAGGGTGATGATGATGATGATGACTATGATGATGATGATGAGGATGAGGGTGATGATGATGATGATGATGAGGATGAGGATTATGATGATGATGATGGTGATGATGAGGATGTTGATCATGTTGAGGATGAGGGTGTAGAGAAAGACGATGAGGATGAGGATGATAAGGAGGAGGAGGAGGAGGAGGAGGAGGAGGAGGGTGATGATGATGATGAGGATGAGGGTGATGATGATGATGATGATGATGATGATGATGAGGACGAGGATGGTGATGATGATGATGATGACGATGAGGATGGTGATGATGATGAGGATGAAGGTGACGATGAAGATGATGGTGAACAATGATGGTGATGATGAGGGGGATGATGACTATGATGATGATGATGAGGATGAGGGTGATGATGATGATGATGATGATGATGATGACCATGATGATGATGATGAGGATGAGGGTGATGATGATGATGATGATGAGGATGAGGATTATGATGATGATGATGATGAGGATGTTGATGATGTTGAGGATGAGGGTGTTTATGAAGATGATGACCATGATGATGATGACGACGACGACGATGATGATGATGATGACCATGATGATGATGATGAGGATGAGGGTGATGAACGATGATGATGAACATCGAGGTTGATGATGCTGAGGATGAGGGTGATGATGATGATGAGGATGAGGGTGACGATGAAGATGATGATGAGGATGATGGTGATGATAAGGAGGATGACAAATATGATGAGGATGAGGAGGATGGGGCTGTCGATGAAGATGATGATGATGGTGAGGATGAGGGTGATGAACGATGCTGATGAGGGTGATGATGATGATAAGGATGAGGGTGACGATGAAGATGATGATGAGGATGATGGTGATGATGAGGAGGATGATGACTATGATGATGATGAGGAGGAGGAGGATGGTGATGATGCCATGATAATGATGATGATGACAATGAGGATGAGGGTGATGATGATGATGATGATGAGGATGAGGATGAGGGTGTCGATGATGAGGAGGAGTATGAGGGTGATGATGAGGATGAGGATGACGATGACCATGATGACCATGATGAAGTTGATGCGGATGAGGGTGATGATGAGGAGGAGGAGGATGAGAATGAGGATGATGATGATGGTGATGAGGATGAGGGTGATGATGATGATAATGATGATGATGATGATGATGATGATGATGACGATGACGACCATGATGATGATGAGGAGGATGAGGGTGATGATGATGAGGAGGAGGATGAGGGTGATGATGATGATGAGGTTGACGATGATGATGATGACCATGATGAAGCTGATGTGGATGAGGGTGATTATGATGATGAGGAGGAGTAGGATGAGGATGATGAGGAGGAGGAGGAAGATGAGGGTAATGATGATGATAATGATGACGATGACCATGATGATGATGATGAGCATGAGGATGATGACGGTGATGATGATGATGAGGGTGATTATGATGATGAGTTTGATGATGATAATGAGGTTGATGAGGATGAGGATGGTGATGATGATGAGGAGGAGGAGGAGGAGGATGACCATGATGAAGCTGATGACGATGAGGGTGACAATGATGATGATGATTATGAAAATGAGAATGATGATGATGGTGATGAGGATGAGGGTGATGATGATCATGATGATGATGACCATGATGATGATGATTAGGATGAGGGTGATGATGACGAGGAGGAGGATGAGGGTGATGATGATCATGAGGTTGATGATGATGATGAGGAGGATGAGGATGAGGATGATGAAGATGATTATGGTGATGATGACCATGATGACCATGATGAAGCTAATGAGGATGAGGGTGATGACGATGATGATGATGATGATGAGGATGAGGATGATGATGATGATGATGAGGATGAGGATGAGGGTGATGATGATGATGATGATGATGAAGTTGATGACCAAGACGATGCTGATAGGATGAGGGTGATGAGGATGAGGATGAGGATGAGGATGAGGGTGATGATGATGATGATGAAGCTGATGAGGGTGATGGTGATGACAATGATGATGAACAATGATGATGATGAGGAGGAGGAGGAGGAGGATGACTATATGATGATGATGATGAGGATGAGGATGAGGGTGATGAGGAGGAGGAGGAGGATGAGGGTGGTGATGATAATGAGGATGAGGATGAGGGTGATGATGAGGAGGAGGAGGATGAGGGTGGTGATGATAATGAGGATGAGGGTGATGAACAATTATGCATTAGGACAAAAACAAATTAGTTAAAATTTACCTATAGCACCATTAGAATTTACCTAGTTCAATTATGCTAGCAACATTAAAGAAATTCCATGAAGTAATCTACAGTGGGAAGCCACCACCCATACAACTTCGAAGTAGCTAGTGACATTGTGAATCTAGAAGCCATGCAACATAAATTAGCTCTGAACATAATTCTATATATCGCATCTGCGTTACAGCATATTAATATCGCATCTGCGATATAACGCATATGCGATATGAATAAGGTATATCGCATATGCATGATATCCCATATGCGTTATAGCTTATTCATATCGCATATGCAATATGAATAAGCTATAACACATATGCGATATAATGCATATGCGATATAGCTTAGTCATATCGCATATGCATTATTTTAAAATTTAAATAATAGGCGGGATTAAGGTTTGGCATTAGGTTTGGAAGCAGCTTTGGAATACCGAACCTATTGGCTAGGACAAATCAACCAGGGCTATTGCTTGTCTTTTAAAACTCTATCAATATGTTCAGATTAGATGGAGTGTTTTGATATGACATACACAATATTCTTTTATGAAAATGTAGGATATTGTAAAGTACGAAATGGGGATTCTGAATATGTAATTTTTTCCTTCAAAACTATGTTTTATTTATTTATAATTATTTTTCTAAATGACACACGTTACTTTTTTAAAACACATACATTGATTATTTGTTATATAACTTTTGATTTCCATCACCATTTTCCAAAAAAACTATATGGTGCACTAGACGAAATCAAGCTCTATGATATTATATTAAGAAATCAAGGATTTCATTAATTTTTTCCCCTAAAGTGTTGCACCTGCACATAAGGTTTTTATTTCAAGCTTTTCTGACTTCAATAATTAATAAAAAAAATAATAATTCTCGAAAAATTCCGAATAAATAGTGTTGCACTAGGCCCATATGTCATTTATATGTTTGAAAGATTTTATCCAAAATGGGCATCATTTACCTCATATATTGCTACACCCGCACAAACATATATGTTAAGATGTGTTGAAAATTTGAAAACCCACTTTCACGGAAACTAATTTTATAATCATTTACACACATTTTCTTTGCATAGATGCTATATATTATGAAAGTTGATTCAATTACCTATCTTTTCTCTTTTTACTTCATCTTCAAATAAATTAGGGAAGTAACCTTAATTGTCACCTAAAGTCAGAGTTTCCCATTTATTACAGTGTCATGTGGCATCTAAAGTGTCTTTAAAGGAGTCCATGATTGTGCATCAGCCCTAAATAAAATTGATTTATTACAAAATGTTTTATTTTTTACTTTCTCCCAAAAATAATAAAATAACTAAAAAATAATTAAAGTATTTTTCAATAGAATTAATAATAAATTATTAATTCTCACTACATTACACCTCAATAATTTTGATAGCTTTGGTATTTGCTAAATACGGGTTTAATATGGATCTATGTTGATTTTAAATTTTTTTATAACCCGACATGGATTTTTTATATTTTATAATGTAGTGTAACGTTATGTTACGTGACAACATCTCTTTTATACTAGGTTCTAGAGCACCTCACTACTCTCAATCCAATTAATATTTTCCTTTCCTTATGGTCTATCAATACAACATTGCATTGATGACCAAAAAATCCATAATATTATTAGTATGGAAGAGATGCCTATTTCCCATAGTGAAGAATCGATTCTAAATATTCTCGGTGGAGGTAGGATAAACCCTTTGTCATGCTCAATCAAATCCAAAATTTGTTTTTTCAATGCAAAACTGTGCCATTTTCATTTCATTAGAAGCCACTTAACTTTTTGATGGTTTTAAATGTATTTGTAAAAAACAAATTGTGATTAAATCCAAAATTTGTTTTTTCAATGCAAACCTGTGCCATTTTCATTTCATTAGAAGCCACTTAACTTTTGGATGGTTTTAAATGTATTTGTAAAAAACAAATTGTGATTAAATCCAAAATTTGTTTTTTCAATGCAAACGTGTGCCATTTTCATTTCATTAGAAGCCACTTAAATTTTTGATGGTTTTAAATGTATTTGTAAAAAACAAATTGTGATTAAATCCAAAATTTGTTTTTTCAATGCAAACGTGTGCCATTTTCATTTCATTAGAAGCCACTTAAATTTTTGATGGTTTTAAATGTATTTGTAAAAAACAAATTGTGATTAAATCCAAAATTTGTTTTTTCAATGCAAACGTGTGCCATTTTCATTTCATTAGAAGCCACTTAACTTTTTGATGGTTTTAAATGTATTTGTAAAAAACAAATTGTGATTTATTTATACACAAAAGGCCTGCACTAAGTTCATATAATTTAACCACCCAATCATATACCTCTTTTCCCAAAATTTATCGTGACCTTCGGATAGTTCTTCCATATTCTTATTTTTTTTAAACTTATCATAACCTTGGGAGACTCCTTCCATAAGCCAAACATAGGAGCTAATTTCAAGTGATGGACTCTCCCAATAATACTCACTTTTTCCATAACTAATCATGACCTTGGGATACTCCTTCCTCTTTCATCACCGTTATTAACTCCCGATCAGACAGCATGCCTTTGAACATCGTCCCAAATCCTCCTTTTTCTGAATCTTATTGTGAAGCTATGAGGAACTTTCTTCAATTCTTCATAGTTGAAATTCTTGAATCCCCTATGGATCCCCAAGTAGCTTAAACAACAATGTAAGACCAAATGCAATAAAAAACCATAGAATATATTTGCTTCAGAGCTTCTTGTCTTATACTTTTTGTATTCGCCTGCCAAAGTCGAACAATTGAATAGTGAAGGCTAACATGATCGAGTAGAAGTAAAAACATAAGAATCATTCTTTGAAACTTTAAGTTACATGTCGTTCGCCAAACTAGGAAAAAGTGGAAAACCAATTACCTTAAAAGTAATGGCATAACGAAATATATATAACAGATAACATAATATTTGGAAAATGTTGAGGTTTTATTGAATGCTTATATTACAAAGAGACATGAATGACCCTAATATACCTTTTATTGAGAAACAAATATAATACTATTACATAAGATGTGTTTTTGGTTTAAAGTAGAAAGTTAAAAATATCATAGTGATAAATTTATCTTATCCATTTACTTTTGATGATTTACAATGTAGGAAAGACAATCCTATTAGCCATATAACCATCAATTCTTTGTACATGGGCATACTTTCGTAAAACCCAAGGTCAAGTATTTGTAGAGATCAATCTCTTATCTACCAAGGTCAACGAATAATATTGTGATAGAAGATGAATACAATATGATGTACAATTATATAATTAAAAAATATGATTACATATTGATATACGCCCTTTTATAGAATATCCTAGAGCATTCAATGTTAATAACAATGATTGGTTTGAATTCAATGCTAATAACAAGATCTTAGACGATAGAAACTAATGTAACGAAGAAATTGAAAAGAGTCATATTATTGAATGTCATGTCTTTTGATAAAAATGTTGGAGACCATGCATCTTTGTGCCATTGTTCCCCTCCTCTTAGCTTTCAATTCTCTAATGATTAATGGGATCCCTAATGATTAATGGGATCCCTTGTCTGCAAAATTATCATGATATCTAAATACTTTTGTTGGCTGTCAATGACGTGGGATCCCATATGGTGGGGGTAGGTGGTTTTCACCCAGCACACCAGGGATCAAATCCCACCGAGAATTGGCCCGCTGTGATAAGGCTCGAAGGGTAGACGCCCCATGGATAGACTGTCGCCTCTTCTGGATTGGAGTCGGGACGTCTCGGCCCTTGCTGAGTCACAAGTTTCTGGTATATCTGGCTTGCGGGCTGTTGGATATACCTGGGGTTTATAGTGGCAGCCGACGGCTTTGAACCTAGCCGACGGCTTTGAGCCTGGGCCTCGCCGAGGTAATCCCGACGAGTTATTGATTTCCCTAACCTAAAAAAAAATACTTTTGTTGGCTTCCATATTCCACATAATTTCCTTCCCTTATCAAGAAAATTATTCCCTCCTTTTGAGAGAGCTCCTATCAAAGATTTTTATTTAGGCGCACATCGATTAAAGGGAAGATATATTTAAAAATTTGTGCTAGGCATTTTTTTTTAATTTTTTTATTGTCCTTTCCCATTAAATCCCATATCACTTTAGCCACCTACAATCTACAACCTTTAAAAACTTACTGCATTCAATGTGAGCATCAATACAAAATAATGTTGGGATATGTAATAATGACTAGTCTAATGAAGATCGTTATGTAGTGGGCATATATATTAAGGAAGGCATAAACTCTCTATATAATAAAAGGATTTATCGTGCATGCACAATGAAGGAATTTCTTTTATTACCATTATTTATGTAAGAGAAGTTGAAAAACATTCATCCCACATGTATTATGGGATGCAAATTTATCCATACCTCTAGCTATATAGTAGAGGTGAAGGAGGCCTTTATCTGGTATGTTTTTCAAACATAATTTTGTCATGTGATGCTTATGTGAAGATGCCATGTATTCTAAGAATTTTTTAGAAAGAATAAAGAAGATATATATCAACAAATCCTTTCCATGGATCTTTCCATGTTTGGGGATTTTCCACATATATCTTGTGTACTATCTCTTTTTTTTGTTTCCTCTTTAGTTATTTTATTATTTGTTGTGTTATTGATTTACATGCGAGTACATTTATTGTTGTATGTTTATGCATATTTCTCAATAATTGAACATTGTATAAAAGTTTGTCACTATGGTCTACCTCCTTTGGTAATTTTTCTTAGTTTTATTTTTCAACCCCCAAGTTCTTCAATTTTGTGTTGGGCCCCCGTTATTTAGTATCTTTCATGTCAAATATTGGAAACCATTAATATTTTTATTCAGATCTATGTAATTTTTTACATATTCACGAGTTTATTCTACAAAACTTAACCCTCACTATTTATTTTTCATATATTTGTAAAATTTTACTTTGTTTTCTATCTAAATTTGAAGTGAAATCCATTGTATACTAACCTAATATCAAAGTTATATCTCTCTTTTTATTGGTTGGAAATTAATAAAATTATCTTATCTTCAAGGGAAGTGTAGCATACAACAAAAGTGTAGCTTGCGAGTGATTGCCCGTGATGGGTGTGGTACAAATAAGGAATAGTTTATTAGGGAATAAAATAGTGTGTAACTGCCTCCATGTGATACTTCTAATAATATCCTAAGAGCACTGGTGTATTAACTCCATTATGGGGTACTTTCCATGGTGATAAAGTTGTCTATTGAAACTCCTTATAAATGTCTTGTTGTGCTTCAACAAACTCCTTGAAAAAACATTCCCAAAATGTTATTCAGAAGAGATAAAAAATGCTTCTAAATATGTTTTGGATGATCATCAAAATATATTCCATAGTCTACCGAAAATCAATTTAAATATGGTAGAAATTTGAGTTGAGCGTTATGTTGCAAATGCAGTATTGAGTGTCCATTGAAAGTATATTAATACAATATTTATCTAGTATATAATTGTATTAAAAAACTAAATCCATTAAATAAGAATATTTAGCGTGAGATGTTGAGAATCCCAAAATCCTTGGCTACTATCTGAGGAAAACAATCTTGGGCACATGTTAATGACTTAAATCAATCTCCTGACCATGAACTTATGGCCCCGAAATTACTTAAAATTAGTTTGTGTTGTCTCGAGCTTCCATGAATTTTTAGATTCGAATACATACAAGGAATAAATAATGGCAATGTTCTTAATCAAGATTACCAAAAAAACTCTAAATAGCATGATATCTTACTAAGTTATAACCTGTTTTTACCACTAAGGCATGAATATTTGAGCCTTGAGGCCAAGTAACATTATAGAGTCTTGGGATAGGTTCATACCCAGGGTTGTAAACTATATTACCAATAATAACCTTATGAGCATTGACATTTTCAAATTCTTGAAACGATATAGTCTCACCCAATACACTCATAGGGATTGCAAAGACTGAATTTAGGAAACTAAATTGCATACATTCATTATAACCATAAAAAATTCATTAATATATGTAGATACATTCATAGATTCATGCATAATATTACATTAAACAAAGAAAACTAGAGTAACAATCCCCTCATTGCTTCATTCATAATCCAACAAGCTTTGTATCATACACCTTTGGAATATATTGAAAATATGAACTAACATCAATCCAGGAGAGTCCCACATCTTGCCTTCTTATACAAATCTAAGACAATTATGTCTCTAACCAATTGTATTTTTTCTAATCCAATTGCTTATAGTAACAAACAAATAACTATATAGTGCAAAGCGCTTCTTTACAATATAATGCATAATCACTACAAAAATTATAATAATGTCATCTATAACATGAAAAATATCCCAACACTGTATTGGGATCGGCCTCGATGCCAAACTTACTGTTCATGCGTGCTCAGCTAATGGGAATTCCTATTCCATTTGTGTTGTAAACACAAAAACCTTGTTGTCCAATTGCTCCATAGACTATAGAAAAATCTAAATATCCTGGTCAAGTTTCATTACTTTTCTTTTGATGTAGACTCCTAATTTGGGTGCATCATAGATTCACTAAACTTGATAGGATTCTGAGACTTCTCATGAATCTTTGGAATGTTTACATATTACTGATTGGCTTCCTGTTGAAATTCCATAACTTGTGTAGTAACCTTTTGTTGCTATGTCTTAGTCATATTAATTTCATTCGTGAGAGTATAAATTGTAGCCATAACCTTCATTCATGCATAGATCAAAAAAATTATTAGTGACTAGTTTTAGTATCAACATTACTACATTAGGCACTTCTTGTAAATGACTGCAAACCATGAAACTAGTATTTACTAGTTTCTCTCTTTGCTTTCTCAAATGTTTCCTCAGATTTAGATCTGCGTTGTTTCAATTCTACTTGCTTCAGTGTTTGTCTTATAAAGTTTATCCTTCAATGTCTCATTCTGTGCATGTAATCCTTCAATCAATACTTTAATTTTCTCACATTTCTCCTCAGTTGTAGTAGAAGAATTTTTCTCCTGCCATAGTCCCACATGCAAGTACTCCACCACTGTAGTGAAAGAAGATCAACTTAGAAATGTCGTTAATGTGAACCTGTTGAATATCACTATATTATTTACTTAGCTATAAATGATGTGTAGCCATTTCCTCTGTCACAATTGCAATATACTCTTGAAACTTTGGAAAGAAAACTCATGAAAAATATATCTTAATATTAGGCTTCTTGACTACCATTATTGTTATCATGTAAAATGGCACTTTTTAGTGTGAGTACTCACATCCAATATGTGAGAACACAACACAGAAGGACAAAATGGATTGAAGTAGCCAAAAACACTATAGATGGGCTTCATTGTTAATACATCATCACCTAACCAGCCAAAAAACAATAAATATATTTCATCCAATATGTATGAACACAAAAGGACAAACTGGATTGATGTAGCCAAATATACTATAGACGGGCTTGATTGTTGATACATCATCACCTCACCACCCAAAAAACAATAAATATATTTTTGTTTGGACACTAGGGTAGAACACACTACTATTTGCACAATAACCTCCTTATCACACACAAGTGTGTTCATTGCAACTCGCGTGTATATTTTTAGGGCTTGCACTCTCATGTTTCCCTCAAGCAAGTTGTTTGTCATAGGTGACCTCCCTATATCACTAGTAGCATGTAGCTTAATTTGAAGTTAAAAAATACAAACATGCGGTGGATGATGTGGAACTCTGTTAAGATATTTTATAATTCTTGATGTTTCGATCTCTACTTTGAGATCATCATCAAGAGACCACTCCAAGCTAGGTGAGGAATAATTATTGCCCAATCTTTAATAAATATAGATTTGTTTTAAATTATTATTTTTTCTATTATAATTTCATAGAATGGGTCGGTGTGGTTTATTTTTAGTAAGTTTATTTTTTAGGGATTTTTTATAATAAAGAGTGAGTTTAAGATCATGTTTTAAAAATTTTAATACTTGTTTTGAATGTTTTAAATTTTAAAGTTTTTTAAAACAAATCTCAATTTAAATTAGTGTATTTATATAAATTTTTTAATTAAATAAAAGTTATATTAGTAAAGTTGACTTAAAGGAAAAAAAATTGGAACCTAAACTAAAACAACAACTAAACTAATTAAAATTCTTAATAAGAATTAACCAACAATTTACGTAAAATGTTGAAATTATTATAATTTAATTAAAACCCTATAAGTCAACTTTACTAATATAACCTTTATTTAATTAACAATTTTATATAAATATACTAATTTAAATTGAAATTTGTTTTTAAAAAACTTTGAAATTTAAAAGTTTCAAAACAAGTATTAAAATTTTTAAAACCTTATCTTAAACTCACATTTTATTATAAAAAATACCTAAAAATTAAAAATTGATCCGGATTTATGCATGAACGAAATGAAAAACCGATACAGAATCATAATGACATACATTTTGCAAAGAAAACACAGATACAGTAAAAAAATATTCTATTAAATGGTGGAAATAGAACTCACTATATAACAATAGCTAGAATGGTGGTAGCTATCTCTGAGAAGAGATGTGATTGCTATGCTCATCTGTGCAAAGATGAATACAAAATGAGGCTAAAGGGGCCTATTTATAATAATAATGAGGGTAAGAACCCCAAAAGTCGAAAACGTAACCCTAGAAGATCAAATGTCATAAATTTTGTGGCCCCAAGGTGGTAAGTTGAACAATCAACTTCCCGAGGTCATAACATTTGCATACGATCTTTGATTTGGACATTTGATAGCTCATTAGAAAGTTCTACCTAAGATTTACATCTTTTGATTGACCAAACGCATGTTGACCGCAACTATTTGGCCCGTGAATCGCTAAAAAACATCGTCGGCCCCGAAAGTTTGGGACCCGAAAAACTGTAGAAATATATGTAGAAAACTGCCACAATGGACAATTTTTTTGAGCTAGTGGAATAGGTGGGTGGCCACTCATCTCCACCTAGATCAAAAACCCTAAAAATAAACCACATCGACCTATTCTATGAAATTATAATAGAAAAAATAATAATTTAAAACAAATCTATATTTATTAAAGATTGGGCAATAATTATTCCTCACCTAGCTTCAAATGGTCTCATGATGATGATCTCAACTTAGAGATCAAAATGTCGAGATGAACGAAGTTCCACATCATCCACCACTCTAAGCGTGCGTATGCTTTTTTCAATCAGATTAAATCCCTCCATGGAGGGGACACCGTGAAAGACTTGAATCTCCTGCACTCCACCTGTATCAAAATTACCCAGAAATCTGCCAAACTTGAATTCTTAAAAACTTGTAGGGACAAATAGATCATACCATGCTTCGCCTTCATTAAACATCACCTGCATAACAATAAAAATGAATCTCTATTTAAGTCCATGAGTCTATCTCTAGTAAGACATGAGATCAAAAGGACCCGTTCTATGATTCTGAAGCTCTATGAAAAAGCATTCTACCTTCATATCAGACTCGTGACAACCATAAGAAGAGACCTGTGGGATAAGGATAACTCCACCATTTAGATGAAAAGAGATTGCAAATTGATAGACGCGACCTCGAGGATAAACAGAAAATTTCGAAGACTGAGCAATGTGGACACCAACGAAAACAAAAACACCAGCGTTGAATATAGCATGGGAAACAACACGAATACAAGTCGCGTAGGGAATCACAATATAGACAGAATATCGAATTGCCTACGTAATGTGAACAATGACATAGCCCTAAACCTTAGCATCAACTACATTGGGGTGAATAAAAACATGGATGGCAGCGATTTGAACCTTAAAACCATTGCAGACAGCAACGTTAACACTGACAGCAATAATAACATCAATGGGGAAAACATCATAACCAACGTGGTGAGCAGCGTGAGCATGGATAGCAGTGTGAACGCTAATGTGAGCAATCGATCCAATGTGATGAGTAGCATGAGCATAGACAATAGTGAGAACGCCAATGTGCGAAATCGATCCAACATGGTGAATTTATCTTCGCTTAACCTGGATGAAGACTCACGGCATGTTTTCGAATATGGGTTAAACTTTGGAGTCACCCCAAGAAACATTCTCACCAAAGAATTGATTTGCTGCATTGAAGGGGTGGTAAAGGACTTGCCTGAAAAATCCGGCGACGAGATAAGGCAAGAGTGTGCAGTAATCATCAAACGTGCAGAACCACCAAACCTCAATATTTCCAAGTCTGAACTCACGGCTTTAAGTGAATTAAAAAATAATAAAAACATCAAAATAGTCTAGGTAGACAAAGGGAATGCAAGCGTACTATTGGACTTCGAAGACTATGATACGAAAATGGATGAACACCTCACATGTGGCAGCTAGAAAATTAGAACAAGATCCAAGAAAAAAGATATGCAGTTTGGTAACCAGAGTAATTAAAAATTCAAATCTTAAATAAGAGATAAAAGTTCAACTGTACCCCAAGGAATCAATGGTTCCTCGGATCTATGGCCTCCCTAATATCCATAAAAATGGTGTACCCCTTCACCCAATTGTCAACACAATTGCTTCCCCCACTTATAAGCTAGCTAGATTCTTAGCCAATTTATTGAAACCTCTTGTAGGGAAAACTAGCTCTTTCGTTAAAGATTTAGGAAGTTGGATTAATGAGATCGGTGATGAAAAGATAAAAACTGACGACATCTTAGTAAGCTTTGATGTGGTTTCATTATACACAAATATTATGGTTAATGATGCCATTGAAACAATAAGAGGTCTTACCAATGAGGATACCACCAAGCTTGTTGAAATTTGCCTAAAATCTACATTTTTCACCTTCTAGAAGTTCTTCTATGAACAGGTTGAGGGAGTCATTATGGGATTGCCACTCTACCCCATCATTGCTAATCTTTACATGGAAAGTTTTGAGAAGGCTTCCATAGACTCGTTCCCCCTCAAACCCAAAATATGGAAACACTATGTCGACGATACAGATGTGGTTTGGCCTCATGGAAAAGAGGAACTCGATATATTTCTTAGGCATCCATCAAAGGAAATTTCAACTCAAAATGGGCCTCCTAAAAAATTAATAAAATAACAGTTAAAATAATAATATAATATTTATTAATTTTGGAGGAAGAAAATTAAAAAACTACTTTTTTGTTTGTATTTTGACACATCTCCCCTTTTTTTACTTAAATTTCAATCAGGAGAGCTTGTTGGATGCATAATTAAATTCAACATTCAACTGGTACCCACTCGCATACTTTCAACGGACCCCGCTATCCCAAAAATAAGAAATAACTGAAAAAACATGATGATGATGTCATCATCATATTTTTTTAGGTATTTCTTGTTTTTGGGGTAGTGGGGTCTATCAAAAGTATTTCAAGTGGGTACTCATTGGATGCGTAATTTAATTCTGCATCCAACGAGCTCTCCCGATCGAAATTTGAGTAAAAATACGAGGAGATATGTCAAAAATACAAACAAAAAAGTAGTTTTTTTATGATACGTATCCCCAAATTTATATTAAAAAAATATTTAAGACCTATATGGTATTTCAAATTTAAAACAATTTTTTTGGCTAACACATGATGACATGAAATTTGAATTAGAGTTAAAAGGCTCATTTTGAGTTGAAATTTACTCTAATGTTAATAAACTAAATGACAATATTAGTTTCACCATGGAAATTGAACGTACTAACGAGCCTTCCCTTTCTAGATGTTTTAATATCCAAAAACGATGATGGGTCAATATCACACGAGGTCTATAGGAAGAAAAACCACACTGATAGATATCTCCATGCTAAGTCCCACCACTACCCTCCTCAAAAAACTGGTGTCATTAATACCATGGTTGTAAGGGCTAAAATGATCTTCGACAAAGCCCATCTTAAACAAGAAATCGACCATTAGCTCTTGTGTTCCGGAGGAATGGCTACAATGAGAATCAATACAAAGGAATTGTCACGAGGGCCATGAGAGATAATAAGAAAATAAAAGAAGGTGATAACAATCATGAAGAGGAAGAAAAAATAAGAATTTTTCTCCCTTACATTAAGGGAACTACAAATAAGTTGGCCAAAACACTTAAAAGAAATAATTTTAAATTCATCTTCACTTCGCCCAACACAATCAAGAAAATGGTCGATTCACTCAAAGACCCTATTCATCCATGTCTGTACAAAGGTGTCTATTCAATCCCATGTTCTTGTGGGAAAGAATACATCGGTGAAACTTGACGATCCAAGAGAACTAGATTCAAAGAACACAATGTTAAAATAAGACATGATAGACATGAGAAATCAGCGCTTGAAGAACACTCCCACCTTACCAAACACCAAATCTGCCTTGAGAAATCCATTGTTCTCGCCAAAGAAGAAAGCCTAACTAGATGAAAAGTAAGAGAGAAAATTGAAATCAACATTGCCCTAGATTGCCTTAATAGAGACGATGGGACCAAACTCAACAATACTTGGAAACCTCCTTTATGACCTTAAAATCAATAGCAACAAAATAAATAACTAGACAACTTAATCCCAACTTTTATAAATTTATTAACAACCCACCCACACCACGCCCCCCTAAAAAACATTTTTGTATAAAAAGAATGATTATAGGTTTAAAAGTTTTTATACAAATCAAATTTTTAACCTTTAGGTAATCACAACTTTAGTATCATATACCTTTATCTAATTAATCTTGACATAACCCCAAAACAAAACATTATAAAACCCTCTTTAGACGAAGCTTTTTTGAAACATAAAAACATAAACTTTATATTTAAAGAGGGAATTAATTGATTAACTTAAAATTAAACTTTAACTAACTAAAATAAATTTCTAAAAGTAAACTAATATAATTCGAAGACAAATTCATACCCCTTTTAAAGGAAAAAAAATTTGGAACCTAAACTAAAACAACAACTAAACTAATTAAAATCCTTAATAAGAATTAACCAACACTTTTGGTAAAATGTTGAAATTATTATAATTTAATTAAAAACCTATAAGTCAACTTTACTAATATAACCTTTATTTAATTAAACATTTATATGAGTACACTACTTTAAATAAAAATTTGTTTTTAAAAAACTTTAAAATTTAAAAGATTCAAAACAAGTATTAAAATTTTTAAAACCTCATCTTAAACTCACACTTTATTATAAAAAATCTTTAAAAATAAAAAACCCTGAAAATAAACCACACCAACCCATTCTATGAAATTATAATAGAAAAAATAATAAATTAAAACAAATCTATATTTATTAAAGATTGGGCAAGTCACCTAACTTCAACTTGTCTCCTCAGGATGATCTCAAAGTAGAGATCGAAACTTCGAGAATTATAAAATATCTGAACTCAGTTCCACATCATCCACCACTCTCCTCTTGCCTATGAGTTTGTTCAATCAGATTAAATCCCTCAATGAAAGCGACACCCTGAAAGACTTGAAGCTCCTACACTCCACCCGTAACAGAATTGCCTAGAAATATGCCAATCTTGAATTCTTAAAAACTTGTAGGGACGACCAGATCATACCACGCTCCGCCTTCAATAAACATCACCTGCATAACAATAAAAATGAATCTTTATTTAAATCCATGAGCCTATCTGTGGTCAGACATGAGATCAAAAGGACTCGTTCTATGATTCTGAAGCTCTCTGAAAAAGAATTCTACCTTCATATCAGACTCGCGGAAGCCATAAGAAGAGACCTGTAGGATAAGGATGACTCCACCATTTGCATGAAAAGAGATTGCAAATTGATAGACACAACCTCCAGGCTAAACAGAAAATTTCGAAGACTGAGCAATGTGGACAACAACGAAAACAAAAACACCAGCATTGAATATAGCGTGCGAAACAACAGGAATACAAGACGCATAGGGTATCAAAATATAGACCGAAAATCGAATTGCCTACGTAATGTGAACAGTGACACAGCCCTAAAACTTAGCATTGACTGCATTAGGGTGAATAAAAACATGGATGACAACGAATTGAACCTTAAAACCAGTGCGGACATTAGCATTAACATTGACATCAATAATAACATGAATGGGGAAAACATCATAACCAACGTGGTGAGCAGCACGAGCATGGACAGTAGTGTGAACACCAATGTGAGCAATCGATCCAACGTGATGAGAAGCGTGAGCATAGACAACAGTGCGAACACCAATGTGACCAATCGATCCAACGTGGTGAATTTATCTTCGCTTAACCTGGATGAAGATTCACGACGTGTTCTGGAATATGGGTTAAACTTTGCAGTTGCCCCAAGAAAAATCCCCACCAAAGAATCGATTTGCTACATTGAAGAGGCGGTAAAGGACTTGCCTGAAAACGCCAACGAGGAGATAAGGAAAGAGTGCAGTAATCATCAAACGTGCAAAACCTCCCAGAACTCAATATTTCCAGGTCTGAACTCACGGCTTTAAGAGAATTAAAAAACAATAAAAACATTAAAATAGTCAAGGCAGACAAAGGGAATGCAACCGTACTATTGGACTCCGAAGACTATGATAGGAAAATGGATGAACACCTCACATGTGAAAACTATAGAAAATTAGAAGAAGATCCAAGCAAAAAGATTTGTAGTCTCGTAACTAGAGTAATTAAAAAATCAAATATTAAAGAAGAGATAAAAATTAAAGTGTACCCCAAGGAAGCAATGGTTCCTAGGATCTATGGCCTCCCTAAGATCCATAAAAATGGTGTACCCCTTCGCCCAATTGTCAACACAATTGGGTTTCCCAATTATAAGCTAGCTAGATTCTTAGTCAATTTATTGAAACCTCTCATAGAGAAAACCAACTCTTTCATTAAATATTTGGCAAGTTGGATTAATGAGATCAGTGATGAAAAGATGAACAATGATGACATCTTGGTTAGCTTTGATGTGGTCTCATTATACACAAAGATTCTGGTTAATGATGCCATTGAAACCATAAGACGTCTTACCAATGAGGATACCACCAAGCTTGTTGAAGTTTTCCTAAAATCTACATTTTTCACCTTCCAAAAGGTCTTTTATGACAAGGTTGAAGGAGTCGTTATGGGATCGCAAGTCTTCCCCATCATTGCTAATCTTTACATGGAAATTTTTGAGAAGGCTGCCATAGACACGTTCTCCCTCAAACCCAAAAGATGAAAATGTTATGTGGATGATACAGATGTGGTTTGGCATAATGGAAGAGAGGAACTCGATAGATTTCTTAGGCATCTTACTAACGAAAATGACAATATTAGTTTCATCATGGAAATTGAACATAACAGGAGCCTTCCCTTTCTAGATGTTTTAATATCAAAAAATGATGATGGGTCAATGTCGTACTAGGTCTATAGGAATAAAGCCCACACTCATAGATATCTCCACGCCAAGTCCCAGGTCTATAGGAATAAAGCCCACACTCATAGATATCTCCACGCCAAGTCCCACCACTACCCTACTCAAAAAACCCGTGTCATTAATACTATGGTTGTAAGGGCTAAAAGGATCTCTCACAAAGCCCATCTTAAACAAGAAATTGACCATTTAGCTGTTGTGTTCCATAGGAATGGCTACAATGAGAATCAATACAAATGAATTATCACAAAGGGCATGACAAAAAATAAGAAAATAAAGAAAAGTGATGAAAAACATGAAGAGGAAGAAAAAAGAAGATTTTTTCTCCCCTACATTAAGGGCACTACACATAAGCTAGCCAAAACACTTGAAATAAATAATTTTAAAGTCATCTTCACTCCGCCCAACACAATCAAGAAAATGGTCGATTCACTCAAAGACCCCATTGATCCATGTTCATACAAAGGTGTCTATTCAATCCCATGTTCTTGTGGGAAAGAATACATCGGTGAAAATGGATGATCCATGAGAACTAGATTCAAAGAACACAATGATGATATAAGACATGATAGACATAAGAAATCAGCACTTGCAAAACACTCCCACCTTACCAAACGCCAAATTTGCCTTGAGAAAGTGAGTGTCCTCGCCAAAGAAGAAAGCCTAATTAAACGAAAAGTAAGAGAGAAAATTGAAATCAACATTGCCCTAGATTCCCTTAACAGAGATGATGGGACCAAACTAAGCGATACTTCGAAACCCCTCCTTTATAACCTTAAAATCAATAGCAACAAAAGAAATAACTAAACAACTTAGCCCCAATTTTTATAAATTTATTAACAACCCGCCACCCCTCCTAAAAAACACTTTTGTATAAAAAAAATGATTATTGGTTTAAAAACTTTTTATACAAATCAAATTTTTAACCTTTAAGAAACCTTTAGGTAATCACAAATTTAGTATCATATACCTTTATGTAATTAATATTGACATAACCACAAAACATAACATTATAAAAATCTCTTTAGACGAAGCTTTTTTGAAGGATACAAACACAAAATTTATATTAAAAGAGGGAATTAATTGATTAACTTAAAATTAAAATTTAACTAACTAAAATAACTTTATAAAAGTAAACGAACATAATTCCAAGACAAATTCATACCCTTTTAAAGGAAAAAAATTTTGAAACCTAAACAAAAACAACAACTAATCTCATTAAAATCCTTAATAATAATTAACCAACACTTTAGGTAAAATGTTGAAATTATTATAATTTGATTAAAACACTATAAGTCAACTTTACTAATATAACCTTTATTTAATTAAAATTTTTATATAAATAAACTAATTTACATTGAAATTTGTTTTTAAAAACCTTTAAAATTTAAAAGATTCAAAACAAGTATTAAAATTTTTAAAACCTTATCTTAAACTCATACTTTATTATAAAAAATCCCTAAAAATTAAAAACCCTAAAATTAAACCACACCGACCCATTCTATGAAATTATAATAGAAAAAATAATAATTTAAAACAAATCTATATTTATTAAAGATTGGGCAATAATTATTCCTCACCTAGCTTCAGTTGGTCTCCTCATAATGATCTCAAAGTAGAGATCGAAACATCGAGAATTATAAAATATCTAAACACGCTTCCACATCATCTACCACTGTGCTCCTACATATGTCTATGTTCAATCAAATATAAACATGATTAGTAGAGGACAGTTTGAGCAGTTAATCATAACTATCCCAACTTTCTCAGCCATCTCAACCATTGAAACCTATGTCTTTCCTCATGTATGAATAGAGGGTAGGGGTTGAGGCTAATCAATCATTCTTAGTAGAGAAATGTTATGCTGGTGATATGCCTTTAGACATCTTGTAGCAGCAGAACTTAGAGTACTTGGTTTGCAGAGGATTCCTTGTCTTAGAAATTGGGTTGTAATCTCACAATCCTTGTTTATCAATAAAGAAAGTTCTTCTTCCAATTATTGTGTCTTTTGTACTCTTATATATTACAATTTATGAATTATCTTATTGTCTCATTATGAATATGTATTTCATTAATCATTCATATATATATAATATATTATAGGAAAATCTTGTTCTTTGCAGGTGATTGGATATACCCTGAAAGCTGTGGAAATAAGTTGAATAGAAGAAGAAAATCTAGGATTATCCATCATAAACCAGGTATGCTCACTTTTCTTCGTCTTTCTATTTCTATTCCTGAAATGGGTTATTGTCTACAAGTTAGTTTAGTAAGTTGGTAACCCCATAGGCCCTAGCTTATAAGGGTGTGTTTTCCTAAACAACAGAACTGACGACTCTGCTAGAGAGTCCAGCATGTTGTACGTCCTCTCTTTAGGATTTCTTGACTAGTCTTTTTCTCTGTCTAATTCTGTTTGTGACCTATTTTAATTTTATCTTTGATTTCCAGTAGTGCATGTTCAGGGCCTATTTGTCAATACTTTTCCTTTTTGAAAAAAACTGACAGTGTACACAGGTTGTCTTGTTGACAATCATGTGTTTCACTTTGTACATGCGGGTCTCCTTTTGGAGAGTTTTGTGTAAGATCCCCATATTACCATAAGGTAAATTTCCATAAACATGGGGTATATTTTTCTTTTTCTATTAATAATTGTAAAACACTTAATAAAAAATGAGACATTCATCTATCTAATAAGATTTCAACCCATACATGAGTTTTGTTTATAACTTTGGAACTGAGAAGAGGGTTACCTCTCTACATGTACATTTAACCTTACTTATATTCCGTAAAGGAAACAACTATGTATAATATTTCCATCTTAGCAACCAAACACCTTAGACTCATAGTTTACATTGCATTACAATTAAGGGTTTCGCAAACAAAATCTTAAATTCCTACATAGGAAAGAGAATGTATACTTATTGCAAAAGACGCTTCTATATTTCTACTAATATGCACTTTATGTAAATCCATAATTAACTTTTAACTCCAATATCCCTCCTCGTGATCCCTGCTCCTCGTGATCCGTGCATACTCAATTACTCATTCTACACCATCACTTAAATACAATAAGATACTATTTAATCGAATATTGTAAACAAATAGCACCAATATAACCCATAATATCAAAAGTAAAGATCAATTACATAAGGTGCAAGCATAAGGGAGACACCGATATACATGTGTTGCAGCTGCAAATTCTCTCCCAAATTTTTTAAAATTTTGGACCCTCCTTTTAATTTTTATCTTGCCTAAAATTTTTTGGATTCATGAACTCTGTTTTTGTTTTCCCTCTGCCACAAGTTTAGATTGTTTTGAGGTCAACTGTTTTCATGCTTTTCGGAAAACTGCTTGTGTCTACAACTGCTTCGGGTTGTGGAGTTTAAAGTTCGATTTGAAAATGTTGTCCTTTGATCTGAATCATTTATTCATTGATATAGAAAGTCTATTTCTCATTGCTGTCATCGTTCGAGAGGTGAAACAAACTTTTTTCGTCGCTGCCCAGCCAAAAGTCTTTTGGAACTTAACATTTTTAGTTAGGTTGTTCGGAGGTCATTTAAACAATAAATCGGGGCTGTAGTGTTGAAATATTATAACTTCGAAGAATATTATATATGTATCTTTTGTGGTCCCCGATGGTCCTACTGGGAGAACCACTTGTATTATCTTGTACCTCGATGCTTCTAATCGGAAGAACTAATAAGAGTCATGAGGTTTCCCCCTCTAATTGTAAAGGTGGGTCATTCGCACCCCAGTGTCGTTACTTGATCCTACATGTATAACTCGATCCTACATGATTAAATCGAGCCTACATGTCGAATGAGTTAATTCAAGTGAATGGATGAATATAAATAGAGGTGTGGTGCTCTTCATTTGTGACACACAGTCTAACTTGTGTAGCGCATTAGTGGAGAAGAGAAGTAGATGGAGAAGGAGGAGGATTAGGCTTTGATGTCCTTGCTAGTTTTATCTTTTATCATTTTGGGGCATCTATATTGAGGAAGATTTTGCTGGGTTTCTCGATTTAGGGTTTTCCGAGGATAAATATTTGTGTTCCTTTTGTATGGTTGTGCTTGTCTATCTCTCAGTGATCCTGTTTATATGCTTTTGTTATGAAAAATGAAATGAAATGCTGATGTCTTAGCTGAGCATATGAAAATTTAACATGGAATCAGAGCCAACCTGAAAAGAAAACATTGTGCAGCTACAGAATCTAGGGCTTCTTACTTTTTGGTTCTCTCTCAAAAATCGATCAACAAAAGAAGGCTAGGATGACTCTCCATTGAAGGGCGCATCTTTTTGTCGAAACGGAATTCGATTCCGAGCATTTTGAGTTTTCCATGTGGGAAATTAGGGCTTCTTGCAAAAGAAGAATTTTTTAGTGAGCCCAACATAGGATTTCTCTAATAATCAAAATCGAATTTTAGAGACCTGGATCAAGATTTTTGGTTGGGTGAAACTCCAAGAATGTCAAACCCTAGTTTGACCTGAAGCTAGAAAAACCCTAAATACTAAAAGTGCTAAGTTTTGGTATATTCGCTATATCCCAATATTGGCGAAGGTTAAAGAGCTAAAAATTGTAGATATTGAAGATACAATGCTGATGCACACAGTATCCAAAATTCAGCCTCGGATTCGATATATTATAGGAGATGTGATCCCTCCAATTTAGGGTTCCATCCTCTTCCAGAATTCATCCCTAAACACGACACCTAGAAAAAATTGCTATACCATGGGCTACAGAGGTCCAAATGGAATTCCTGAATATTTTCCAAAAATAGAACAGACTTTAATTTCTATGGTCCAAATTTCAGAACCTGAAGATGAACCAGTGGCACGTGGCATGCTGTACAACTTCATTGTTCTAAACAGTCTTGTAACATGTCACCTTGGGAAAATGATAATAAATACAAATTGGTGAAACCAACTCTGCTAAAACCCACGGTGTTGGATCAGGGACATGTGAGGTTATCTTAGTGCGAAATTTCAGACATAGAGGAGTATTAAGTTTGGAGATATCACAGAAATAGTAACACACATTTCTGCACAAGAAATTGGAAAACTAGGGCTTCCTGTTCCAGGAGCTTGCCTCCACTATTTTTAGAAAAGGAGTACATTGGAAAGATCCATTTGAAGATATCTATATTTCTGTCCAATCAGATCGGAAAGATTCCAAGTTTTGAAAATTAGGGTTTCTCTGAAAAACCCTAGATCAGCGAGCCTCGGAAGCAGGACGGACACCTCAAATCTATAAGATCTAATCTTTTGCTATTTGCATTTGAGGTTCTCATTTCAAAGTGATCTATCACATTAGCTTGATGATAAGCTTGGTGAACTTGAAAACTTCCAAGCATGAAAGTATTTGATCTCTTTGAAGAAAATGAATTGGACACCTACATGAGTAGAGAGGTTCCAGTTCTAGAGGGAGATGAGCCTCAAAGCCTTACACAAAAAGAACTTGATCAAGGACAAGAAGATCACTGTTGATTCAATCACGGATCAACTTGTATCACAAGTGTCTTCCCTAAAGATACCGAAGATGTTTGATTTCTTGATTAAGCTATTTGAAGATAAGAACATAATTCTGAAGATGGATTTGAGAAAACAGTTGAAGAATGTGAAGATCCAGAATGCATAACATCTTGAAGCAGTAGAAGAAGAAGCAGAGAATGCAGAAGTGGTGATAGCCACCTTGAATGGCCTCCCATGGTCATGGGATTCATTCATGCGAGGAATGTGTACCAGAAGAAAGTGATTACTTTCAGTTGACTTTGGGAAGAATAAGAAGCTCGTCTAATAAGAAGAGAAGAAGAAAGATGGGAGAAAATTGAAGATCAAGCTATCACCATTCAAAGAAGATCCCTCAAGCAATGAGGAATATGAAGAACTCAATTCTTGACGAACCTCTTATCCATCTTATCATTTGGATAAGAAATGATGATAAAGAAGAATGATCAAGATGGAGTCTACCCACAAAACAAATAAAAGATAAGTATTCAATTGTCATTTCATGATATTGTTTTACATTTGATTATATTCAGTTGATGTGTTATGCATGATAAATTGTTTGCATCAATGACTGTATACTACTAATATGTATGTGATGGGTAAGTAGCTCATGGTGCTATAAAACTCTCCATTGCTACTTATCAAACCTCTTTGCTGACATATTGGATTAGTCTAGAAATTTTTTGTGAGATATGGATGAATGTTGTATTGGATAAACAGTTGCATGATGCATAAGAATTTGTCGTTATGCATATGATTTATGAAATAGTTCTAACCATGCAACTAGTGCATTTGATGTCATGGAAAGTTCCTATACAACCTCCTACAAGAAAAGAAGGATGAGACTTGTTCTAAAGAACAAGTGATCACAATTCAAGATTCACTCCAATGAACATGAATCTGAAGCTCCCAGGGTCAGAGACACCATGACGGAAGAAAGAGCTTCAGAGAGTGGTACATCCACCTCGAAGGATGAATACCACCATGGGTATGAGAGATAACTCAATATGAAGAAAAGAATGCTATGAAAGAAGCTATGATCAAAGAATAACAGTTGATCATGGGGAATGATGTATACGATATGATTTCGAGACATAAACAGAAGTACGTAGTATCTTCCATATGGATCTACAAGAACAAGTGTACAAAGCAAAGTTCATGAGTTTCCTTTGAAAGAATAGACTATGACATGACATACTCTATCGACAAGTATATGTCAAGCATAGAACCACCTATACAGAATGAAGAGGGAAGATGATACTCCACTTCAGGGGGAGTGACTACAAAACATATCTGAGTTCAACATGGTACGACATGATGGACAGCTTCCTGATGGATCGAGAATTTACCAAGAGTAAAGTGGGTTCCAACCTTCAAGATTGAATGCAAAAGAATAGGATATGTTGATGACCTGACAAGATGAACTCATGAGAGATGTTATGATGAAAGAATACTAGAATGATGTTTGGGATATAATACTCAAACCAGAAAGAAAGAATGTGGTATATTCCAAATGGATCAATAAGATAAAATATGCTACTGATAGAAGTAAGGAAAGACTTATGGCTTCTCTCATAAAGAGGGAATTAATTCTAAAGAGACACTTACTCCAAGAAGCAAGGTATACTTTCTTCAGAACTATAATGGTAATTTCTTCCATGATGAAGTAAAGACAAGCCTTCCTTAATGGTATGATTGAGGAAGAGTTTTACATCGAATAGTCACAAGGATTTGAAGTTGAAGACAGATGGACTCATGTATGCAAGTTGAAGAAGGCCCTCTATGGCCTGAAGCAAGATCCTAGAGCTTGGTATGGAAGAATAGATAGTTTCCTGATGAGCATGGGTTTTTCGAAGAGTAAAGTCGATCCTAACCTTTATCTCAAGGTTGTAGAAGATGAACATGTCATCTTGTTATTATATGTGGATGACCTATTTCTGACAGGGAATGAGAAACAAATTGTAGAATGCAAGAAGAATTCCGCTGAAGAATTTATACCTTGGTCTAATACTTTATTTCCTAGGTTCGGAAATATGAAGGAATATTTCTCAACCAGGGAAAGTATGTGGTAGAGATATTAAAGAGATTAAATATGTTGGAAAGCAAAGCCATGGCCACACCCATGGACTCCAACCTGAAGCTTTTAGATGATGACTCATTAGAGTTAGTAGATGTGACTCATTACAGACAGATCATTGGGTCATTGATGTACTTAACAAATACCAGACCAGACATTTGTTTTTCTATGAACACCTTAAGTCAATATCTTGTTCAACCAAGATGGGTTCACCTAGTAGCTGCAAAACATGTGATGAGATATCTGAAAGGGACTATAGACCTTGATCTATACTATGATGGTATCCATGACTATAGATTGTATGGCTATACAGATGCAGATTGAGCTAGAAGTATCTCAGACAGGAAAAGCATATCATCTAAATATTTTTGGGTCTATTATGAGTTCATGGTTTAACAAGAAATAGTCCGGTGTTTCTCTTAGCATGGATAAAGAAGAATACATAGCAGATTGCTCTGCTAAGTTGTGAAGCCATATGGCTTTGGAAGCTAATATCAGGTCCCTTTGACCTGAAGATAGATACAGATGATGATGATTTCAGTATTCCCATAATGAAGATATCGATGATGATGATTTCAGTATTTCCATACTGAATATATAGATGATGTTTCAATATTTACATACTGTAGATTCAGATGATGGTGATTCTGTATTTCTATACTGAATGTAGAGGTGATGATGCTTTCAGTATTCACATACTGGAGATATAGATGGTGATAGTTCAATATCAACATGCTGAAGATGTAGATGATGATGTGTTGATGAAACCTATTTCTTGAGTAAAGTTTGAAAAATTTTGAGAGAAGCTTGGTCTGGTTTGAAAAGACCTTCCCCAAAAGGGGGAGTAGTGATGTTGCAATGGGATTGTATCATCCCTAGGCACTTGCCCTAAAGTGAGCCGGTGACCTCGGTCCTTGACAATGAATAGGAATTGTATCATCCTAGGACATATGTCCATAATAGATCCGGTGACTTCAGTCCTCGAGAATGTGGTGGGAATGTATCATCCCTGGGCACTTTCCCTAAAGTGATCCGGAGACCTTGGTCTTCGAGAATGAAGAGGGATTGTATCATCCTGGGACATCTGTCCATAATAGATCCGGTGTAACTTCGGTCATCGAGAATGTGGAAAGATTGTATCATCCTTGAACTTCGGTTTAGAACGGATCCGGTGTAACTTTGGTGATCGAGAATGTGGCAAGATTGTATCATCCTTGGACTTCAATTTAGAACGGATCTGGTAAACTTCGGTCATCGAGAAGGTGGCAGGATTGCATCATCCTTGGACTTCGATTTAGAATGGATCTGGTGAACTTCGGTCATCGAGAAGGTGGCAGGATTGTATCATCCTTGGAATTCGGTCCAGAACGGATCCGATGAACTTCGGTCATCGAGAAGGTGGCATGATTGTATCATCCTTGGACTTTGGTTTAGAATAGATATGGTGACTTCGGTACTCGAGAATGTGTGTTGATCCCGTAATTCCAATAGGAAGGATTGTATGAGTTACACAACTGTGTTGATCCTGTAATTCCGAAAGGAAGGATCGTTAGTGACTCCGTAAATACCTAAATCCCATAATTCTGAAAGGAAGGATCATCGACTTGATCCTGTAATTCCAATAGGAAGGATTGTCTTAGTTCCATAGATGTGTTGATCCCATAATTCCGAAAGGAAGGATCGTTGGTAACTCCGTAAAGACCTAAATCCAGTAATTCCAAAAGGAAGGATCATTGGTAGCTCTGTAAAGACTTGATCCTGTAATTTCAATAGGAAGGATTGTCTGAGTTCCACAGATGTGTTGATCTCGTAATTCCAATAGGAAGGATTGTCTGAGTTCCACAACTGTGTTGATCCCGTAATTCCGAAAGGAAGGATTGTTAGTAACTTCGTAAAGACCTAAATCCCATAATTCCGAAAGGAATGATCATTGACTTGATCCCGTAATTCCAATAGGAATGATTTTTTGAGTTCCATAGATGTGTTGATCCGTAATTCTAAAAGGAAGGATCGTTAGTAACTCCGTAAAGACCTAAATCCCATAATTCTGAAAGGAAGGATCATTGGTAGCTCTGTAAAGTCTTGATCCCGTAATTCCAACATGAAGGATTGTCTGAGTTCCACAGATGTGTTGATCCCATAATTCCAATAGGAAGGATTGTCTAAGTTCCATAAATGTGTTGATCTCGTAATTCTGAAAGGAAGGATCGTTAGTAACTCCGTAAGGACCTAAATCCCATAATTCTGAAAGGAAGAATCGTTAGTAACTCCGTAAAGACCTAAATCCCATAATTCTGACAGGAAGAATCGTCTGAGTACCACAGACATGTTGATCCCGTAATTCCGAAAAGAAGGATCATGTTGATGTTTTGATGATGATGATGTTGATGTTTTGATGATGATGTTTCTGATTGAAAGCTCAGAGTATGATGATGATGATTTTTCTGGTCAAAATATCAGAGTATGATGATGATGTTGTTGTTAATCGAAAGGCCAAAGTGTTGAAGAAGATGTTGCTAATTGAAAGGTCAAAGTGCTGAAGATGATGTTGCTAATCGAAAGGTCAAAGTGCTGAAGATGATGTTGCTGATCGAAAGGTCAAAGTGCTGAAGATGATGCTGATCGAAAGGTCAAAGTGTTGAAGATGATGCTGCTGATCAAAAGATCAAAGTGTTGAAGAAGATGTTGCTGATAAAAAGGTCAAAGTCCTGAAGACGTTGTTGATCGAAGCAGTCATATGATGATGAAGACTGAAGATTGAAGATGAACACTATATGATGTTGAAAAGATTCCAATGATATATAGATGTATCACCCTGATGATGTTGATGATATCCTCTATCTCTCTCCTACTATTATTGTTGTTGATGTTGTTGTAGAATACCCTTCTCATTAAGGGGGAGTGTTGAAATATTGTAACTTCGAAGAATATTCTATATGTATCTTTTGTGGTCCCCGATGGTCCTACCGGGAGAAACACTTGTATTATATTGTACCCCAATTATTCTAATCAGAAGAACTAATAAGAGTCATGAGGTTGTCCCCTCTAGTTGTAAAGGTGGGTCATTAGCACCCCAGTGTCGTTACTTGATCCTACATGTATAACTTGAGCCTACATGATTAACTCGAGCCTACATGTCGAATGAGTTAATTCAAGTGAATGGAAGAATATAAATAGAGGTGTGGTGCTCCTCATTTGTGACACACACTCTCACTTGTGTAGCGCATTAGTGGAGAAGAGAAGTAGCTGGAGAAGGAGGAGGATCAAGCTTTGATCTCCTTGCTGGTTTTATCTTTTATCTTTTTGGGGCATCTATATTGAGGAAGCTTTTGCTGGGTTTTTCCCTCTATGGTTTTCATAGGATAAATCTTTGTGTTCCTTTTGTATGGTTGTGCTTGTCTATCTTTCAGTGATCCTGTTTATATGCTTTTGTTATGAAAAATGAAATGAAATACTGATTTCTTAGCTAAGCATATGAAAATTTAACACGTAGTTCTCTACGCAGCCGCTGTTGCCGAGATTAAGTAATGAATGTTTCGATGCCCAGTTTTATTTTCGTCAATGCACCTTTACCTGTTTGTTTTCTTTGGACTATTGGAATTTTTTATTTTATCGTGATCAGAGCATGAGCCTTCTATATTGCTAACATTTCAGAGGACAGATAATGAATGACCTGAGGGTTCGTTTTGATTTCCACTGATTCCTTGGTTTTATTGATAAGTTGTTTAAATTGTGATTTGTTGTTTTAACACTATCGGAAGCCAGTTCAAGTTTGATTCGGAACTATATTCATCTTTGTAGCGGCCGTTTCGGAGGATCAATAATAAAAGTCTGACGGATTAGGTCTTATCCTCGCCGATTTCGTGTCTTATGATTTGATCTTTTCACTATCGGAAGTGTATTGGACATTTGATCAGGGGACTAGTCTTTTGCTTCACTAATGCATGACCTTTGGTTGTTCCAATCATAGAAGTTTTCGTGTTTTGTGGGGCTCGTAGTCTAATTGTGTTCCGTCATTGTGGTCCCTTAGTGGATTAACCATCCAACATGTAGTTTTTTATTTCACTGATGGTTTGTTTGATTTTTGTCGATGGTTTGTTTTGGTTTTCTCCGATGTTACTGGTCTGCGGAACCCTTAGTCCATGTGAATTTCACCATTACGACTCCTCTTTGAACTAGTCATCTGATACCGTAGTGGTTCTAAGGTATGGGGCTATAGTTTAGTGTTTACTTCACCAATGTTCTCAGTTTCCATGGAGCCCTGAGGTTTTCGTGGAGCTATGAATAGGACTATGCTTCTGGATTCCTTAGTTCTTCCGCTCGTCGATGTTTTTATGTTGATCGTGGAAGCCGTTGTTTGTATGGTTTTTGTCGTTGCGATGGCTTAATGAACTAGTAGTCCGATGCTATAGTATGGTCACATGCCGAAGTGGATTATCTACCCAATTCTTAGTGTTTATTGCTTCCGACTATCAGTGGGGATTTTCCCACTGTTTTGGTGTGGTTTTACACTGGTTTATGGAATGGCGGAGATTTCCTGTGGGCGCGGGTTGATTTTAAAGTTGTCTGAGATGAAGAACGTTGTTTGGGGGTTGTTTTGCAGAGTGGTGGTTACTTTTTCCTGGTTCATGCTTTCATTAGAGCGATTCAATTTAGTTCAGATGTGTCCTGGATTAGGAGGAAGAATCTATTCTATCGGGCATGTGTTTAGTTTTTGAACAGGGGTTTAAGCACAAACTTGTAGTATTTTTTTTTCCTAATATTCTTTATTTTCATGCATTAATACTGTGTATAGTTCATACTACAGAATGCATGTATTGATCTAGTTTGTGTTACTTTGTTAAACACTAATGATATGATATGTTCATGATAGGAAGATTGTTGCAAAGAATATATGTCTAAAGGGCAAAGCAGAAGGGAGGAAACCATGAAAGAAGAATCTAAAGAATAAATAAGTAGAGATGTTGCTCAAGGAAAAGAAGAGAGAGAAAGTATGAGATCCATAGGATCTCAAAAGGACCAACAGATTACGGAGCATAATCATTAAGAGCAGAGGGCCAGGCTTGGGAAGTTCGTTAGTTACCAAGATGGTCCCTTTTCATAAAAGAGCTCTTAAATATTAAATCTGAAATGTAATGTTTGTATGAATCATGAACACTCACAAACGGACAAAATTGTGAGATTAAATGGTTGGGGGAGCCCAAAGGTCATCGAGAGGTAGCCTAAAAGGTTTTTCTTGTAGTATAAGTATAGGAGAATTAGATAGAATAAGGGAATTTTCCGCAGTTAGACTTGTGAGAACATGTTGTAAGAAGAACTATTTCCTTTTGCAATAGATAATTACAATTTTTTCTATTAGAGAAATATTTGGTGGAATGTTCAAATGTTGTGCAATGGATGTTATTTAAGGCGAACTATTTCATTTTCATCTTTTGTCCATTAACTGTGAGATCATTCTAACTTGTTGAACTTATGTTCTTGTATCAATGCTCTCTAGTTTATTTTATGGAATTTCCACTATGAGTAATGAATGCTTTTCATAATCAATGAGCTATCTTGTTGTTCATCTATCTATTCATGTTTATGTGTTTTGAAATAAAGAACAACTACCTATGATTTTTTTAATGCATGAACAGTATGATTTTTTTTAATGCATGAACAGTAATACATTACTCATTAAATAATAATCTCGCTCCCTAGGGACATTTTAGTTAACTTAGTTTTAGTTTTCTTGCTGTGTGTGATTTAGATGCGAGAGAGTTAAGACGAGAGGTAAGAACCTACACATCACATTGTGACCGCTCCTTGTATTCTCTATCAATCTGCATTTTAGATAGGCATTTGCATCTCATACTTAAAACTAAAAAAAAACTAAAAGAGATACACAGTGGACTGGGCCGTAACCGGTAAAACCCTTTATTTTGGTTACTGGACCTACAGTATCCGGACTGCAAACCAGATGGATTCCCCATACCAAACAGTAACGGGCTAGTTGGGAACGTTTACTGGGGAGAATCCCTTGCTGTTGTCGCCTACAATTTTCTAGGCCTCAACAGTTTTTGGCTCTAGAAGGAGGGCTGCCAGTGCATGGATGGCCGAGGAAACTTATTTTCTCAAGATTATTCCACCGGAAATACTTCTGAAAGAAATTTGATTCCCAATCTAATTCCTAAAGAGAAGGGTAAAGAGCATTTGTATTTTGTTGATAATGAAGTAGTGAATGATTTGAGAAGACATACTAGGGCATCTGTGAAGAAGATTGGAGGGTTACCAATTATCTCTGACTTGCCGAGAACAGAATATAAAAAGAAAGACCATCCTATATTGGAAGACTCAGTGTTGGTTGGAGATTTGGAAGAACTTGTAGAGACAGTCTTACAGGAAGTTATACATCCTTTGAATCAAGTAGGACCAGATACACCTTATGGTTCACCTATTAATACTCCTATTCATTCACCACCTCACTCTCCACCCAGACTCATGGCAGGCGTAAATGCAAACTAGCCACCCAACCCACCAAATCCACCACCTGCTTGGAAGGCTAGGTCTCCTCTAAACTTGGCACCTCCTTTGCATGACTTACCTCAGGCTTTTGAAAAAATGCTACCTAAGTTTGATCCCAGTGAAAATATTTTAGTAGATGATCATTTGAAAATCTTCTACTTGGCTATAGAAGGGATAAAGGCTATAGAACATGAAGATGTAGTCTACAGATTATTCCCACATACACTAAAAGGAGTAGCTACTTCATGGTATTTCTCTCTGCCTGCAAAATCAATCCTAGACTGGGACACATTTGAAAAGATATTCATAAATAAATCTACAGCCTAGAAAACTCACACGGCTCTAATGAAAGGGTTATGCGCTTTGAAGAAATAAGGAAAAGAAAAAGTGCATAGTTTCACCCAAAGGTTTGCTGCTTATCTTAAGAATTTTTCTGCAGCTGATAATCCCTCTGATAAAGTTCTGATTGAGTGTTATACTTCATCTTTAGGGCCTGATTTGGCCATGTTTTCCAATATGCAAGTCAAACCTACGTTGTTAGAAACATATGAAGAGGTAGAGAGAGTAGAAGCTGAAAAAGAGAGCATAGAAGATTATCCTGAACAGTCGAGAGAAAAAAAATCTGGTAAGAAAGCGTTATTACTATCTAAGCCTAAGGAGGACTAGTCACATGATTTTCAAGGAATGTTTAAAATGATGCAGAAACTATCTAACATAATAATAGATTTGGAAAAGGAAAACGAGGCTCAGAAATATTATAAGTGTTACTATAAAAGGAGAGAGGACAAATCTCAATCTAAACCTCCTCCACACAGTCCTGCATCAATGAACTTAATAGAGGTGGTTATGGATAACTTTTGCACCTTTCATCAACAACCCCATTCTGAGAAAAATTGACCTCAATTGATAAACTCAATGACATTAGTAATGAATCAGCTATTGGATTCTAAACTAACGGAAGCTGATGATGAAGAGGAAAAGGGTAATAAATCCACAGATAAATCAGAAGATAATGCTCTGGTTTTATGGGACTTTGTCTCACTTTTTGACATAGAAGACGAAAATTCACCAAAATAGGAAGAAATGTCAGAAACAAATGAAACAACAATAATTCAAGGTTTGGTAAGTAAAGACAACTCAATACTTCAAAAGATTAAGAAATTTTGAGAGAATATGAAGAGAATACAGAGGAACGACACAGATGATGAAATACCTAAACTTACCATTAATAGTCAAGATACGAAACAAGTCAACATTGAAGACAAAGTGGGTAATGTCAAAGAAGATCTCAAAGCACCTAAGGGACTAGAGGAATAACCTCCCACCAACAACCAACCTGTAGAATAAATTGTTGAAGCAATTGTGGGAGGTAAGACTAGGTTTAAAACCCCACCATTTCTCCTGACTCTTGAGATTTTAAACCATAATGTGCACAATTGTTTAGTACACTCAAGGTCATCTGTCAATGTTATGCCACTAGCAGTCTGCAAAAAGATTAATGGACAACCTAAACCTACTAACTGGCAGGTTACTCAGTTAGCTAGAACCAATGTGAAAGTAGTTGGAGAAATGGAAGACGTGGTGATTCGATTATCTGCAAATAAAAATATATGTCAGTACATTGATATTGTAGTAGCAGACATACCTGATGGCTATGGACTTATTTTGAATCAAGACTGGTCAGCAAGACTAAATGGGTATTTTTCTTCAGATTGGTCACACTTGTGGTTGCCTTAGAAGGGAAGTCCAAACCAAATTAAAATATTAAGAGAGCCCCACATGAAGCACAATGTTACACAATTGGAAGAAAAAAATGAACTAGTGAATTTTGTGTTGGGAAATCATCTAATTCCGCTAGAATGGAGAAACTACCAAGAAAAAGAATCTAGCAGTATATCATACGCCTAGCCCGGTCTCCTTTTGTTTTCACAGAATGATGAGATTCATTGTAAAATAGTAGTTTCAATTTTAGATATAGTTTTTTCAAGACCAGTAGATGTAGTTTTTGATTATGGTTAGGTCTTTTTCATTTTGTAGTCAAGCTTAGCCCCTTAACTTACAGATTTCCATATTTATAGGGGTCGGAAGAGGACTCATCAGTTAGTGGTTTAGTTCTCAAACTTTAGTTTTCTTGATTATCTTGTAGATAAATAAATTGTTTTGGTTGTTTATGTTTGATTTATTTTATTTTCGTTTGTTTTTAGTTAGATTTTGATTGATTACAATAAAAGAAACAAACTTTTGGTTGCATGGAGAGCATCGGAATTATGTATTAACTAAAGTCCTTGAGTATAAGACTGTATACTATTGATTTATATGAAAGAATTTCTTCTAGTTCAGCAATTTTCCTCAATGGCTATGAACACATTGAAGTCCTACTAAATCCTTGCAAAATAAATCAGGATCAAAAGGTGTGGAATTCTATTTCGAGGCTCCATCCATCTCACATTTAAAAATGTCATAGGGAGTGACAGCAAAATTCTCATGGAAAGGAAGTAGGGTAAACAGTATATTATATATAAATGATCCCATGCAAAGAATTGAATGCCAAAAGGAAAATAAGAGTCAAAACTCCTAAGAAAGCAATATGTATCAAAACAAAGTACTGAATCATATGAGTACAGGATAGCCAAAAGTTCTTCTCCATCCGTGAGTTGAAAATTAAATACATCTCTCACACAAAAGGACACTATGGATAGAGGAGCCTGAATAAAAAATTCAAAAAGAAAGGCGTGAGGAGGACTAAAAAGGACAAAAAAGTCCAAAAGCACAAAAAAGTGCAAACTGGCATGGGAATGAGGAACAAATGAATATTTATGTTTACCATATGTTACAATCCTGTGGTGTCCAAGCTGGAAGCTACCAAAAGACAGAGGTAAAAAATGAAACCCATATTCCTGGCCTCATAAGAGTTATCTTGACTTTGAGATCTCGGTTTCCATTTTCCTAAATTGGACTATCATCAATGATTAAAACTACATATATTTGCCATTTGGGAAATCCAAACATATAGAAGAATTAAATATGTTGGTTTTATTGCTAAAACAGTCTATTACTTAAGGAAGAAATTGTCCAGAGATCTAGGTTCATCAGGTAGTCGCCAATTGTTGCAGCTGCAACGTTTCTCCCAAATTTTTTAAAATTTTGGACCGTCCATTTAATTTTTATCTTGCCTAAAATTGTTTGGATTCATGAACTCTGTTTTTGTTTTCCCTCTGCTACAAGTTTAGATTGTTTTGAGGTCAATGGTTTCCATGATTTTTGGAAAATTTCTTGTGTCTGCAATTGCTTTGGGTTGTGGAGTTTAAATTTTGATTTGAAAATGTTGTCCTTTGATCTGAATGATTTTTTCATTGATATCAGAAGTCTATTTCTTGTTTCTGCCACTGTTTCAGAGGTGAAACAAACTTTTTTAGTCACTCCCTAGCAGAAAGTCTTTTGGAACTTAACATTTTTAGTTTGGTTGTTCGAAGGTCACTTAAACAGTAAATTGGGGTTGTAGTTCTCTACACAGCCACCGTTGTGGAGATTAAGCAATGAACGTTCCAATGCCCAGTTTTATTTTTGCTGATACACCTTTACCTATTTGTTTTCTTTGGACTATCGACATTTTTTACTTTATCGGGATCGGAGCATCAGCCTTCTATATCGTCGTCATTTCAGAGGACAGATAATGAATGACTCGATGGTTAGTTTTGATTTCCACCTATTCCTTGGGTTTATTGATAAGTTGTTTAGATTGCGATTTGTTATTTTAACACTATTGGAAGCCAGTTGAAGTTTGATTCGAAACTGTAGTCATCTGTGCAGTCGTCGTTTCGGAGGATCAATAATAAACGTTCGACGGATTAGGGCTTATCCTCACCGATTACGTGTCTTATGATTTTCACTTTTCGCTATCGAAAGTGTATTGGACATTTGATTGGGGGACTAGTATTTTGCTTCGCCGACACATGACCTTTGGTTGTTCCAATCGCTGAAGATTTCGTATTTTGCGGAGCCCGTAGTCTAATTGTGTTTCGTCATTGTCGCCCCTTAGCAGATTAACCATCCGACATGTAGTTGTTAAGTTCACTAATAGTTTGTTTTATTTTCACCAATGGATTTTTCTAGTTTTTGCCGATGTTACTGGTCCGTGGAACCCTTAGTGCATGTGACTTTCGTCGTTACGGCTCCTCTTTAAACTAGTCTTCCGATGCCGTAGTGGTTCTGAGGTCCGAGGCTGCAGTTTAGTGTTTATTTCACCGATGTTCTTGGTTGTTGTGGAGCCCTGCGTTTGTCCGTCACCTGCCGTTGGGGCTATGAATAGGACTATCCTTCCGGAGTCCTTAGTTCTTCCGCTCGCCGATGTTTTTATGTTGATCGTTAAAGACGTTTTTTGTATGGTTTTCGTCGTTATGACAACTTAATGAACTAATATTCCGATACTATAGTATGGTCACATGCCGAAGTGGATTATCTACCTAATGCTTAGTGTTTATTGCTTCTGACTGTCAGTGGGGGTTTTCCCGCCGTTTTGGTGTGTTTTTACACTGTTTTATGGAATGGCAGAGATTTCCTGTGGGCACGGGTTGATGTTAAACTTGTCTAAGATGAAGAACGTGGTTAGGGGATTTGGTGTTTTGTAGAGTGGTGGTTACTTTTTCCTGGTTCATGCTTTCATCATAGGGTTTTGATTTAGCTCAGATGTGGCCTGAATTGGGAGGAAGAATTTGTTCTATCGGACATGTGTTTTAGTTTTTGAAGAGGGGTTTAAGTACAAACTTGCAGGATTTGTTTTTTCGTGACATTCTTTATTTTCATGCATTGATACTGTTTATAATTCATATTACAAAATGCATGTATTGATCTAGTTTGTGTTACTTTGTTAAACACTAATGATCTGATATGTTCATGATAGGAATATTGCTGCAAATAATATATGTCCAAAGGGAAAAGCAGAAGGGAGGCAGCCATGAAAGAAGAAGCTAAAGCATAAAAAAGCAGAGATGTTGCTCAAGGAAAAGAAGAGAGTGAAAGTATAAGATCAATATGATCTCAAAAGGACCGATGGATTACGGAGCATAATCATTAAGAGCAGAGGGCCAGGCTTGGGAAGTTCGTCAGTTTCCAAGTTGGTCCCTTTTCATAAAAGAGCTCTTAAATCTTAGATATTAAATGTAACATTTGTATGAATCATGAACACTCACAAAAGGACAAAATTGTGATATTAAACAATTGGGGGATCCCAAAGGTCACCGAGAGGCAGCCTAAAATGTTTTGCTTGTAGTTTAAGTATAGGAGAATTAGATAGAATAAGGGACCTTTTTCTAGTTAGACTTATGAGAACATGTTGTAAGAAGAAATCTTTCCTTTTACAATAGATTATTACAATTTTTCCTATTGGAGAAAGATTTGGTGGAATGTTCAAATGCTGTGCAATGGATGTTGTTTAAGGGGAACTGTTTCATTTTCAGCTTTTGTCCATTAACTGTGATATCGTTGTAAGTTGTTGAACCTATGTTCTTGTATGAATGCTCTCTAGTTTATTTTATGGAATTTCCACTGCGAGTAATGAATGCTTTTCATAAACATGAGCTATCTTGTTGTTCATATATCTATTCAGGTTAATGTGTTTTAAAATAAAGAACAGCTACCTGTGATTTTTCTTAATGCATCAATAGTAATACATTACTCATTAAATGATAATCTCGCTCCCTAGGGACAGTTTAGTTAAGTTAGTTTTAGTTTTCTTTTTTTGTGTGATTTAGATGCGAGAGAGTTAAGATGAGAGGTAAGAACCTATGCATCACATTGTGACCACTCCTCATATTCTCTATCAATCTGCAATTTAGATAGGCATTTGCATCTCATAGTTAAAACTAAAAAAAAAACTAAAAGAGATACACGGTGGACTTGGCCATAACCGGTAAAACCCTTTATTTTGGTTACTTGAACTACAGTTGCTGAACCGCAAACCGAATGGATTCCCCATACCAAACAGTAACGGGATAGTTGGGAATGTTTACTGGGGAGAATCCCTTGCTATTGTCGCCTCCGATTTTTCAGGCCTCAAAAATGTGGTTCGCCCCAAACTTGGGGTTGTGTCCACCAAAATTCGTTGCATTCATTATTAAAACAAAATTGTCATGTGGAGGTACACAACACATATCATACATGATGTTTTATCCTTCTCACAATTTCTCATATACTAAGATAGAACCTTTACACTTTCAATATGAGATCCGTATATTACTAAACGTATCTTTGTTAAGCATGCCCCACCTTTTTCATTTAAATCATCATTGATCACATGGAAACACAACTCTTAATAAGCTAATGGAATTTCAACCTTTGTTATTGGAAGGGAAATGAAATCCTCTCGAAATAATTCATTTTTTAAAATCTATAGATATAATCATTGACATAATATTTTCATAAAGATATAACCATTGCTCAACAATAATAAATACTGCGCATAGTCATAACATAATTATCCATTACTAATTAGCTTCCAAGGAAAGCATCCACTCCGCTTTCTTACCACACTTAAATAATTTATTATTTAAGTATAATCATATAATCATACAAACCGAACAAGAAAGGGGTTCCATACTTTCACAAGGGTACCAAGTCAAACCAGCAGCATTGGAAAACATGAAATGCACAGTCCAGATAAAATCGCAGTCATAGACTTTCCATGCAAACCATGAATCTGACGCCATGTCCTATGAAAATAATTTAGCGAAAATTTCTATCACACATCTATATTTGAAATTGGGAAACCTTAGGGAATTTAGATGTGTGTAATTCAATGCAGATGCAGAGATTCGAGTCTACTTAACTTCACTAATTTATAAGAAAATAAACAAAGATATTATCCTAGATTCATATCAGTTTAAACACACAATGTTTGGAAGGCATAACCACAGTCTAGACGTAAGGAAACACTAATATTCACAATCCATATTTCATAAATTCACAGGAATAAACTTTCGATGTATGCAGTGCATCCTCCACCATATTCTATCCAGTCCAATGGAAACCATTTCAGATATCAAACATAGGACTTCGAATCCAACGATCCACCACAAAAAAAAAAAAAAAAAAAAAAAAAANATTTAGATCAAATGATCCACAAAAGAAGAATTCACAGGCTTGGAATAAAACAATGAAGTTTAGAACCAAGCGATCCTCCACCAGTAAAAACGAATTGCATGAGACACAAACAAAAATCATAGTTTTAAAATAAACTGATGGAGCTTAGATAAACATTAATAAAATGCACACAAAGGATACTTTGGTCTATAATTAAAAATCAAAATGCACATAGAGAACTCTCGGATCTGTAAGTATAATCCAAAAATGAACACAAGGGTTTAAAGCACATATAGTAGTTAACCTATATGAGATCGAGATATGAAATTTTAGTGACAGATCCAAAATGTTGCTCATTTCAGAATCCTCACTAAAGGAAAAGTCCATCCATGATTACTATGTCTGAAAGAAAATTGTATATGGGAGAAAGATCATGAAGGAATTTGAGTTAATTATTAGTACCATGATTATGCAAATTCGCACTCTTCCTTCACGTGCCTCGGTATCCAAGATTTTTCCTCAATTCTAGAAATTCACGGTCTAAACCCTTTACGAGCCTCGGGAATAAATCGGTGGAGTTCAAATCCACATGATCCATAACAAATAAAAGAAAATGGCAAGCTTGGAAAAGATCGATGGAGTTCAGATTCAACAATTTACATCAAATAAGAGGAAACCAACCAAACCATACCACACCCTCTAGTTCACACCCTCTGCAACTCCAAAATGAAATACAGATATTTAAACTCATGTCGAGGGATCTTCCCCAACCTGAATTTTTAACCACACGGAGGCAGAAAAGATCAATATTGTACCATAGGTAGGTTGAGTTGAAAAATAAATATTTTAGATCCACACCTACAAGGAAACGGATCACATATCTATCAAAAGTGCGGAACTAGTTTTAACACTCCTACCCTTGGATCGGATCTCGTTTTTATCTAATACAACACATGTTGCAGATCCTAAAATGCCAACAAGGAAATGACCTTCCAAGATAAGAAAAAAGCAGACAAGGAAATGATTCCATAGACTTGAATGCAATAAAATGTGGAAACTCATACCTACATTTCTAGGTCGATTCTTGAGATCATTAACACATAGATGATGAATCCTTCAGCCTAAATGGACCCTCCAGATCCATATTTTAGATCCAGAAACTCCTACAATCCACTCGAAGGGAAACAATAATTCAAAATACAGTTATTGGAATACATTCCCATGATCTACATCCTCTTATCTTTGAAACACAGGTTATTGAATGAGTTTTCCCCGACTCTAAGTGTTGGGATCTCTCCCCTTTGATCTCATGGTTTGTTTCTCACACAACTCGCACTAAATGATGGCTCTCTCCCCTTTGATCCCATGGTTTATTTCTCACACAACTCTATATCTCCCACCTCCTCCAATGCTAATTAATCTTTTGGGTTCCTTCCCACAATGGAAAACCCTGGAGAAAAGTGTCCCCCCTAGCCACTTTTCCAATTGGCTCTCCCCTTCTTTTGAAGGAGATTTCAGTGATAAAGGAGGGAAACTCAAGACACATGGCGCTACCTACTCACCATGTGGCAGGGATTTCCTAAAACTTTCTAAAGGTGTAAATGTTTTTTTGTCAATATTCCTCAATAACAAGCCCAAAATTAGCTTCCTTAATGAGGAGGTAATTCCTTTAATTGTTGGAGCCTCCTAAGCATACATTATTCCTTTTGTTAAAATATACATATATATAAATGTGTAGGTTCTAAATATCTATATATATATATATATATATATATATATATATGGGTTGTGTTACCAATATTTTCATCCAATTAATCCCTACAGTAAAATATATATATGTCGTTTGCACATATATATATATCTATTAATTCATTTATGTATATATGTACCCATATGTGTGTGTGTGTGTGTGTGTGTGTACATATATATTATATATGTTTTTATATCTGTTTTAATGTCGCTCTTACCCAAAATTTGGTGATTACGAAACCTACCAATAATTATGGTAGATAGCTTCCCTCCGCTTCCTCATTAAGATCGTTAGAGACTAGGTTAAACCTTACTAGGTCCCAAAGGTGTTTTTAACCTCTAGCCTCTACCCCTAGCGGACTTGGTTTACCATTGAATGTTTTTTTAATTCCTTAGGTCTCCTTAGTCCACAACTTAGGGATTTAATCACCTAACTTACAAGGTTTTACTGGTGGGGCCTTGGCCTTGAGTTCCTCACCAGAAAATAGGTACAATAAAAATTCAAAATTACAAAATATTTAGGGGTATACAAGAGGGATATTACATCATGTTTCATACATGAGTTTACTTTATAATGGGCACATGTTCCTGTAGGTGTATCTAAGTTCATAGGGTTATCTCTTCCCCTTGTTTTTCTGACCTCTCAGATGCTTGTGAGGGTTCTGTTTCTGATTTACCTTGGATGAACATGGAATGTAACACCGGTAGATAGTGTGGGAGTGAGGTTTGGTGATTCCAACGCTTATGCCCAAGAACATATTCACAGGACGTAAATTAACCATCTATCAGTCTTCACTGGTTGGACCTGGGCCCTAATCATCCTAGGATTTCCTTTGGAAGACATAACTTATATCCATTATGTCTGTGTGACTTTAGGAAATTTTTAGTGAGTGATGTTTGGTTTATTTGTATTTAGTGGTCCTTTAGGTGTGTGTGAGTCAAATTTCTAGTTGTGGAGGACCAACCTCTTCGAAGTTCAAGAGGGTTGCAAAACCTTCCTCCAGCTATTACAGTGTAGCTTCCACTACCCCCTCAAAGGCGGTGACTAGATACTGATAGTTATTTCAAACTAGTAGGATTTATCAAAGTTCCAGGTGATCAGGAACTTAGGAATAATCAAGAAGAGACAATTGTAGTAGAGATTGAAGACTTACATGCTCACAAGTTTGCAAGGAATTTTAATCCACCTCTTACTGACTTAAACGATCATGTGATTGTCCAAGCTCTTCCCTTTAAGTCACATGTTATTGGTGTTCCTGTAAGTAGATTCATGGCTAGATCTGGAGAGGGTATTTATACCCCAACTTCAGCCATGTTGGTTGTAGGAGTGCCACCACTCCAAGTTGGTACTCCAAGACCAAATGCATCAACTACACTCTTATCACCAAATAGTCGAGTGGTCCAACCATCGGCTTACTCTAATGTAGTAGATACTTCTAGTGGGTTATTCATTAGGATTGCAAATGCACCTTTTGCTTCCCCCTATTTCATGCATACTGCTTTTTTGATGTATTTGTAACTTCGAAATGTATTCACTCGTATATCCTATGTATTGTATCCCGATGTTTATTCTGGGAAGTGTCTGTAATGTATTTGAGTCATGTCATGCCCTGATGTTCCTGTCGGGAGATTTAATAATGTAAATAGGTCATGTAATGTCATTGTGGGTAACCCTACTATTGATAAAGGGTTAAAGTCCCCACAGTTGTGGGGCACTAGGGTTATTAGACTCTCCTAGAGAAGTCGGCCCTAGGTGAGTTAATGTAATTCAGGTCATTAGTACCCCAGTTGTGGCTACTCGAGTCTACATAATTGAGTTAGGATTACTCAAGCCTACATAACAGAGTTAAAGGTTAAGTGAACGAAAGAATATAAATAGAGAGTGAGACTCTCTATTATTACACACACACTCACTCAACTAGGGCGCATGAGTGAGAGAGAAGAAGATGTGATCAAAGAGAGAGACTACTGCTATTGGGAGATCATCTTACTGTTTTGGGTTTTAGTTTTGGTGCTGATGCTATCTCTAAGGAAGTTGCAGGGTTTTCTCCTTTATGGTTTCCCCGAGGAAAATATTTGTGTCTATTGTATCTTGTGTTTGATTGTTGTGCTTGTTATTCTCTCAGTTAAAGATCTTAAGATAATGCTAACTTGAATGATAAAAATCTAACATGGTATCAGAGCTAATCTGAGAAGAAGACACTGTGCAGCTGTAGAAACTAGGGCTTCTTAATTTTTGGGTCTCTCTCCATAATCCATCAGAAAAAGTATGATAGGATGACTCTCCATTGAAGGGTGCATCTTTCTCTCGAAGCGGAATTTGATTCCGCGCCTTTTCAGTTTTTGGTTCAGGAAATTAGGGATTTTTACAGAAGAAGAATTTTTGAGTGAGCTTGGCATAGGATTTCTATCCTAATCAAAATCTAAGTTTAGAGACTTGGGTTGAGATTTTTTGTTGGTTGTAATTCTAGGAAAGTCAAACCCTAGTTTGACCGTGAGCTGGAAAAACGTTAAATACTAAAGCTGATACGTTTTGGTAAATTCACTATATATTAGGATTGTAGAAGTCTCAAGGGCCAAAAACTTCACAAGTCCAATACAAAATACTAATTTACCTTGTTTCCAAGTTTCAGCCTCAAATTCACTATATTACAAGAGATATGATTCCTCCAAGTTAGGGTTCCAACCTCTTCCACGATTCATCCCTAAGTAGGACACCTAGGGAGAATTGCTATATCTCGGGCTACCAAGGTCCAAATAAAATTTCTCAATATTTTCCAAAAATGGAATGGCATGTAATTTCTTTGGTATAAGTTTCAGACCCTGAATATGAAACAATGACACGTGGCAATTTGTACAGCTTCACTATGTAGAACAGTCCTGAAACATGTCATCTTAGGATAACGATCATACGTCCCAATTGGTGAAACTAATTATGATGAAACCTATGGTGTTCGAACAGGGATAGGCTAGGATACCTCATTGTGAATTTTTAGACACATAGGATCATTAATTGCGGAGATACCATAGAAAAAATATCAGGCATTTTTGTAGAAAAAATTGGAAAACTAGGGCTTCTTGTTCCGGGAGCTTCCCTCCACTGTTTTCAGAAAAGAAGTACATTGGATAGCTCACCTTGAAGATTTATATCTTTCTATCCAATCAGATTTGAAAGATTCCAAGTTTTGAAACTTAAGATTTCTCTGACAAACCCTAGATTAGCCAACTCTAGAAAGACGACGAACACCTCAAATCGGTAAGATCTAATATTTCATTGTTTTCATTTTATGTTCTCATTTCAAAGTGATCTAAAACATCAGCTTGATTACAATCTTGGTGAGCCTAACAACTTCCAAGATTGGAATTATAGGATGTCACTAGTTCTTGAAGGAATGAATTGGACACCTACATAAGTAGATAGGTTCCAGTTCCAGAGTGAGATGAGGCTAAAATCCTTACACAAGAAGAACTTGGTCAAGGCGAAGAAGGTCATTGTTGATTCAATCACATATCAACTTGTACCAAAAGTGTCTTCCCTAAAGGCACTAAAGATGTTTGATTCCTTGACCAAGCTATTTGAAGGGAATAACATAAATCAGAATATGACTTTGAGAAAATAGTTGAAGAATGTAAAGATCCAGAATGCAAAGACCATACAATCATTCTTTACGAGGTTCTCTCAAATCAAAGAATAGATTGTAGCAGTAGAAGAAGAAGTGGAGAATGCATAAGTGGTGATAGCCACCTTGAATGGCCTCCCAGGATCATGGGATTCATTCATGCGAGGAATGTGTGCCAGAAGGAAGTGATTAATATTATCATACTCTGGGAAGAAGAACTTAGATCGACTCATAATAAGAGAAGAGAAGATGGGAGCAACTAAAGATCAAGCTCTCACCATCCAAAGAAGATCCCTCAAGTGACAAGGAATACGAAGGAATCAACTCTTGAAGAAACTTTTATCCATCCTAGCATTTGGATAAGAAATGATGGATGAAGAAGATGATGAAGTTGAAGGATCAAGAAGGTGTCTACCCATGAAACAAATAAAGATAAGTATTCAATTGTCATTTCATGATATTGTGTTGTTATGCATTTGTTTATATTCACTTGATGTATTATGCATGATAGAATGTTTGCATTAATGACAGTATACTACTAATATGCATGTAATGGGTAAGTAGCTCATGGTGCTATACAACTCTCCATTGCTACTTATCTAGAATCAAACCTCTTTGCTGACATATTGGATTAGTGCACAATCGCAATGTTGTCCTGGTAGATATGGAAGGCATATAGAAATTTTCCATGAGATATGGATGAATGTTGTATTGGATAAAATAGTTGCATGATCATATATTTATGCATAAGAATTTGCCATTATGAATATGCCTTGTGAAATGTTTCTAACCATACAAATGCATTTGACTTATAGGAAAGATCGCGTACAATCACCTACAAGCAAAGAAGGATGAGACTTGTTTCGAAGAACAAGCGATGACAGTTAAAGAAAGAATCCAAGATGAAGAATAATATGACAATACTTTCAAACAAGAGATCTCAGAGACAGTGCATTTATGTAACAAAGTTGAGCAACATCATTAATGAAGAACCTTCCAAGAAGTAGCTAAGAATAAATGGGACGAGTGTACCAGTTCTAGAAGAATGATGTCTAGAATGTAGTATCAAGACCTGAAGAGAAGTTCGTAGTTCCATCATGCAGTCGATGGAAACATCATGGGATATAAGGCAAGATTCATAGCATGAGTCTTCTCATGGAAAGAAGGCATAAACTACGAATAGACATTTACAGCCACAAGAAGTTAATACACATGACATGCAGAATCATGTGTGCAAATGAAAGAAGGCCTTGTCCGAGCTCAAAAGACACCCATAGGATAACACATACATGAGGAGATTGATGAAGATATTAAACTTTTGTACAAGGTTGAAGATGAAAGCCTATAGAGGATGACAAGCTCACAGATGGGTGCAAGAAGAACTTTTGAAAAGGTTCAATATAAAGGATCTTAGTATCCAGTGACCCTAAATGGATACATAGAATATTAGTAGCATAGGAAGCTACTTCTCACTTCGGTACAGAATGTTTCAATGCATAGAGTATGTAAGACAGAGGGAGTATGATGCTCTGCGTCAGAGGGAGTGACTGCAGAAGATCCTGAGGTTTGACATGGTACGAAAGGATGGAATGGTTACTAATGACTCTAGGATTTACTGAAATTAAAGAGGATTCCAACCTTGCTTCAAGGTTGAAGGTGAAATACCAACGATGCTATCGTTATATGTCGATGAATTATTCCTCACAGAAAAGAGGAACTCATTAAAGTTTCAAGAAGGAGACTTGATGTCGACTTCGAGATGAAGGACTTGGGGATGATGCACTACGTTCTAGGAATGGAGGTGTGGACAAGGGAAGTATGAAGTAAAGATCCTGAAGAGATTTGGGATGTTGGATTGAAAAGCCATGAAAACACCTATGGCATCCAACCTGAAGCTATTGAGTGATGCTTCATCAGAAGCGGTTGATTCCATGATGTATCGTTAGATGATTGGGTCCTTAAAGTACCTGATGAATATGAGACCAAATATTTTCTTTGTTGTGAACACCTTGATCCAATTCCTAACACATCCAAGACATGTTCACTTGATTGCTGCAAACCATATTCTGAGGTACCTGAAGGGTAGAGTTGATTATGGGTTCAAGTATGAGGCGAATCAGAAGATTAACCTGGATGGTTATGTTGATTCAGATTGGGTAGGTAGTTCCATTGATAGAAATAGAACTTCAGTATGGGATCAGGTGTGATCTCTTGGTTTAGCAGGAAGCAATCCTGTGTGGCACTAAGTATAGCCGAAGCAGATTATGTTGTAGCTTGTTTGACTAGTTGCGAGGCAGTATGGATGAGGAAGCTACTATCTGATTCATTTGATCTCCAATTGGATGCTACTTGTATATCTTGTGACAATCAGAGTTGTGTGAAGTTGTATCAGAACCCGTTGTTCCATGACAAGTCGAAGCATATCGAGATCAAATATCACTATATCAGGAATATGGTGCAGAGAGCAGCAGTGAAGCTCTAGTATGTTGCAATGGACGAACATATAGCTGATGTGTTGACTAAGCCATTGTCCAGAGTGAAGTTTGAATACTTTAGGGAGAAACTTGGTGTTCTCCAGATCGAGGTTCCCTCCAAGGGGAAGTGATGAGTCTGTGAGCCATTCTGACATGGTGAGTGGATTGGTTCCTTCCATGGTCAGATGTAATGGCTAAGCCATTCTGTCAGGGTGAGAGGATTGGTTCTTTTGATGGCAGATGTGAGTGTTGATCCATTCTGAGGTGACTGTGAGATGTGTTCCCACATGATAAGATATAAGCGTTGAATGCCATTCTCTGGGTGAATGGAGGTACCTGGTCATTTACCAGGAATAATCAATCTGGGACTTAGAGCCATTCCAGCATGATGTGTTTACACATGGTCAGATTTAAGTGTAGAGCCATTCTGGCGCGATGTGTTTACACATGGTCAGATGTAAGTGCAGATCCATTCTGGCGGGATGTGTTTACACATGGTTAGATGTTAGTGTAGATCCATTCTGGCGCGATGTGTTTACACATGGTCAGATGTAAGTGCAGAGCCTTTCTGATAAGATGAGGTCGAATGTGAGTGTGAGGCCTTTCTGACATGGGTTTTGGATGTGTTCCTCCCATGGTCAGATGTGAGTGTTGGGTGTGCCTTTCTGAAATGGTTCTTCGACGTGTTCCTCACATGGTCAGATGTAAGTGCTGGGCAGGTCTTTCTGACATGGTTCATTCCATGGTCAAATATAAGTGTTGAAGATGATAGAGACGTACATGAAGGCTAGGACTACAACCAGCATGAAAAAGGGTTTGCTCTGTAGAAATTTTGGTGACTAGAAGAATCGAGAGATAGCACTAGTGATGATCCAGATCCAGTGATGATGATCCAGCAGTGATGATATAGATCTAGTGATGATCTAGATCTAGTGATGCTGATCCAAATTGAGTGATGATCCAAATCCAATGATGATGATCCATATCAAGTCATGATCTAGATCCAGTGATGATGATCCAGATCCAGATGAAGATGACTTGAAGATGAAGATGATGAGAACTCAATGATGATCCAGATGATACAAAGAAGAATACTTGTGCTGATAAATTGTGTCGAGAGAATACCTTCCTAGTTAATAGGGAGTGTTGATGTATTTGTAACTTCTAAATTTATTCACTTGTATATCTTATATATTGTACCTCGATGTTTCTTCCGGGAAGTGTCTGTAATTTATTTGAGTCATGTTATGCCCCCATGTTCCTATCGGGAGATTCAATAATGTAAACAAGTGATGTAATGTCATTGTGGATTACACTCCTAATGATCAAGGGTTAAAGTCTCCAAAGTTATGGGGCAGTAGGGTTATTAGACTCTCCTAGAGAAGTCGGGTCATTAGTACCCTCATTGTGGTTACTCGAGCCTACATAACAAAGTTAGAATTACTCAAGCCTACATAACAGAGTTAAAGGTTAAGTGAATGAAAGCATATAAATAGAGAGTGAGAATCTCTATTTATTACACACAAGCTCACTCAACTGGGGCGAATGAGTGAGAGAGAAGAAGTTGGGATCAGAGAGAGAGAATACTGTTGTCGGGAGATCATCTTACTATTTTGGGTTTTAATTTTGGTGTTGATTCTATCTTCGAGGAAGTTGCGGGGTTTTCTCCTTTATGGTTTCCCCAAGGAAAATATTTGTGTCTATTGTCTCTTGTGTTTGATTGTTGTTCTTGTTATTATCTCACTTAAATATCCTAAGATAATGCTAGCTTAAATGATAAAGATATAAAATGCTTAGAGTGGTCCACGCGAATCCTCCTAATTTTCTGAGGCTTTCCTATGGAATGGGGGGTACATTCCCCCATCCACTTCTTATGTAGGTCCTACACCTGCATATGTGGGCATGTAGTTTGGAAAGACAAATGCTTTTGGCCAAGTTTTCCAGAAACCAGTTTTGACCCCTTTCACGATCTCTGCCTTTTCAATTTTCAGTGGGGGGATATGTACTCATGTCTTCCAGACTCCAATTTCATGTGGAGCGGCTCAAACCACTTATAGTGCCTTGTGGGCATTTGTGGGCATTTGTTTTCTTATGCATACTTTCCATAATATCTAATATGATCATTAGGACATGCATCAATAGCTTAATACTCCATTCCAATTTCTTTCATAATCAAGAATACCTCTCCACATGTGCATGGTAAATTATTTTATGGTGGTAATAGAAATTCACCCAACGATCTGCAACATTGAAACAAAATGAAATGTAAACAATATAAGTCATAAATATTCCATATCCCTAACATACGAATTAATTAACACTAAAATTAAAGGAAAAAAATCAACTTTAAATACCTTAGGAGTTCTGTGAAACAAGTGTTTCATAAATCATTCAAAACCTTCAAGTTCACCAACAACAATATAGAAGATATAATATTTGTTGTTGACCCTTCATAAAGAGGTTCTTGGGACTTTTTGAGTAAGGAAACATCATTAATATCGTGGAGGTTGTCCTCATGATATAATGGAACAAATGTGTCTCGGAGCAATCTATTTATCTCATCTTTGCCACTTGTATCAATATCATAATCTTTATCCATAGGATCATTAAAAACTCAATCATCAATTCTTTGATCTTCATGTTCCTCACCTTGTAAAGAAGTATTTATACTATTATTGGCAAATAGTTCTCTCTTAGTCAATATTTAGGGGGCATTATCTTTATATTTGCAAATAATGTAATAACGTTAGTGTATAATATACAACACATATATTTAAAATGATAAAACATTTTGTTAATGCATGTTCAATAATATGACAAAAATTACATTATCTAATGAAGAACGTCTTACCAAGCGACGATATTAATAACCTCCTCTAGCATGCCCATTCTCCTTCGAATTTTTTTCAGGATTTGTTCCTAAAGTCCTTCTCATTCGCAAACCCCTGCAATCATTGCAAGGGAAATAACACTTTCCATCACCCTTCACCTCCTGTGTTGCCTTAAACTCAGCATACCTCTTATTATTTTTTTCCAAAGTATATTTATTTGACATTCTAATAGCCTATAAAAACCAAAAAACTCAATCAATATATAGTTAAATTGAATACCGTATATATATATTAAAGGAGATGGGAATATAAAGGACCTAACATGGAAAGTGAAAAATCTAATTAGTAAATGTCTCTCCCTTGTTTTTAAAAATAGATATCCATGTGTATCTATCAAATTCGAAGCGACAAATCTATATAGCAATTAGTCTTCAGGAGAAAATATTGAATAGTCGACTCACTTTATGTATGACCCTACACATTAAAAGAGACCAAGAATTTAAAAATACTAACTTGGAAACATAAGAGATAAAAAAATTGATGTATTAAACTAATACGAGACTCTTCAAATTAAAGATCGAACAATCAATAGAAAAATGGTTGTAGCTATAGCTAATAATTTGTTGAATTATGTCTTAAGAAAGTGTATTTATAGATCAATGATGGCGACAGCTCCAACGAAAATGCACAACGATCAAATTTCAGCAATAACGAAAAAGTCAATGATCGTTACTATGATGACTATTTATGATGATGCTTAGTTTACAGATGGACTTTGTGAACTTGTCATTATTACCACAAACTATTGTCGCTATAGCGACGAACAGTAGTTTATGTTGCTATAGCTGCGATTATAGAAGGCGATAACATTGTTTTTCAAAATTTTATCTATTTATCCATAGAAATTTTGATTTTAACTTATTCATTGCAATATTTTGGGGAACTTTTGAGCCATATGTACTAGTGTGGAAATCTCATATAGTACCCTTGGATAATTTTGTGATTTGAATGTAAAATATGGAAAAAAAATCTAGAACAATAAAAAATGGGCATCGGGACACTTGGAACATAAAGATTAGTGAAACTAAGTTGTTTTCATGAGACGTCAAATTTTTATGTAGAATTTGAGTGCCATATGTTTTTCATTTATAGTTCACACAAGAGGGAAGGTTTTTACATGGACCAAAAGCAGTTGATGTAGCTTTGGACAAATCCAAAAGGTTGTTCAAAAAACCTATGATGTTGAAATTATTTCAATAGTAGAATCCAATGCTTTAACTAGAGCCACTAGAGGGGTGTTCATTTGACAGGGAAAATCTGTTTCCTTTTTCCAATAAAAAATCAACCCTTCAAAGTAACTCCAATACTTACATTGCTAATGGGACTTTCTAGAAATTTAAAAATTGTTGGCATTATTTCCTGCACATGGGTGTTCATCCTATTGCCAAAAGACGATCCTAAGAGACGATAAGATTTATTGAGAGAAGGTCATCTTCTATCAAATAATTTACTTGCTCTAGCAGACATGGACTCTTATATACGTACAAACACACAAACCTCTTTTAAATAACCCATTTTCATTTAGCTTGCTCTGGTCCATTGTTGATCTAGAAAATTATATAGAGTGGGAATGCATATATATCTTGAGGACTTGCATTGTTTCAAATATTGTCTTATTTAGATGACTAGATGATTTGAAGACACCATTCATAATTTTTGAATTTATCCCACATGTTGCAACAAAATCATTGATTAAAAAAAACAATCTTTATTCAACTCCTCTACCAAACAAGCAAACATTCTCTCCCATGTTGATAATTCCACCCACAATTCTACCATTATTGCAGAAGAATCTACTGAGGTTTGCAATAAAGCATGGGAAATGGTGGAACTGATGGGAAATATGCATGAAGAAGCCTCTATAATGAATCATTTAAGTGGCTGGGACATTTTTTGTTGACTAACAACTCTAAAAGTAGATAGGTTATGTGTATCAAGAGAGCCCTCTACGTCCTCAGAGACGAAAGAGAAGAAATCCCAAATGGAGGGGTGTTCTAAATAATAATGACTCCAAAAATGGGCACAACAATTTTGCAATTAACCATAAACCGTGTGACAACGAGGAACATAATAGTTTCCAAATAAACTCTACAACAAGGGATAGGTTCCAAACAAGAAATTTCTAGGACCACCCATGAAACCATGGAATTTCATGAAACATTGTTTTTGAAAGAAAAAAAAAAATGGCAAATGCATATAACACTATCCCTTCAATGACAAAATCTAAAAAAACTTGATGCTCAAAACTATGAAAATGTTCAAATTTGAACCCTTACCAGGCGCGGAAGATCTAAATAGAGCAAGCACAAACACATTTTTTTAACTATATATAGAGTTTTTAATCTATTAATTATCATCATAGAACATAAGAACCCGAAATTGAAAAGAACTCTCACCATACTTGGAGATCGAGCGCATACAACCCAAAAAAAAACACAAGAGTCTTTAATCTACCGATTATCATCAAAGAATAGAACCACCAGAAATTGAAAAGATCTCTTTCCATTACTAACTATCGAGCACAAACATGGACTTTTAAAACCACATATAGAGTGTTTAATCTACGAATTATCGTCAAAGAATAGAACCACGAGAAATAGATCTCATCATACCTAGCTATCAAGAACACCACCTCAATGGGAGCACTAGCTTCTGCAAATAGAACTCTGGAGGAATGGTATATTGAAAATGACAATCCAGACACCGAAACTAGAAGCCATCACCAACACCTCGCCTCGGAAATCAACACACATTAACAAATTAACAATAAATCTCCCACTGCACTGGCCCTTCCCAACAATCATAAAAACGTTCTACATATTCCAGCTCTGACATTCTTGCAATAATGACCCTCCAGGTAACATAAGGTAGCCACTAGAGATAAATATTCCAGCCAAAAAAAATAACGACCACCAACACCTTGCCTCATGTGCAGGAATTGCAAATCATAGTTCTAAAAGGTGCACCTGCTCCAACCTTCTTGCATTAATCGCCCTCTATGAATGATACAACAACCACGAGTGACAGAAATAATGCATAACATTATAATGAGCACCACCACTCTGCCTTGTACAACAATGGCCATGCACAAAGAAACACAGGTCTAAGTGCAATAATGGATAAGGCATATGTTTTTGTGGGTACAGCCTTCGAGGGGATAAATGATGGTTTCAAGTTACAAAAAATTGCATGCATGTATAAAATATATTGTTTTAGTGCAGCACTATTTTTCGAAAATAAAATTAGTATTTTTTAATTTTTTTAATAATTATCTAAGCCATCATTCCTGGAAAATGGTACCTCTTTTGTGGGTGCAACCTTTGAAGAACTTAATGTGATAATTATGAAATGGGTTTTTTATATAATGTATAGTTCATTATATTATAGTGCACCATACAATTTGTTTTTAAAACTATCAAGATTTGAAAATTTTATTGAAAAAACACTAACAATGTGTTTTTGAGTCAAAGAGTTGGAACACAATATAAATTGAAAAAAATAGAAAAATATAATATTTCCAAATAGAAATTACATATTTAAAAGGTGTTATTTATGTTTAAGATTTCATCAAAAATGATTTTAAGTAGCATACTATAACAATTGGATAAACACTAGCTTCTTCAAAAATTGGAAGCCTTAGTGCAACTTTTCAAGGTCTTAATGTAATAACTATGGATTGGATTTTTTATAATGTGTCTAGTTCAGTGTCTAGTAGTGTGACATATAATTTTTTATGAAATGGTTGAGAAAAAAAGATTTACGACATAAACATAATCTTGACATATAAATATTCTTTCTAATAGATATTACCCTTGCATGCCAAGAAAAAAATGTATTTGTTCTATATTTATCATTTCAAATTCATGTGTCATCTCCATTTCTTTTTTTCAATTAAACCTTAAATCAAATCATCAACATACATGCAAACAATGAGTACTTGATTTTTAACATGTTTGATATACAAAGATGGTTATGTAATACTTCTAAAATCATTCTTCAAAAAATAACTATCAATTCTTGCATACCAAGCACGGAGGGCCTACTTAAAAAAACACAGAGCATTTTTTAATTTATTAACCTTGTGTATTCCTTCAATTTGATAGCTTGTTGGTTGTTTTACAAAAACTTCTTTGCCTATATATCCAGTTAAAAATGCAGATTTTACATCCACTTGAAACACATGCCACTTGTTTTGTGTCCCAATTGCCAAGGCAGTCTTAACGGTTTCAAATCTTACAACCAAAGCAAAAGTTTCAGAGAAAATCTACTCCTGTTTTTCTTGTGAAAAGTCCTTGGCAACGAGTCTTACCAATTTATAGAACCATTTCCAAATGGTTTTACTTTGTAAGTCCATTTGACGTCAATGGCTTCTTTCTCTTTTGGAAGATCAACCAACTCCCATTTATTAGATTGAATTGCTTCCATCTCAACATTCGTAGCATCAAACAAGTTGAAACTTTTGCTACAAGACGATAGTTATCAGATTTATCAAACAGTTTGAAACATTTATTTTTAAGCACAACTTTATAATTTCTATCAAGAAGTTGTCCTACACTTACAAGATTGTGTTTCAATTTAGGCACATGCAAAATATCATGAATCCAAGTTGTTTTCCTTGCTTAGTGTTATGCCGAAGCGAACCTTTTCCCAATATCAGGTCAACTTATTTATCATTACCTAATTTCACTCGACTTCTCACTGATTTATTTATACTACAAAATGAATATAATTTCTTGTCATGCTAATTTGAGAAGCTGCTATTTAAAAAACATACATCATTATGATCGTCTTTTACTAGACCACCGTAAAAAAATGGAGAATTCAGGATGTTCAGTAGAATCTTTAGTATAGTTAACCCTTGACCTATTCAGGCCACATTTATTTTTTCTGCACTCATATTAATAGTGTCGAAGGCGTTGATAAAATCGCATTGAACTTTTTTACAGTTTGAATAATTTCTACCTCTTCCTTTACTAAATGGTTTTCCTCTTCCTCTACCTCTCATTGACTGTAGTTAGTGAAGGATTTCCCTGAATTTTATTTTGCTGAGAAGGAAGAGAGGAGGATTTTTCGTCAATTTTAAGTAAACTGGAAGGTCTGTGCCAAGTTCAGAATATGGTGCTGCATGCATTCCTCACAGGACTGTAAATAACCTACCAACTGACCCATTGTCAATGTGGTAAGATCTTTACTCTCTTCTATGGCTATAGGTACTGGATCAAATTTTGGAAGAAGAGACCTCAATTTTTTTTTAACAATTTTGTTGTCAATGTGGTAAGATCTTTACTCTCTTCTATGGCTATAGGTACTGGATCAAATTTTGGAAGAAGAGATATCAATTTTTTTTTAACAATTTTGTGATCTATTATAGACCTCGATCAGTTCACAATATCTTGAACTCTACTAATAAATACTTGAACTGACTCAGTTTCTTTTATTTATAAACTTTAAAAATATCTTCTTAAAGTTTGATGTCCCACTAGTTTTACTTTTTCTGAACCTTGATAGACGTCACTTCAGCAAGCAATCTGGGGAAAGATACATCCAAAGCAGTGTATATTGCGAAGAAGGCCCGATTATCTCTCCTTGTTTTCCTTCAACTTATTAAGTTATTTCTTTGATCTGAAGTTAAACCATTTGGGGCATTTTGATCTGTAGGCTTAGTAAACCCCGTATCCACAAGCTCCCAAAGATCCTTTGACAATAACAGGGTCTTCATTTTAATGCTTCAGTACTCATAATTTTCCCCTGCAATCTGTGGAATCTGCAAGGTAAAATTTCCATTTACCATTCTTCCTCCTTTACATCAACAAAACTACTTCTTTAAACCTGCTTTGATACCAATTGAAACAGGAAGAGATTAAAAACACAGTAAGCTCTGTTTGACTTGTTAATATAAACAATCTGGAAAATATTTACACAGAACCATGAAATTTAAATAACAAATTTAATTCAGATACTCAAATACAAAAACACAATACAGTCAACATCCCTCTGAAGACATTTTCATAAAGATAACTGTTGTTATAGAGCTCCATGTCTTCCAGTACAGATTCAATAAATTGATTGTATGCACTTCTCCATAAAAAGGGCTTTTACAACATGAATGCATAAAAGATCGAAACTAGACTGTATTATATTAAAAAAATACGAAAAGTAGTTAACGGCTTCCTATGATACACAAACGGAAGTAAATGGCCGTAAGCTTAAAATAGATAACCATAAGTTCTAACTGTTTCTTCGATCCATCGATGAGCTTAGTCATCAGTAACTCAATTATGAAATATTAGTGTCATTTTTCATTTGTTTTTTTATTATATAAATAGATTCTAGACATTCAATTTCTCAATGGGTAGCTTGATTATGCAAATTCAAAAATGTATATCTACAATTTTCAACAGAAATTGACATTAAAAGAATTTAACCTAATAACATAGAGCACGTAGTATGTTGGAAAATAATTACTCGCAGATCTGTACTTGACTTCTAGCGGACTCTTTAGAGTCTCTACAAGTCAAGATATTGTCTCTGACAAGAGGAAAGAGTCCACGATTCGGCAATGTAAACGAGTCGAATTTATTTCTGAAGCTAAGTTGTTAGGTAGATAGTTATTACAGTCTTTAATGGTGAGTCAGTCGGCCCATGTAGAAGCAATCTTCAGGTTGCCTATAAATAGAAGAAGCAAATTGTAGATCAGTTTACATAGACACAAGAGACACAATAGAGAGAGAGAGGAACTCAGGGTGAGAAAGAGAAGTCGAAGCTCAAGGTTCTATGCATGTGATTTAGTCAAAGAGTTGAAGTTCTGTAGACGGACAAGTCTAGACCGACCAGTTTATAAGGGACAAGTTTGTAATCCTTTGTTATTTCCGCATAGTTAATTATATGAAATAGTTTATGGTTGAATGCATGATTATTTGGCCGCACATATTTCGAGATTTACTTCTGTAAATGTCTTTTACAATTACTCTTAAGTGAAAGATGAAAAGAACCCATAAATTTCTCACCGCCTATATACTCTGTAAATTTAGACCAAAGTGAACCGACTTGGTCGAAGACAAGAAGTCAACCGACTTGATTGAAGCAACCCACTTGGTCGAATCAGCTGACTTGGTCGAAGAGAAGACGTTAGTTGACTTGGTTGAAGTGACAAGTGGTCGAGGTAAAAACCGGTGGGTAGAAACGACAAGTAAGTCGAAGTAAATTTAGAAAAAGTGGTGCGTGGAAAGTGAAAATTAAAATTTAATATCGACTAAGCCCTAAACCCAAGTTTACTCGGTTTGGTTTTGGCTATCTCGTATCCGAGCAAGGTTATATGAGAGCAAGGTTTATATCAGCCCAAGATTTAAGGAAAGAAATCTTGTCTTAAAAGGTGGAAATTAAGTTTCTAAGGAAAGTTAATTAAAAAAATTAAAATGGCTTCCACTTTTGGTTCATTGCAAACTCCAATCTTTACAGAAAAGAATTATGAATATTGGTCCGTAACAATGAAGGCTTTATTCAGAGGTCAAGATGTCTGGGAGATAGTCTAGTATGGTTATGCAGAACCAGCAAACATTACAGCATATAACAATCTCACATAGGCTGAGAAAGATGTCTTGAGAGAATAGAGGAAGAAAGATGGAAAAGCTCTGTTTTTCATACATCAAGCTATGCATGAGAGCATACTCCCAAGAATAGAAGCAAAAACTAATGCTAAAGAAGCATGGGATACATTGGAGACTACCTATCAAGGTTTGGATAAGGTAAAGACATCCAAGCTGCAAATTCTGAGAAGAGATTTTGAATCTCTGTCCATGAAAGATTCAGAGAATGTAGACACATTCTACACCACAGTTGTTGGGTTGATAAACCAATTGAAATCTCATGGAGAACCCATAGCAGACCAAAGGGTTATTGAAAAAAATTTCAGAAGTCTTCCCCCAAGATTTGAAAACTTGGTTGTGACCTTAGAGGAACACACAAACATGTCGACATTTACCATTGATGAGTTTCAAGCTTCACTCATCAATCATGAACATAGACTTAGGAGATCACAGACATCATTGGAAGGTGCATTTGCAGCACAGTCATCCATAAGTCGTGGTAGAGGCAGGGGGAGAAACAACTTTAGAGGCAGAGGAAGAATTTCTTCAAGAGGAGGACAAGGAAGAAGTCCTGTAAATGTCGATGGCAGAGGAGATAACCAAAACCCAAGTCATCCAAGTGGCCAAAGGTTTGATAAATAAAAAATTCAATGTCATTACTATAAGAAGTTTGGTCATTATGCATATGAATGCAGGAAGAAAAAATATGACCAAGGAAGGCAAAGCCCAAGTCAGTCGACCAACACCAACACTTCGACAAGTGCAATGCTAATGGCATCGACATCTCCACTTGAATGCAATGTTGTTCAAGAAATTCCACATGACATATGATACTTAGATTCAGGCTGCAGCAACCACATGACTAGTAATTTAAATCTATTTTCCAGTCTAGACACTTCAGTTAAAACTGATGTTACACTTGGAAACAATGTCCAAGTTACTGTCTTAGGAAAAGACATTGTTGATATTCTAACCAAACAGGGGGAGACTAAGTATATCCCTGATATCTATCATGTCGAAGGTCTGAAACATAATTTGTTAAGCATTAGACAGTTGTTACAAAAGGGCTATACAGTATGCATGGAAGATGAACACTGTGTGATCAAAGACAAGCATCCAAGCAACCAGCTGATAGCAAAAGTGTCAATGACAAGCAACCGCTTATTTCCATTGAGGATAGTTCTTGACATAAAAGGGAAGACAAAGACAGAAGTTGCATTCAAGGTAGAAAGTGAAGAAACAGTCGAGCTCCTCGACAAGAGAGAAAATTGCAGCGCTAATTTGCAAGCTGCATTTTAGACAAATGTTCAGGATGAATCCTGGTTGTGGCATTTCAGATTTGGACATCTGAATTTTGGTGGGCTGAAGCTACTGCACACAAACAATATGGTAAAAGGATTACCACTGATCGAAAGACCAGAGAGTGTTTGCGAAGGCTGCATTTTTGGCAAGCAGCACAGAGAGACATTTCGAGTCGAAAAGTCCTATAGAGCATGCACACCACTTGAAATTGTGCACTCTAACATTTGTGGTCCAATGCAGACATCATCCATTGGTGGTTGCAACTATTTTCTAACTTTTATTGATGATTAACCAAGAAAAACATGGGTATATTTTTTGAAACATAAATCTGATGCATTTTGTTATTTTCAGTAGTTTAAGGCACTTGTGGAGAACCAGAGTGGTCAACGCATCAAGATCTTAAGGACCGACAGAGGAGGTGAATATGTTTCAAATGAATTTCTGAATTTTTGCAAAACCCATGGCATATAGAAGCAATTTATTGGATGGTATACACCTCAGCAAAACGCTATTTCCAAAAGAAAGAACATAACCATCATGGAGATGGCATGCAGCATGTTGGCAGCCAAGTATTTTCCAAATGAGTATTGGAGTGAAGCAGTCGCAAGTGCCGTATACATTATGAATCAGTGTCCGACAAAGAGTGTGAAGAACAAAGATCCCCAAGAAGCATGGACAGTTATGAATCATAGTGTTTCCCATTTAAAAGTTTTTGGTTGTGTCACATATGCTCATGTTTCAGATGAGCTGAGAAGGAAGCTAGACAAGAAGGGATAGAAATGTATTTTTGTTGGCTATTCAGAAGACACAAAAGCATACAAGCTGTATGATCCCGTCACAAGGAAAGTGATAACCGGTCGGGATGTTCAATTTGTCGAGAATGAATCATGGGATGGAACCATCGACATAAATGTCAAGATTGTGTCGAACATCGATAATGATGATATGGAAGAGGAAGTGGTTCAAATACCACATGTAAGTCAACCAGTCGGAGCACCGTCGACTCCCATGACACCAAGACATGGTTCAACACAAGGACCATCGACACAAGTAGCAGCGCAAGCTACACCGACAAGCACACCAAGAGGACAGCAGACTCCATCAAGCATTTCGTCTAGGTCAACATCGACAGAACCGGTGAAGACAAGAAGTCTGTGGGAGATATATGAAGATGGTACACCTAATTCATTCTCTCTCTTTGCATTATTTTCCCCTATATATGATCCACTAACATTTGAAGAAGCTGTTGAAGAAGAAGTATGGGCACAAGCCATGGATGAAGAAATAGAATGCATTGAGAAAAACTAGACATGGGAACTGGTTGATATACCAAAAGACAAAGATGTAATTAGTGTCAAATGGATTTATAAGACAAAGCAAGATGTTGATGGGAATGTGCAAAAGCACAAGGAAAGAATGGTAGCAAGAGGGTTCAAACAGCAACCTGGCATCAACTTCAATGAAACGTTTGCACCTGTTGGATGCATGGATACAGTCAGAACAGTTTTGGCGATTGCTGCACAAAACAAATGGCAGGTTCATCAAATGGATGTCAAGTCGGAATTCTTAAATGGCTATCTAGAAGATGAAGTATATGTGGAACAACCACAAGGGTATGAAGTTCCAGGTCAATAGCATAAAGTGTACAGGCTGAAAATGACACTCTATGGTTTGAAACAAGCTCCTAGATCTTAGTACAGTCGAATTGATTCCTATCTCATTGAAAATGGATTTCACAGAAGTGAAAGTGAACCGACTTTGTACACCAAAGTTGATGAGCAAGGTAAGATGTTAATTGTCTTCTTGTATGTAGATGATTTAATATTTACTGGTGATTATGGCATAGCATATTTTAAAATAGTCATGGAAAGTGAATTTGAAATCATTGATCTAGGGCTTATGGATTTTTTTCTGGGCATTGAAGTTCAGCAGTCTGAAAGTGGTATCTTTATATCACAGTCTAAGTATGCAAGTGAAGTTTTAAAAATATTTAACATGTCTAACTGCAAGACAACCCCAACACTAGTGATAACAGGTTTAAAATTGAGCAAGGATGATGAAGGATCCACTGTAGATCCTATGATGTTCAAAAGGATTGTTGGCAGCCTTATGTATTTGACAGCAACAAGTCCACACATCATGTATGGAGTAAGTTTGATCTCAAGGTTCATGGAATAACCAGAAGACTCACATTGGCAAGCAGGTAAAAGAATTCTGAGGTATGTAAGTGGCACAAAAGACCTTGCTATTATGTATTCAACCTCAGAAAATTTTAAACTCATTGGTTACACTGACAGTGACAATGGAGGTAGCATAAATGACAGGAAAAGCACATCTGGGTACACATTTCATTTTGGTACAGGTGTTGTTTCATGGGCTTCAAAGAAACAGCCCATAGTAACTCTATCTTCAGCTGAAGCAGAGTATGTTGCAGCAACAAGTGCTAGATGTCAAGCTGTCTAGATGAGGAGAGTCTTAAAAGACTTGTCATAGAACCATCAAGAACTGACAACAATCTTCCGTGACAACAATTCAGCCATAGCATTATCAAAGAATCATGTGTTTCACAAGAGAACCAAGCACATCGAAACAAGGTTTCATTTTATAAGAGAGTTGGTGAACGACAAGGAAATTTGTTTGGAATTTTGCAGGTTTGAATACCAACTTGCCGACATCTTCACAAAGCTCTTGGCAAAGTATACTTTTCAGTATCTGCGTAGTTATGTTGGAATGACAAGTTCTCCATAGTAAACTCTGTCATAAACAGAGCATGTCTAAGCTCTGAACATTTTGTAAATTTTTGTTTTAAAAACCCCATCTGCTTATAATTAAGGGGGAGTGTTGGAAAAATGGAATTACTCGCAGGTCTGTACTTGAGTTCCAGCCGACTCTGTCAGAGTCTATACAAGTCAAGATCTTGTGTGTCAGTCTCACAAGAGGAAAGAGTCCACAATTCGATAATGTAAACGAGTCGAATTTATTTCTGAACCTAAGTTGTTAGGTAAATAGTTATTACAGTCTTTAATGGTGAGTCAGTCGACCCATGTAGAAGCAATCTTCAGGTTGCCTACAAATAGAAGAAGCAAATTGTAAATTAGTTTACACAGACACAAGAGACATAATAGAGAGATAGAGGAACTCAAGGTGAGAAAGAGAAGTCGAAGCTCAAGCTTCTGTGCATGTGATTTAGTTGAAGAGCTGAAGCTCTGTAGACCGACAAGTCTGGACCGACCAGTTTGTAACCGACAAGTTTGTAATCGTTTCTTATTTCTACATAGTTAAATATATGAAATAGTTTATGGTTGAATGCATGATTATTTGGCCTTACATATTTCCAGATTTACTTCTGTAAATGTCTTTTACAATTACTCCTAAGTGAAAGATGAAAAGAACCCATAAATTTCTCACCACATGAAAGTCCGAGGGTTTTACGGCACATTGGTCGACTCAAGTCTTCCTACATATTTGGGCATATGTTTTATAAGTTAGTTGGGATTTGTTAATGTGTCCATTTTTACTTCATCTTACTCATAGGTGAGAAGCATTTGTAATTTCTTAAGTCTTTAAACTAAGAAATATACTTTGTAAATTTCGACCAAAGTGAACATACTTGAGTGGTCGGTTGAGTTAGCCGACTTGGTCGAAGAGAAGAAGTCAGTCGACTTGGTCAAAGTGACAAGTGGTCGAGGTAAAAACCGGTCGGTAGAAACGACAAGTAACTCAAAGTAAATTTAGTCGAATAGTAAGACCGACTAAAATTTATAAACTTGTCTAGTCGAGAGATAGACAAGTTTCACCGACAAGTAAAAAGAAAAAGTGGTCGACGTGGAAAGTGAAAATTAAAATTTAATATCGACTGAGCCCTAAAACCAAGTTTAGTCAACTTGTTTTTTGCTATCATAGTAGACGCTAAAGCCCCTTCCACACACATGATTTCAATAATCTGTAGCCACTGTAATGATGTAGAGGACAGAAAATACCTTCTTTGTGGCCACTCCAATGAAAGATGTAGAGGACGGGAAATACCGTGACGTTAAATCAAATCTATCTTTAACAATTTCGCTCGATATAACCGTTGATTATTAAGGTTATTTGGCATTCTTCGTAATTTCTGTCAAGCTATGGTTACATGGTTTGCGTTGAGGCATGCCCTGACCGCCATTTTTCCTTCATGTTCGTCTAGTTCACACAACATGTTCGAAATTAGCACAACCATAAGTAGAGTAATAGGTGAATGTAGATATTCACATTAAATTTCTTACTTCTGTGAATATATTTAGCTCTTAAACAAAGGCTATTAGATTGTCACAAAAAAAATATTATTTAATAAACAAAAAAACAAAAACTAATGCTTAAAAAAACCAAATTGTTACAAATTTTTTTAACAACTTTTTAACTTTCACTGAAGCGTATTTAAATCTTAATCAAAATGCATTTAAACATAACAAAATTCTACAACCATGAAATGAATTCATGCTATACACTTGTTACATTTAAGTTAAATTTGTTTAACTAAAACTTATTTAAATCTTAATCAAAATACATTTAAATATAACAAAATACTACAATCATGAAATAAATTCATGCTATACACATGATATTTGAGTTAAACTTGTTGATTTGCTAAACCAAATCCAAAATCATATTTGAATGCTTATAGACCTAACGAGTAACTAATTGCAAATCTTAATTACTATTAAAATAGTTAAATTCTCCATTCTGTTGAAATAGTTAAATTCTCCCTTCTGTTTGTGCTACAGGTAATCTATTTTAGTCAAAAAGAAGTCAAAAGTCATATAGAATTTATATTAGAGTAATGAAGTCAGAGTCAAAAGTCAATATTTTTTTGAGGAACGAAGTCACGAGTCAAAAGTAATGACTTAATTTTTTTACAGGAACAAAGTCAAAAGGCGATTGGAATGTAGAAAGGAAGTGCGTGGTAAGAAACTACAGCCAGAGGAAGCAAACCTAACGTTATAAATTAATTTCGAAAGAAAGCAATCGGAATACGTGTCGAGATATGTTGAGAGTGCCGTTCCGACCACTAGATGTATTATTTTATCGTGTTCGTGCGGCCATTTTATTCCTAATGAAGGGTTACAGCTGAAATTTATTAAATAATTCTTTCGTTGCAAGACTGGAATCCATTTTCGGTGGACTCGACTTATAAATAGGATGGTGAGCTATAAACCTTGCACCCGAATTCTCGTCGATTGCCCTGTAGTTCTGTTGCAGAGACGTATAATGTCAGACTAGTTTCTTATCTTTTCTCTTGTTCGTTAGCGTATCATATTTTTTCTCTCGGCAGTTCATTGGGTCCAAATATAACAGAAGTTGTGTTACGTGACTTACTTGAATGATGAAGAGCTGTACTATGATTGTTCTAGTTTTGCTTGCAGGCTCGTTATGTCACACCGTTTGGATATTCGGGTTCAAGCTATTCTCTCTGAATAGCGTTTCTCCGGTTCAATCTGCCCCTCCAAGTAATTTTCCATCAGCACAGGAAATGACTCCTGAGAAAGCAATCCTGGAGCTGCCGGAACGCTTTAGCATAAGAGCGAACCTTGAAAAGCATTCTGGTTCAGAGGCTAACTTGAAGCCGAATGCATCTGCAAAGTCCAAGGCGTCAGATGAAGCTTCTAATGAACTTCTTCATACAGTCCATCCTTCTGTAAAATTTAATGTTTCTGAACCTGAAGTGAGGAAATCTGTTGCGCCCATTCAACCGTTAGGGCACAGCCCTGGGATTGGTCACTAGAATCCGCCTAGGTCGAGGAACTGATTGGCACTGGATCTCTTGTACTAAGCCATTGTATTTCTTGTCAAGCATGCATGCGATGGCTAGCTTTTACTGTCTCTGATATTAATATCAAAGTCGGGTGTAATATATAGGTTATATATATATGAAATAAAACTGTCCAGTGCGTATAACACAGTGGGTTCATGCTTAGTGTAGAAAACGGCATAGATCGTTGCAATCAGAGTATATCTATTGCCTTGGGATGTGAATATTTCTTTTTCATGGTAAATGGCATTCTTACTAATCTCCTAAAATGACAGACTTATGGTCGAAGCTTATCGTTATCCAAGATCTCTACGATATATTAAGATATCGTGATTAATTATGATTAAAATACGCCCATACTGCCGTATATTATTTTCAAAGCATATTTATGTTGACACAGCTCCCACAGATATTGTCATGAATTTGTACAGTTGTATGAAATTTAAAATTTTTCCTATGACATGAAATGTTCACGATAGTTGGTTAAGAGGAACACTTAACTGTGAACAAACAGTTAACAACATTAAGGTTTTAACTTATTTCTTTGTTAATTTTTCTATCTACATACTTAATTATTTTCTTTCATAATTGAGTAACTAGCATACCCTCAAAGCCGATAATTGAGTAACTAGCATACCCTCAAAGCCGAAAATGAAACACCTAAGAGAACTTAGATATGTTGGAAAAATGAGAGAAAATCCTGTGTATAAATAATATAAGTTTGTGTGATGAAAACAAGTCTAATGAATTTATGATAAACATAGTAGTCAATCAAATTTAAAGCAAAACTCTAGTGCTAGTATTAATAAGCAATAAATAGAAACTCATGTAATGGATGGCAAGTAAAACAATAAAGGGCTAGGTAGTCTATTTTCATTACTTTGTTGTCCAAATGGTCAACCAGTCTGTGGATGAGTATGGATATACTACATAGTTTGTTAAGATGGCCTAACCTGTGGGCGAATCGATGAAGTCGATGACGATGTATACAATCTCAGAAGGACCCAATAGGAATTGTTTAACAGTCACAAGCATTGCTAAGTAGGTGGAGTCAGAGCCTACATGAGTCATGTTCAGGCCAGTCAAAGCCTACATGCGTCATGTTCGGGCCATTGCTCAACGTGAACCAATAGAAGAGAGTGTTACTGGTCTTCATGATTCTGAATCGGTATTTCCTTCTCTGTACCTTCTGAATTGGTATTTTCCATTCACTATGATTGCATCTCCAAAATGACCTCGAATCGCTGAACAAACAATCAAACACCCATTTAACTAGCCCAGATTCCATATATAACAATCAATTGGAATACTCTAGATGAACACACAATCAGACACCCATTTAACTAGCCTAGATTCCATATATAACAATCAATCAGTCCGCAGCCCAATTTAGAAGGAGAGATTGACATATTAATAGATAGGACTTCATTGATTAGATCTATTGCATGGCCACTCTACACTTCAATATGGGGAATATTGTTTGGCATTTCATTCTACAGTTATGTATAAGGAAATTGTAATATATATACAAAAAAATGTACAAAATTTTAGTTACATCCTAGGAAATGGGGAAGTTAATCACGAAAACGCATCCTATAACAGATAATAAAACACCCATATAATTAGGGCAAGGTCCAGAGACAACAACAATCAATCATGCAGGCTAATTTAACAAACCGAATGTATAGATTGACATATTAATAGATAGGACATCATTGAAATGATTTCAGATTGTCCATTATGGAAAGATTGTTGAGCATTATAAAGAGATTTTAATATATATATAATGAATGTATGTCAATTTAGTAATAGAGTTCCAAATTGGAAAAGTTGGTGAGTGAAATTATTGTCAAAGTAAATTTTTTTAAATAAAATATTATATTACAAAGTTTTTTAGACTTTTTTAGAGTATGATATTATTATGATATAAGTTTAAAAATTTTAAGATTTGGGTTGGAAAAGGTGTATTTTTTTTAGGTATTATTTTAACAAATTTTGATTGAAATTTATAAAAATTTAGGCTATAGTTAAATAGTTCTATAATTTTGGGTGTATGCTAAGTTTTTGAGGGTGCTAATGTAGATAAAATATTTTGAAACGCAAACACTCAAATTTTCCTTAGGTTAGATCTGTGTTGGTGACTACCCATGATAGTACTGGTAACACTAGAACTAAGAAAATGAACATTGCTAATGTTATGTATAATATGGGACTTAAAACACGTAGTAGATTTTTTTGGCATAGCTATATAATTTTGGGTGATCGTCTTTAATCATGTGTCTATGTGTAGGATGGAAGTATACTTACAGAGTTTATATTTTGTGGATATACGAACTCATAGTTTGATTTTGAAAATTAAATAATAATAAAAATAGACCCTGGTTGGTTGAAAAGATGTGGCAGTGTCAAGCTCATGAAAAGGTACAACAATGGGTTAGTCCCCTTAAAAAGTAAATAAGAAACAGGAGTAGAGATGAGATCAGAGCCAATAGTATCGGTGGATGCAAGTATACTTATAAGAGTTTATATTTTGGGGATATACGAACTGATAGTTTGATTTTGAAAATTAAATAATAAAAAAGTAGACCAAGTTTGGTTGAAAAGATGTGGGAGTGTCAAGCTCCTCAAAAGGTACAACAATGGGTTGGCCCCTTAAAAAGTAAATAAGAAACAGGAGTAGAGATGACATCAGAGCCAATAGCATGTGTGGATGCATATCGCCAAGCAAACCACCAATTCGGTGTCTGAAACCCTTTTGTTTGTGGGACAAGGGACCCCCTTTGTGTAACGATTTAATTGCTAAAGTCTACAGAGGTGTACATACACTACCCCCTTTGGATTTGAACATGTGACCTCCTAAGAGGAAACACATGCTCTTAATGTGACCTCCTAAGAGGAAACACATGCTCTTAACCATTACGCCCACTTATGAATAGGCAGAAAGAAAGACGACCTATATATAACTGGCACTCAAATCACCCCAATTTTTCGGCAGCCGATTTTTTGGCGAGGCATAGTTGCACTATTTCTTGTTATTTTTTTGGAATTTCTACGATATGGGTTGTATTAAAATGGGCTAAAACCCTAGGGGACATAGTTCCATAGCATAATTTCGAAACACACAAATGAAATTACGATTCCACCAATTTTTATAACCTAATCTAGGGAACAAATTGCCAAAAAAACAGAACTATTTGAGTGCCATTTATCCCATGCCAGCTAGTAGATTGAACCATTACACACATATCTATAATAATGATTAGCCACGTAAAGCAAGATATTGGTGCTACTGAAGTGCGTCACAAGATATCTATTTCCCGTATAAAGTGAACCCTAGGCGATAAAGTAAACGAGTGGGCTCGGGTGAAAGGACGGGCTTCACTGGACAAACCAACACCTTATTACGCTCTGAAGCGTGTCCCTCGTTCCCCTTCAGCCTACCACTACCTTAATGCCAGACAATAAAACAGAACCATAGCGCTAAGCAATGTCCGTAGCACTCCTTCTAGGACGAGAACCAACAGAGATGGATCTTTCTCTTTCCCTTTCACGTGGTCCATCCTATCCATGGTCCTTCCATTTCGATATAGCCATTTAACCTCTTTCTCAGTCATCTATCTTAAAGAGCTGGGCTCACTTACCTTAAGTTTGTCGTTCCACAGAGAAACCCCGCTTGACTTACGACTTATAATTACATATACAACCATAATTAAACTTCTCTTAGCTATATTCGGGAGCTGGGAACATACGTTAACATATCCGGTTCCACAGAGTTTGTGCAACTCAGTGAGAAAGATAGTTCCATAATGTTTGATTTAGTAACTCTCTTAGCTATATTCGGGAGCTGGGAACATACGTTAACATATCCGGTTCCACAGAGTTTGTGCAACTTAGTGAGAAAGATGGTTCCATAATGTTTGATTTAGTAACATTAATATCAAGCAACTGCTTTTCTTTTTCCTTTGTGAAAAAACCAGTCACAAAAGAAGATACATACCTGCCACTGGGGATGGATAGGGGTTGTCTCTTTAGGAGTTGATGTAAATACCCGTTTGAAGCAAAGCTCCTGTTGAAGACGATGAGATTACGGTCATATTNGATACATCCCTGCCACTGGGGATGGATAGGGGTTGTCTCTTTAGGAGTTGATGTAAATACCCGTTTGAAGCAAAGCTCCTGTTGAAGACGATGAGATTACGGTCATATTCGGGCCTGACGGGAGGCCGAGGGTATTTTCGACCACCAGATTGTGAACTACATAGGCGCCTATTAGGCTTTCCAGGAAATTAACTGTAGTGAATCCCAGGGCCTAATCACGATACCAGATATTTCCAGGATGTAGAACGTTGTTATAGTGGTAGTGAAGCTTCTTCCAGGCCGGCCCTGTTTCATTAAATCCCGCTGTAAACCATGCTAGCGAGTTCCCGTTGCTCTCGGGCCCATGGATGCCACTGTGCAAGTGGACGGCGGTAGGGACTCCGCTGTGTTTTACCCAGGCCGACAGTCTTCTGCGTGGGGTCGGTCCCATGGCAGGAAATGCTGAGAACGAATATGGTTCTCCCTACTCACGATTCCTTGGAACATTAATGCCATTCACGTAATGTAGAGGGGGCAACTCCTCATTGGCCATTGGCAGATGAGGAAATGGCTAGAGGAGAAGCCCCTTAAATAACACCTTCTGTGTAATTAAAGATTCGTTTACTAGTTTATGTTCTGAAGTAATATGAGTTGAAAACATCTTTTTGTTTACTAGGTACTTAACTTTATTTTACTGTTTGTATTACTTATTTTTTTAGCTAATGTAGTGAATTGATGCTTCTTTTACAAGTCTTTTTACACATAAGACATTTTAAATAAAAATGGTAGTATATTTGTTTAGTTTACAGTTTTGACCAAATAAAGGAGGGATCAAATTTCTCAAGATGCAAACCCTTTTTTAGAGTGGAAATGTACTCTAATTTGTATGGTTTTAGTTTAACTAATTTATGTTGTTTTGTATATATGCAATTCTAAATAATTTAAATTTAATTTAAGACCACAAATTATTTTTAATAATATTTTATTATTTTTTTATAAAATATACTTGTCAACTCTAGGATGAGCACAGAAGGAGTTACACATCTCTCCCTTAGTGTGTTCTAGAATGCATCTCTTTGGTGCAATTACTTTTTATTTAATTTCTTCTAATAATAAATATTTGGAAAATCTCAACATAAATTGAGATGTTCTTCTACCTAGCTTCGATTATAACTTGTTCATCATACTTTCATTTATCTATTATCATATTAGGTCTTATATACAATTCTAGAGAAAGATAATTTTGTGTATACTAAGTCATTTGATACATTATTATGTGTTACCATGGTAGTTCATATGTATTTGTCTCAATCATGCATTCTCTTGTTATAAAAACCATTAAAACCTAAGTCTAAAAAAATGTCATGTAAAACAAAGAAACTAATGAGTTTCAAACACAGTAAAATTTCCTTCTTTGCCTATACAATTTTCAAATGAGTAAAGAAGGAAAAAACCCATACTTTGTTATATATGTAGTATTACTGCTTTGGTTTTAGGGGTTGAAGAGTTCATTACTTAATGAACCTAACTAACCCCAAACTCTTGCATGATTTAAATCTCATTAAGAGATGTTATATGATAAGATTTATTACCTTATTTACTCAATTTTAGACTATAAAAACTTTACCCTTGAATAATGCTAAACAATTCTATTATCGAAATCTTCGTTGTAAACTTTTCAACGGAGGTTTTAACCCATGTTACGAATAGTCTTTTTGCATAGTCTTATTACTTGTCATAAGAGTGTGTCAATATTAACAAGGTTAAAACTGTTTACACATATTACTTCGCGGTCTTCATTCTATAACTATAATTCCTATTTAAATGAAGGTTATAACTATCGTACCATTTTAATTTACATTATGCATCCTATGAATATAAAGATATCAATCGATTTTTTAAAGAGTTTATAACCAAGGGTTATGGAAATATTTTTGTTGTGCACGCTCCTCCAATGCTCTCAAAACTATAGAGCAAAACCCATGATTCCAATGCATATTGATCTTCCACGTGATGGTTATAGGATAGGGTTTTGAATTTTGTAATTTTACTACAAATATTCCCAAAACCCTAAATTTGTGCATTTACCCTATACTTGTTGCCGTGGAGTGTTGCCACTGTCTCATGGTCTCATTGCGATGGATGCCATTGCTTTGTTTTCTCAGGGTGACGGCCTCGAGTGCTATTATGCAGCTTGATGCTTAATCTAGTTGTGTAACCCCCAAGTTAATACCTTCGTTTGGTAGTGGTTCCTCGTTTTTGAAACTCGTAACTCACCATGGAATTTTCGTATGACAGTAAGAAGTCTTTTGTTCAACTTTTACTGTGACTATTCTTTTACCTCGTCGAGGTTATAGGAATTCCTTCTGCACCTTAAGAAGGGTAATAAATCTTCTTCAATTAGGGTTTACTGTGCAACACTCGCAAAACACTTTGAGGCCACAGCTGAAACTCTCCACATAAGTCTTTTGTTCTTTGTTTGTTTTCGTTGTAAGTTTTTACTTCTTAGTACTAGAATCTCTTTCAAATAAATATTAACCTTTTCTAATTTATAGTGAAGGTATTTCTAGAGGTGTGGCAAGGCGCTGGGTAGCATAAGAAGTCTCGGGAGAAAGGTCTCCACACTCTACAATCCACTAGTAAGCCTCAGATCTATCGAAAGTTCCTTTTGCGATGGTTGTATGGGTTCATGGGTGATACTGGTTCACTTGGTTTGAATACTGCTTGGCTGTGGCTACGATGTAGTTTGTTTGTTTTGGGAAGGCCATATGGTTGTGACTTGAATATTTTAATGAAAAATTTATGAAGCCCTTGCGTCTGTAACTTGATTTACATGAATTTATTTTGGTCGGGCTTTAAAGCCGTGACTTTTGTGGGATTTTTAAATGTGTTTTTAGATAGGGTTTTAAAGATCTTTATATTCTGCTTAAGCTTTAAAGGCTTACTGTATATCATATAATTGGTAATGAACTGTGGTTTAAAGGAATCGATGGGAGAGTGTGGGGTTTTCTTGTATTGGATATATATCAATTTTCTTTAAGTTTTAAATTAATAGAAATTACTTTACTATTACAATTGGTTGTATTTGATGAATGGATTATTAAGATAATAAGAGATTCTTTTTGCTCTTTAAGTCCATAGTGTTGATTTTTAATAAAAAGAGGGAAAAGTTAAGTATATTGGTTTTAAAATGATGTCTAGATTCTTCTCTATTAATAAAAGAATTGTTTTAAGAAATAAATAAAAAGAAGGGTTTGTTAATTCAACCAGAATTTTAGTGTGTAACTAGGATTAAGAAATTTTTAAAATGTCTTTTCTTAAATTCTCTTAGTTTATAATTGATAAACAGTTTTAATACTATTTATGTGAAATTTGATTTTAATTCTATGCTTCCAAGGGTAAAGACTATAAAATCCCTAATCTAGAAAGAAAAGGTAAAAGGATACTAGGTGACATGTCTCCCTAGACTTAGGATTTGTATTTTTATTTTATTTAAAAAAAATGTGCATTATTATTGATTAACATAATGCGTTTATTACTTGATGTTTATTTACAGCATAAATAAAAATTACTTAGATGTGAAGACTAAATTCTAAGTGATTACTATATTTCATTTTACTATTTATATGTTACTTCTATTTATTTTGTTTTCCTATTTCCTATAATATTTAAGAACTGTATACAGCTTATAATGTATTAAACTTATAATTAATAATTATTACTGTGTTAAAGGAGCACCCTTACAGAGATTGTGTACTAGTTTTTAAAATATTTTTCTTGAAGATAGTTTTATTTATGTTTAAAGTAAAAGTATCCTAACTAGGTAAACTTGTGAAATAAAGAATCTTTCTTCTCATTAATCCTATAAAAATATGTAGAAAGTAAATAAACATAATCCTGCATGCTTCATTTGATTTATCCATCAGAATTTAATCAAACCTAATGTACTAGAGTACTACATTCTTGAAGGAATGGAAAAATACAGTTAGGTGTTTTTACCAATGACTAAATTTGAAATTGCACTAATCATTCATTCAGAATTCATCTATCTTTTCATAGTAAGAGACTTCCTTCAATTAATTCTAAATACAGATGAATCATACACGTAGCCATATTATTTCCTAAATTCATTCCATCTTGTTTCTAAGTATGCATAGAGAAATTAGAAAGAACATGTAGAACCTAGAAATGTAGTAGAGGAGACAACAACTTAAGGAGCCTGTTCCTCCCAACCAACTCCTGAAGATAGTTGAACTGCAAATCTTAGGACCCTCGAGCCTGTCTACTGGTCCAACTGGTTGGAAGCACTGCGTGAGAGAACTGGTTTAGAAACCTCTGAAGCTCCACTGAGTAATTAAACATAATCTTTCTGCTTGTAGCAATATGAAATCACCTTAAATCAGCTGCACTAGTTTAAAACTTCATCACTTTTCCCTCAAAACTTTTGGTAGTCCCCTCCATCAAATTTCTTGTTCGGGTACACATGTTACTCCCAAAAGACCGAACACCTTGAGCAACCGCTTCACATAAATAGATCACAGATCAACACACCGATGTTTGTCACATGGTTAAAACCCTCGAGAGGTAAACAGTCCACCACCCCAGCCAAATAGCTACTTGGAGCAATTTATTATGCGAAAGAAAGAAAGTTACATGAGCTTCTCATAATCGATAAACTAGCCAAGGACCTTCTATGCTCTTTAAATAGAGATCATAGACCAATCAGGTGTTAAGCCAGAGATCAATGGTAGGTATGATCTAAGAGAAGCTGAACTGTTGGATCACTCTATTTCTATAACATATCGTGACCATTGGATTAGAATATTTACAAATGCATACTAATACATACTAAAGAAACACACTTTTTCTTAATGGATATATTAAACAAGTTGATCTTAACTAACTCCTAAGTGTCTAAATATCCTAACAGCCCCCCTTAAGAACAACTTGGGATACGATTGAAGGATTTACAAAAGTGACATTATTAGGAGAAGGAAGGAGGCACTAGAGCCTATCCCCCCTTAAGGACACATTCATGAACTCCTAACATAGACCGAAGTTTAGAAAACTTCACTTCTGTAAGAGACTTGGTGAAGATGTCTGCAACTTGATCATCTGTAAGGAAATAGAGCACTTCAATAACATGATCATGAACAAGATTTCTGATGAAGTGCATGTGTAGCTCAATGTGTTTGTTGCGCTGATGTAGAACTGGATCTTTGGAAAGCTTGATGGCACTTTGATTGTCGCACCAGAGTTGAGTAGGCTGCTGTTGCTCAAATCCAAACTCTAAAAGGATCTGTCAAAGCCATAAAGCTTCCTGACTAGCATTAACTATGGCTTGATATTATGCTTCTACTGAAGAAAGAGCAAGGGCTACTTGTTTCTTACAAGCCCAAGTGACAGGTCCAGATCCCAGACTATAAACATAACCTACAGTAGAATTTCGATCATTAGGATCATCGGCCCAATCTGAATTAATGAAATCAACCAACAAAGGTTTCCCCCTGTACTGTAATGAATCCCAAACTGAATTGTACCTCAAATATATCAAAGTATTATTTTTGCTTCTTTCCAGTGACTTTCATGAGGAGTTTGCATATAACGGGAAACACGACCAACGGCAAAGGAAAGGTCAGGATGGGAATGAGTCAAGTATAAAAGACTACCAACAAGCTGATGATACAAGGTGGCATCTACTTCAGGGGAAGTACAAGTGGCATAATGTTTGACTCCAGACTGGAAGGGAGAAGGGGCTGGTTTACAATCTTCCATGTGGAAGTGACGAAGAAGGTCACAAGCATACTTAGATTGGGAAAGAAAGATTCCTTCTTTGGTTTGCAAGACATGGAGACCAAGAAAATAATTCAAATGTCCTAATTCTCACATTTCAAAATTTTGCTTTAGACTGGATTTCACATGGGTTATAATTTTAGGGTCACTACCAGTAAGGATAAGATCATCAACATAAAGAACAAGTATAATGAGATGGTTTCCTACTTTATTGGTATAGACATTGGGGTCAGAAAGGCATCTAGAAAAACCAGTGTCAAGAAGAAAGCTATACATTCTAGCATACCAAGCTCTAGGAGCTCGCTTAAGGCCATATAAGGATTTCTTAAGGAGATAAACAAGGCTAGAGTTATTTTGAACATATCTAGGAGTTTGTTCCATTTAAATTTTCTCATGTAAATCACCATGTAAGAAGGCAGACATGACATCCATTTGATGGAATTCCCAGTTATGTAAGGCTGCAAGGGAAAGAACAAGGTGGATGGAGTTCATTTTTGCTATTACAGGGGCAAAGGTTTCATTGTAGTCAATCCGTTCAACTTGGGAAAAAACTTTGGCTATTAACCTTGCCTTAAGTCTTTCAACACTTCCATCTGATGCATACTTCATTTACATCTGACAAGTTTTCTTCCTTTTGGAAGAGGAACAAGATCCCAAGTATTGTTTACCATTAAGGAACGATATTCTTCATCCATAGCTGCATCCCAATCTAGATTTCCTAAAGCTTCTGCAAAAGTTTCTAGATCATGATTCTTGGAAACTTGAGCCAAAAGAGAAGAGGCTTGCTGAAAATAAGAATGTGTTTGACGTTGATCTATAGGATCACTGACAATATCACCAGCTGCTTCACATGTTGAATGGACCCATCGAGGAAGTATTGGTGCTGGTGCAATTGGAGGAACATGAGCAGGTGGAGGTGGATTTTCATCCTCACTGTCATCATCAGAAACAAGACTTGGAAACCTGTCAAAGAAGTTAGAAGAAGAATAAGAAGAAGACACAATTGTCGAATCAGGCTTGCAGGCCAAAGATGGCACACCCACCAAGTTAGGCTCGCAGGCCAAGAGATTTTCATCAAATTTAACATTTCTTCTACTGATTATATCATGAAAATGTGGTTGAAGAAGTCTATAACCTTTTACATCTTTAGAATATCCAAAAAATATACACTTTTCACTTTTAGGCTACAATGTTTTTCGTTTTTTATCAGGAATGTGAGCCCATGCTTCACAACCAAACACACGAAAGTGACTTACATTTGGTTTAATTTTACTCCATGCTTCTTCTGGTGTTATACCCTATAAATTTTTAGTGGGTTTGCGATTAACTATGTAATTTGCACAATTTATGGCCCCAGCCCAATATTGAAGACTTAGTCCCTTAGATTGGATCATACAATTAGCTATTTCTTTTAAAGTGCAGTTCTTTGGTTCAGCTACAACATTTTGTTATGGTGTATATGGAAGAGTGTGCTATTGTTGGATTCCTTGTTCAATGCAAAAAGTAGTGAACTTGTTGTTAACATATTCTCCTCCATTGTTAGATCTTAACTTAATAATTTGATGACCAGATTGTTTTTCAACGAGGGCCTTGCAGGCCAAGAACATGTTAAATACTTCACTCTTAAGTTTTAGGAAGTAAACCCAAGTGCATCTGGAGTAGTCATCATGAAAGTTAAGAAATATTTGAAACCAGAAAATGAAGCAGATGGAAGAGGGCCACACAAGTCACTATGCACAAGCTCCAAGGGAACCAAGGCCTACCAAGAGGCATGTTTGTCAAAACTTTCTCGATGATGTTTTTTGAGTACACAACCGGAACAAACACCATCCTTGCAAGAGCGGAAGACCAGTCACCATATTGTATTTACATAGTTGTTGAAATGAGCGATAATTTAAGTGACCAAATGGCTCATGCCAAAGTTTGCTCAAGTTATCACTATGAGCAACAAAAACTGAAGGAAAAGGTGATGAACCAAAGTTGTTAAATTTGTACAACCTCGTAATATAATTAACAGTTCCAGTAGCAAGGATATTTTGAGGATTTTTAAAATCCTTCATTACAACTTTGTGAGGTGTAAACGTCACAGTTTTACCTTCACCTGAATGACTAATTTGATAGACTCACAACAAATTGCAAGAAATTTTTGGAACACATAGTACATCGCTGAAATGACCATTTTCTATTGGAACTATTCCAGATCCTACAACACTTAGAGATCTATCATCACCAACAAATATTTGTTTGGTGTTACATTCATGCATAGTAGAAAATATGGCTCAGGGATGATTTTAAGGACCCATACTTATATAAAAGTGTATAAATGTTGGCGATCTTACCAATTCTTAAAACACGAACTATAAAATGTTTGGCGATATTTTTCAAAAAATATTTTAATTTCCAAGGATTTTATATCATTTATATAATAATTTGACGATTTTTAGGGTGAAAAAAGTTTACCCCATCAAAATTAGGTGAAATGAGGCTTCAAAAAATGCAAAATGGCGAATTGTTTTTTGGAGAAAAACCCCTAAAAACAGCCCATGGGCTAAAATTCACCCCTAAAATTATCCCTGATATGGCTTTATCCTTAGCCATATGATAAGATGCTCCAGAATCAATGAGCCATTCAATTGAAGTAGAAGAAGAAGATGCAGTATAAGAGTAACCAGAAGCACAAAGTGCATGTCCATGAGAGGTAGATTCTGAAGATGAATCTAGGTTGATGTGGTGCTTCTTCATTGCTACTTCCAAGGATGCCATCTTCTTAAAATACTTAGACTTATCATGATTATCTTTCCCACAAAAATTGTAATGACGCTCGGTCTTCTTTCCTTTTTGCTTGGATCCTTTGTCATTTTTTAAAGAAGGCGCTGATTGAGAGGGTTTGGGACCCTTGTTGTTTTGCTTATTATTGCGAAAATTATGTTTCTTGGGAGGCTTGGAATTTTCTTTTTATTGGGACAATAAGGCTTTCCCAGATGTATCTGCATTGTTATTTATTCCAAGACGAATGAGATTATCCTACTCTCTAATTAAGGAATCACAAAAGGATTCAAGGCTAGGCTCTTGATAGCTATCTGCAGTCAATGATTCTTTCATGGAGTAGAATGTAGATACAAAAACAGAATATGCAGGTTCAAGTTTTGAAGAATATGATAAATACATTGTTTGTCTTCTTTCTTAATCTTGCATTCTGCACATAATAGTCTAAGATTTTTATACTTAGATAAATAGTCTTAAATACATAAAATCATTTGGATTCAAGGAAAGCAACTCATTCTCAAGTTGATGACCCTGAATTTCATTGTGTTTACCAAACATAGATTCCAACTTTTCCCAAGTGAGATTAGGTTCATCAATTCCAGATATGTGGAATCACAAATCAATAGAGATTGACATCCCAATCAATCCATGAGATTCATCACATCTATTTGCCCATTTAATTTTCTTATCATCATTTGTGGATTCTGTTTCTTTCCCTGAGGTTATCTTGAAAAGTCCCCTACTTCGCAAAACATCTTCCACACGATATTTCCATGAGAAATAGTTAGAACTTGTAAGTATAATATCACAAGGGGCTGCCATACTATAAAATAATGGCTAAAAGAACAGAAACTAACTATCTAGATGCAAAGAGCTCAAAAAAATATGCAGTTTTTAAAAAAGTGGCACTTAAAACGGATTCTGGATGATGAAGCTATGCTTGATAAAAAAAAATGTTGAATATGTCCCCAATAGTGATGTGGCATATATTAACTTGACCAACTAAAAAAAGAATCCCCCTCTTTCCAAGATCAACCTTTGACAATCACTTTTACAATAAAGTTTTTTTACAGTGAATCACTTTTGTAGAATAAGTGATGTTCAATTTTACAATAATGTGACTTTTAAATAGTGCGGCAATAAATTAAAAGACTTAAGTGACTCACTTTTATTTTATTTTATTTATGTGAGATGCACTTTTACAATAAAATAATTTGAAAATAGAAATTGCATACACTAAAAAGTAGCTTAATAAGACTTGAACTCAAGACCTATTAAGTAATAAAGCAACTTTGGACCAAGTGAGCTAAGTTTAAAAGGTACATAAAATAATGGAAAGAGGAAGGGGTTTTTTTTTTTTTTACTCTTCTCTTTCGTTCTTCGCGCTTGCTTTCTTTTCCTGCAAATCACAAAAAAAAATGAAAAACAAAAACAAAAAGAACTTTTTACACACAATGGGGTTAAATCTTGGTTATCTTACCCGGAAAGTCTATGTTTTCAAGTTTTCTCGTTGTTTCTGATTTGCTATGATCACACAAGGTGCATGAAAAAGAGCATACGTAGCCGAGAAGACAAGAAAAAAAACTTTCCCTTACTGTTTCTAATTCACCGCGATCACGCAAGGTGCACGGAAAAAATCATACGCAATCAAGGGAAGTAATAGTCCAAGACTAAAATAGAAAAGTTCTAATAATAAACTGATAAAATATGAAATATTAAAAAAAAAACAAATTCGTCACTGTAACATTATACCTTCAAATTTTCCAAAATGGGTGTTTTTGGAGCAAACGAAAACGATTTTCGGTGAAACAAAAAATATTTCCCAATGGAAATGGAACTTCGTACGAAATGGAATAGATCCCACAGGACAAAAATGCACAGAAAATATAGAAACAAAAACCTTTTCAAACTTTCGGAAACACTGGTTCCAGATCTTGATCAAAACCGAAAGAGACTCTTCGTAAAAGCTTTGATACCATTTTTGGGTACATAGGGTACTCCCAAAAGACCAAAAACCTTGAGAAATCACTTCACACAAATAGATCATAGATCAACACACCTATGTTTGTCACGTGGTTAAAACCCTCGAAAGGGAAACAGTCCACATCCCTAACCAAATAGCTACTTTGAGCAATTTATTATGAAAAAGAAAGAAAGTTACATGAGTTTCTCATAATCAATCAACTAGTCAAGGACCCTCTATGTTATTTAAATAGAGATCATAAACCAATCGGGGATTAAGCTATGTATCAATGGTAGGTATGATCTAAGAGAAGTTGAACCGTCAGATCACTCTATGTCTCGAACATATTGTGACCGTCGGATTAGAATATTTACAAATGCATACTAAAGAAACACACTTTTGCCTAACGGATATATTACACAAGTTGATATTAACTAACTCTTAAGTGTCTAAATATCCTAACATTTCTTTTGTACTAATTTCACTCAGAAATTTCATGAGTTAAAAATGAGAAACCTCAGCTGAATTCAATGGAATGTTTTAATAGCATGCCTACGTATTTTGGGTCAGTTTTTCACTTAATGAGCCACCTTCTCTTGTTCCACTTTCTTGGGGAACATGACCACAAAAATAGAGAAGTTTCCTCCTGCAACAACTAGAAGTAGTTTGAGGATGCTGCCAAGTGTCAATATGCTCTCAACCCATCCTATTCCACCAAGTGGACATTAAAACACTCATTTAAAAACCTCCTTAATATATTGTCTCATCTTTCATTATTTAATAATAAAATATTCAATAATTAAATGCAATTATCCTTGACCCCACTTGGTCATTAATTACAAACTTTATAATAAAAATATTACATAATGTCTCCTAAAACATAAAATGTTTTTGCAATTCGGTGTATGTGACATACACACCCCCTTAAATATAACATCGTCTTCGATGTTATTTTATTCATCGTCCTCAGAGTTGCCCCAGTACAGAATTGGATATGATACTCGCATATGACTATCCACTTCCCAGGTGGCTTCTTTTGTACTAAGGTGCTTCCATTGCACCTTCACCTTCCCAATGGTGCAATTCTGAATCAAGATCTCCCTCCTTTCGAGGATACAATCTGGTTCCACCAGAAAATATCCTTCGGGTTCCACCTCTGCATCATTCCAATTTATAACATGAATAGCATCATGTACATATTTTTTTAATACAGAGATATGAAAAATATTATGAACCTTCAAATTTGATGGTAAAGCCAGTTGATATGCCACCTATCCCATCCTAGATAGTATTTCAAAAGGCCCACAATATTGGGGTGCCAACTTATCACAACTTCCTAATTTCAAAGAACTGTTTTTAGGCCTTACCTGCATAAAGACATGTTCACTCACCTAGAACTCTTTCTGAGTTCATTTAAGAAATTCTTGAATTTTCTATCTGTCTTGCGCAACTTTTAAGTTACCTTGCACCTATTTTACAATTAACTCCATCTCCTTTAGTAGTTCAGGTCCTAGTACTAAGCTGTCAACTAGGTTACTCCATCAGAGAGGGGTATTACACTTTCTTTCAAACAAAATTTCAAATGGGTTGTGTTTTGCTCAAGCTTGCTAGTGATTGTTGTAAGTAAACTCTACCAGGTGTAAGTAATCTTCCCATCTACCTGGATTTTTATTAACATACATTCTGAGCATATCTTCTAAGACTTGATTCACCCTTTTAGTCTGTCCATCCATTTAGGGATGAAAAGATGTACTGAAATTTAAAGTAGTATTTAGGCCTTTAAATAAAGACTTCCAGAAATTTCCTGTAAACTTGGGTTCTCTGTCTGAAATTATAACTTTTAGTATCCCATGTAAACAAAATATTTGTTCCATGAATATATTAGCAATATTAGTATCCTTGTAGGTGGTCTTTACAAGTATACGATTAGATTCTTTACTAAGTTTATCAATGACTACCATTATTGAGTCATTCTGTTTTTGATTTCTAGGTAGACCTGTAATAAAATCAAGACTGATTATTAACCATTTCCAGCTAGGGATGGGTAATGGCTGTAGTAAACCAACTAGATGCTGGTGTTTAGTCTTAACTTGTTGACATTCAAAACACTTGGAAATGTATTCTTCCAGTTCATTCTTCATGTTTGGCCAAAAATAATCCTTTCGTAACATGGTTATAGTATTTTGATAATGACGATGTCATGAGTAAGGAATCTTATGAATTTCATTTAAAATCAGTAGCTTAATTTTATGTACACTAGGTATATACAACCTGTTTTTATATAGTATTAATCCTTTTTCATTTAGACTATACCGTGTACTTAAAATTTCAGTTAAATTTTCTACTACTCATTAGAGGAAATTTCAACTCAAAATGGGCCTTTTACATTTTATTCAAATTCCATGTCATCATGTGTTAGCCAATGAAATTTCTTTAAATTTGAAATACCATCTAGGTCTTAAACACTTTTTTAATATAAATTTGAGGATAGGTATCATAAAAAAAACTATTTTTTTTGTTTGTATTTTGAACATATATCCCCGTGTTTTTACTCAAATTTCGATCGGGAGAGCTCGTTGGATGCGGAATTAAATTCCACATCTAACGAGTCCCCACTCGGAATACTTTTGACGGACCCTACTACCCCAAAAACAAGAAATACTTGACAGACCCCACTACCTCATCATTCCATTTTTCAGGTATTTCTTGTTTTTGGGGTAGCGGGGTCTGTAAAAAGTATGCCGAGTGGGTACTCGTTGGATGAAAAATTTAATTCCACATCCAAAGAGCTCTCCCGATTGAAATTTGAGTAAAAACATGGGGAGATATGTCAAAAATACAAACAAAAAAATAGTTTTTTTATTTTCTTCCTCCAAAATTAATAAATATTATTTTATTATTTTAACTATTATTTTATTAATTCATTTTAGGAGGTTCATTTTGAGTTGAAATTTCCTCTAATGTTTACTTGTAATTTCTGATAATTCTCATCCAATTTTACTCATTCCTCTAGCCATTCTTCTAAATGTATTTTATAGGTGTTGATTGTTGCCACAAAATTTAGTCTTACATTTCTACTTAGAGCATCAACAACCTTATTTTCTTTTTCCTTAATACGTTGGATCTTGAAATCGTACTTACTAAGGAACGCTAGCCACCTAGCTTGCCTTGCGTTTAAGTTAGATTGATCCAACAAATATTTTAATCCTTTATTATCTGTCATTAACATAAATTTTCTTTCGATTAAGTGATAGCGCCACATCTTCAAACCATGTAATTTTTATCAATAAGTTCCTCTAACTGTGATTTTAATTCATTTAATTCCAATATATTCATCTAATAAGGGTCCTTTGAGCTGGGCACTGCGCCAGGTACCAGCTCAATAGTGAAGTCTAACTCCCTTTTCACAAGCAATCCTAGGATTTCTTCTGGAAATACATCCGAATACCCCCTCAAGATTGGAATATATTCTAATTTTAGTTTATCTTCATTATTAGTATGTTCTTTGTTAATTACAGTTATAGCAAAGGCTTTACAACCCTTCCGAACAACTCTCTTTAATTGCAAAGTAGAGATTTGTTTGATAGCTATTTTCCTAGGGATTCCTATTACGGTTACTATTTCTCCTTCATTATTTACACAAGTAAAAGTTTTATTGAAATAGTTCACAACTACTCTATGATGTTCTAATCAGTCCATACCAATTAACATGTCATGAGAGCCTAAAGGAAGTATATTTAGCTTCAGAGAGGTTTCAAATTGATCCATACTTACAGTGCAATCTTTTACAAAACTAATCACTTTTTGTTGTTTCTCTAGTAGCTAGTTGAACTAACCATGAATTTGCAAACGTTTCTACTGATAACTTGCATTTTTCTACTAAATTAGGAGAAATATAACTCATGGTAGCCCCTAGGTCAATTAAGATAGAAATGGGTGTTTGATTCAGCTTACCTTCTACTTCCACCATGGAATTTTGATAATCCTCCTGCCTATTTTTCAGTGCTGCATTGATCCTCAGCATTGTCCTTGCTAAGTCACCAACAATCATCTCCTCCAGCACCATATGTATGTTACTGACAGTCTTCTTTCTGTTAGGGAAAACTGATGCATACTGAGGTCCATTACACTCCCAACACTTTACTAGTTCTTTACGTTCATTATTCTTAATATAATTGTTGTGATTATTAGCAGGTTCTTTATTTCTAGGGCCATTACGGTTTAACTGTGAATTACCTTTATTTCATTGGAATTTCTTATTAGGAAAATTATGTGTGTTATTATTCCTAGAATTGCATTTAGGTATGAAACCCTTCTTCTTATGTTCAAAATTATTAGACCTTTTATCCTTCCAGCTTGACATGCTTTCCTTTTTGTGGTTCTGCTCATAGAAAATTTTTTCCTTTCACATAATCTGGTCAAATATTTTTTTGGATTATCGTATTCAATTCTGTATTTAATGTGAAAAGGTAAAAAGCTTAGAAATCACTGTACCTTATGCTTCTCATCCACAATGTAAGGCACGTAACATAGCAAAATTAAAAATTTACTATTTAATTCTTTCATGTTCATAGTTCCCAACTTCAGTTCATAAAATTTCTTAGCTCGATCTTCATAGTAATATTCTGACAAAAAAATATTTTTAAATTATTTCTTAAAGGTACTCAAGTTAATGTTATTTTCCCTAATACTTTTTACTCATTTTAAATCCTGCCACCAAATATCTTATTTCCCAGTAAAGTTGCAAATGGCCATCCTTGCTTTTAGTTGGTTAGAGTAATTATAGATTTGGAAATACTTATTCATTCCAGACAACCATGATTCGGCTTCTTCTCCTTTCTCAGTTTCACTGTTGAAAGTTGGTGGTTTTATCTTCTAAAATTCTCTTGAAATTTCTTCATAAGGCTTAAATTATATTTTTCTTGAATGGTAATTATCTTCATTGCTATCATAGTTTACTGACGATTATATATGTGTGAGTCACCATAAATTTCATAGGATGAGCTACTTTCAATTTTAGAATGTTTGGAATTTTTACTTTTGTGTTGATAGGATGTATTTTCAGATTCTATTTCTTTATCTTTTTATTCACTCTGGCATTTTTCCATCAGTCTCTCGTTCATCTCTTCTTTAGCTCTCATAATTCTTTCATTTTCTTTTTTAAGTGTTTCCATCTCAATTCTTAATTCCTTAACAGTTTGTAATAATTCCGAAGAGTTGTTAGTTATTTCTTCATGAACTAGTTCTCTTCTAGAATTACTTTGTTCATTAAATGGGGAATCCTCATCTGCAGATTCCTCGAGTATTTCCATACCTGCAGTTCTAACTCAGAAAAAGTAATAGCATTTCAAAAAGAAAAATAATAATCAATATGCATGCATTTAATTTACTATTTGTCTATGCAAGTTGAGCCGCATTCAGGCCTAGTGTCTGAACTTAGGCTCTGATACCACATGTAATAACTCCAAAATTTGATAAAAATTTAAATTTTTTCCTATGACATTAAATGTTTACAATCGTTGCTTAAGAGGAACATTTAACTATTAACAATTAACAACATTAAGGTCTAAACTAATTCCTTTGTTAATTTCTGTATCGGCATACTTAATTATTTGCTTCCATAATTTAGTAAATAAAGATTGGTTTATCAGGTTATGATATGAAGTAACATGAGCTGAAAACATATGTTTGTTTACTAGGTACTAAAGTTTATTTTACTGTTTGTAATATGAAGACCGATGCTTACTTAGCTTTTTAGCTATTGTAGTGAAGTGATGCTTGTTTTACAGGTCTTTTCATAGGTAATACATTTTGTAACCAATTGATGGATTGAGATTAACTATATCAACTAGCATAAATAAAAATGCTAGTATATTTGTTTAGTTTACAACTTCGATCAAATAAAGGAGGTATCGTCGATACTGTATAAATACATTTTATTTAATTTCTTGTAAGCGTAAGTATTTGAATAATCTGAACATAAATCCAAATTCTTTTCTTACCTAGCTTCGATTATAACTTGTTCATCATACTTTCATTTATCTATTATCATATTATGTCCTATATACAATTATAGAGAAAGATAATTTTTTGTATACTAGGTCATTTGATACATTATTACTTGTTACCATGGTAGTTCATATGTATTTGTCTAAATCATGCATTCTCTTGTTATAAAAACCAGTAAAACCTAAGTCTAGAGAAATGTCATGTAAAACAAAGAAACTAATGAGTTTCAAATAGAGTAAAATTTCCTTCTCTTCCTATGCAATTTCCAAATGAGTAAACAAGAAGAAAAACCATATTTTGTTATATAGGTAGTATTACTACTTTGGTTTTAGGGGTTGAAGAGTTCATTACTTAATGAACCTGACTAACCCCAAACTGTTGCATGATTTAAATCTCATTAAGAGATGTTATATGATAAGATTTATTACCCTATTTACGCAATTCTAGGCTTTAAAAACTTTACCCTTGAATTATGCTAAGCATTTCTATAATTGAAATCTTACTTGTAAATTTTTTAACTAAGGTTCTAACCTATGTTATGAATAATCTTGTTGCATAGTCTAATTACTTGTCATAAGAGTGCTTGTATCAATATTAATAAGTTTAAAACCTTTTACAATTATTAGTTCTAATTACACGGTCTTCATTCTATAACTATAACTCCTATTTAAACGAAGGTTATAACTATCATACCCTTTTAATTTACATTATGCATCCTATGAATACAAAGATATCAATTAATTTTTTAAATAGTTTATAACCAAGGGTTATGAAAAATCTTTTGGTTTTGCAGGCTGCTCCAATGCTCTCGAAACTATAGAGAAAGACCCATGACTCCAATGCATATTGATCTTCCACATGGTCAATGGTTATAGGATAGGATTTTGAATTTTGTAACTTTACTACAAATGCCTTCAAAACCCTAAATTTGTGCATTTACCCTATGCTTGTTGTTGTGGACTCTTGTTGTCGGCTCATGATCTCATGGCCATGGATGCCATTGCCTCATTTTCTGAGGGTGACAGCCTAGACTGCTATTATGTATCTTGGGTATTAATATAGTTGTGTAACCACCAAATTAATACCTTCTTTTGGTAAGTAGTTCCTAGTTTTTGAAACTCGTAGCTCACTTTGGGGTTTTCGTATGATAGTCATGAAGTCTTTTGTTTAGCTTTTACTGTGACTCTTCTTTTACCTCATCAAGGGTCTAGGAATTCCTTCTGCACCGTAAGAATGGTAAGAAATATTCTTTAATTAGGGTTTACTGTGCAACACCGGCACAACACTATGAGGCCAAAGATGAAGCTCTCCAGGTAACGTCTTTTGTTCTTTGTTTGTTTTCGCTATAATTTTTTACTTCTTAGTACTGGAATATCTTTCAAATAAACATTAACCTTTTCTAATTTACAGCGCAGGTATTTCTATAGGTGTGGCAAGGAGTTGGGTATCCTAAGAAGTCTCGGAAGAAAGGTCTCCACACTCTACAACCCATCGGTAAGCCTCGGTTCTGTCATAGGTTCCTTCTGCGGTGGTTGTATTGGTTCATGGGTGATACTGTTTCACTTGGTTTGAATACTGTTTGGTCGTGGCTACGATGTAGTCTATTTGTTTTGGGAAGGTAGTATGGCCGTGAATTGAATATTTTAATGAAAAATTTATGAAGCCCTTGCAGATGTAACTTGATTTATAGAAATTTATTTTGGACACGCTTTGAAGCCATGACTTCTGTGGGATTTTTAAATGTGTTTTTAGATAGGGTTTTAAAGATCTTTATATTTTTCTTAATATTTTAAGTCTTACTATGTTAGATATCATATAATTGATAATGAAATGTGGTTTAAAGAAATCGATGGTAGACTATGGGGTTTTCCTGTATTGGATATATTTAAATTTTATTTAAGTTTTAAATTAATAGAAATTACTTTACTGTTACAATTACTTGTATTTGATGAATGGATTATTAAGAGCCTATAAGGAAGAGATTTTTGCTGTTGTTTAAGTCCATACTATCGATTTTTAATAAAAAGAGGGAAAAGTTCACAATATTGGTTTTAAAATGATGTCTGAGTTCTTCTCTGTCAATAAAACAATTGTTTCAATAAATAAATAAAAAGAAGGGTTTGTTAATTCAACCCGATTTTTACTGTGTAACTTGGATCGAGAAATTTTTAAAATGTATTTTCTTAATTTTTCTTAGTTTATAATTGATAAACAATTTTAATACCATTTCTGTGAAATTTCATTTTAATCCTATGCTTTTAACGGTAAAGACTATAAAAGCCCTAATCTAGAAAGAGAAGGTAAAATGATACTAAGTGAGAGTTCTCCCTAGATTTAGGGTTTGTATTTGTATTTTATTAAAAAAAACTTGCATTAGTATTGATTAACATAATGCATTTATTACTTGATGTTTATTTACAGTATAAATAAAAATTACTTAGATGTGAAGACTAAATTCTAAGTGATTACTATATTTAATATTACTATTTATAGGTTACTTCTATTTCTTTTGTTTTCCTATTTACTATAATATTTAATAATTGTATATATACTTATAATGTATTAAACCTAGAATTAATAATTATTACTATGTTAAAGGAGAACCCTTACATAGACTGTGTACTGGTTTTTAAAATATTTTTCTTGAAGATAGTTTTATTTATGTTTATAGTAAAAGTATCCTAGCTAGGGAAACTTGTGAAATAAAGAATCTTTCTTCTGATTAATCTTATAAAAATCTATAGAAAGTAAATAAACAAAATCCCACATGCTTCATTTGATTTATCCATGAGAATTTAATCTAACCTACTGTACTATAGTACTACCTTCTTGAAGGTGTGGGAACATACAGTTAGGAATTTTTTACTGATTAGTAAATTTTAAATTACCCTAATCATTCTTTCATAATTCATCTATCTTTCCATAGTAAAAGATTTCTTTCAATTAATTCTAAAAAAAGATGAAGCAGACACATATCCATATTATTTCCTAAATTCATTCATTCTTGTTCCTAAGTATGCATAGAGAAATTAGAAAGAACATGAAGAATATGGAAATGTAGCAAAGGAGACAACAACTGAAGGATCCTATTTCAACCAATCAACTCTTGAAGATACCTGAACTACAAATCTTAGGACCCTTGAGCCTGTTTACTGGTCCACCTGGCTAGAAGCAATGGGTAAGAGAACTGGTTTAGAAACCTCTGCAACTCCACTGATTAATCAGCAGTAATCTTTCTACTTGTAGCAATATGAACTTAGCCTAAACCGGCTACAGTAGTTCAGAACTTCAACACTTTTCACTCTAAACTTATTCTAGTCCCCTCCAGCGAATTTCTTGTGCACTAATTTCACTAAGAAATTTCACAAGTAAAGAATGAGTAGCCTCAGCTAAATTCAATGGAAAGTTTTATTAGCATGCCTAGGTCTTTTGGGTCAGTTTTTCACTTAATGAGCCACCTGCTCTTGTTCCACTTTCTTGGGGAACATGAACACAAAAATAGGGAAGTTTCCACCTGCAACAACTAGAAGTAGTTTGAGGATACTGCCAAGTGTCAATCTGCTCTCAACCGAGCCTAATCCACCAAGTGGCCAATAAAACACTCATTTAACAACCTCCTTAAGGTATTTTGTCAGATTTCATTTATTTAATAATAAAATATTCGACAATTAAATGCAATTATCCTTGACCCCACTTGGTCATTAATTACAAATGTTATAATAATATTATAACATAATGTCTCCTAAAACATAAAATGTTTTTGCAATTTGGGGTATGTGAGAGTAATAAAGATTTTTTTCACAACAATGTTGATAAAACAACAAAATGATTTTTTTTCTTCAGGTGAATGTGGATAAAAAAAATTACCTCACGAAGGATTTTGCTGAACTATGTTGCAATATATGATTCTTCCATTGTCAAAAGAGGCCTTAGAATATAATAGTGTGTGGTTGGATATAATTATTTGCAGAGTGAATAAAAAGTATTTTGAATGCTATAATTTTAGTGCGTAGTCACTAAGTCCTAAGCATCTTTAAAATCCAATGATATTAGTAGTTATAAGGAATATTCCTTTAACATCCAGGAACCCTAAGTTCGATGGACATAGTTCCATTTATTCCAATAAAAAATATAAATGACTCCATTCATATGAACACAATATTCATTATTAATGTGCCACTTAATTAAGCATATCATTGAAAATATTAATTACTGTGTTAGAGTATGTAGAAATGTAGTCTATCATGCAAGGGAGTTTATCTTGAACATTTCAAGTTAAGTTTTTAGGTAGAAATTTATTATATTCTTTAAGGTAATTTTTTAGAAGAGTTTTAGTCTGTCTATATGTAAAGTAAAAGATTGTAAATCATTATGATAAGTATAAGATTCTAAATCATTATGATAAAGAAGAGATGAGAAAAAGAGAGCGCGAGAAAGACACAGAAGAAGGGAGAAAGAAGAAGCTAAGAAGTGGAAAAACTATGAAACAAGAATCTTAGAAGAGGATAAACCATGCAAAAAACTATGAGAGGCTCAATCTTTTTATAGAGACATCCTTGTAAATTTCCAAGTTTGTAATTGCAGGCATAATATATAAATCCATAGTTTATAGTTGATTGCATGTGTTATTTATGCAACGCATCTTCTCCAAAATTATTAAAGGTTTAGTGAAAGACAAAAAGAATCCATGAATATTTCACCATGTAAAACATTTTATCCCCACAGTTCTCTACAGAACTCTATGATATCGTGAGTCTTCAGACTAAGAAATCTCTTTTTATAAAGTTCAACTAAAAGTGGTAGGCTCAAAAGTGGGAGTTGGTGGCAACTAAAAAATGTAGTCGTAAATAGTGTAGGGGCTATATATGTTAAAAGAGTGTTGGGTCAAAAGTCCCTAAAACGTGTCTAGACCAAAAGTATAGCATGTGGCAGAAGTGTCTACACCAAAAGTGAAGTATGTAGTAAAACTCTACTGTAGTAAAGGTCGTAGCATTAAATCTCTTTAGCACTAAAACCCTATCCCACTATTTTTTGTGGTATGTATTTTTGGTCTAAGTTCATCGCTCGAGTAAAAAGAAAAAATATTACTTGGAGGTAAGTCAAGTTAACCCTCTCTTGAGAGATAGTCCAAAATTGATATATAGAAGTAGGAGATAAGGGTGCATTTAATAATCTCACGTAAGGTGAGAAGTATGCCCTGAGGGAACAAAGGAAGAAAGACGAAAAAGATTTGTTCTAAATAGATCAAGCCATGCATGAAATAATACTCCCAAGAGTAGCAACAACAAATACTACTGAGAAGGCATGGGACACATTGGAAATTGCCTATCAAGTCTTGGAAAAGGTAAACACTTCTAAGTTGCAGATTCTTAGAGGGGATTTCAAATCTTTGTCAATTAGAGAAACATAATGAGTGAATTCCTTCTATACCTGAGTTTTGGGTTGATAAATCAACTGAAATCTCATGGAGAAAATATACAAGACATAAAGGTTGTTGAAAATGTTCTTAGAAGAATTCCCCCGACATTTGAATCCTTGGTCATGACCTTGGAAGAAAACAAAGACATGTCACACTTTACAATTAATCAGTTAAAAGCATCGCTCATAAATCATGAACACAAAATAAGAATATCAAAAAAATCATTCTAGAAGGTGCATTTGCAACATGCAGTCATTCACTAGTTGTGGAAGAGGTAGGGGGAGATATAATTCTAGAGGTAGAGGTAGAAGTTTTTTCATAGGAGGACGCAACAATAGTACCATGAATGCTGATGGTAAAGGAATAAATCAGAACCTCATTTAGGAAAGTGGTCACAAGTTTGATCAGTAAAAAATACAATGTTATTATTTTAAGAAATTTGTTTATTATGCATATGAATGTAGGATCCAAGGACGGAAAATCCAAACCATTCGAGCAACACCAACAGTTCATCGAGTATAATGTTAATGGCATGTGCATCACCAATTGAATGCAATGTTGTTCAAAAAACTCCATGTGACATATGGTATTTAGATTTGTATGTAGGAATCATATGAATGGTAATTTAAATTTCCTTTCCAGTCTAGATAAAGCAATTCAAACTTATGTCACACTTGGAAATAATGTCCAAGTCATTTTTTTGGGAAACTGTATTGTTTGTATTCTAACTAAACAAGGGGAGGGAAATATTATGCCTGATATTTATCATGTCAAAGGTTTGAAGCACAATTTGTTGAGGATTGGGAAACTAATGCAAAAATGTTACATAGTCTACATGGAGGACAACCATTGTGTGATTAAAGACATACATCCAAGTAACCAACTGGTAGAAAAAGTACTAATCACAACCAATCGCTTGTTTTCCTTGAGGATAATGCCAGACATGAAAGGAAAGGAAAATACACAACCTACATTCAAGTGAGAGATGAAAAGTAGCAGACAAGAAGTGTGATAAGAAATACAAGGATAGCACTACAATTCAAGTAACATTTCAAATAGAAGTTTAGGATGATCCCTAGCTATGGAATTTCATATTTAGACATCAAAATTTTTGCGGGATGAAGCTACTACACACAAATACTATGGTGAAAGAATTTTCATTGATCGACAAGCCAGAGAGAGTTTATGAAGGATGCATTTTTGGCAAGAAACATAGAGAGAATTTTCTAGCCGAAAATTCATACAGAGCACACACACCACTTGAGATTGTGCACTCTAATATTTGTGGCCCAATGCAGAAATCATCCATGGGTGGCTGCAATTATTTCCTTACTTTTATTGATGACTTCAAAACAAAAACATTGGTATATTTTATAAAAAATAAATATGATGCATTTACTTGTTTTCAGTAGTTCAAGGCACTCATGGAAAACTAGATTGGATACGCGATCAAAATACTAAGGATGGGCATAGGTGGTGAATATGTCTCAATTTTTTCCTAAATTTCTGCAAGTCCTACAGAATACACAAGCAATTCATCGCACGGTGTACACCTTAGTAGAATGGTATCACGAAGAGAAAGAACATAGCCATTATGGAGATGGTGCATAACATGATGACAACTAAGAATTTTTCAAATGAATATTGGGTTGAAGCAGTCACAACTCCTGTATATATTATGAACCAATGTCCAACAAAGAGTGTGAAGATCAAATTTCCTCAAGAAGCATGGACATGTATGAATTACATTGTTTCTCACTTAAATTTTTTTGGTTGTGTTGCATATGCGCATGTTATAGATGAGATGAGAAAGAATTTAGAAAATAAGGGACAAAAATGTTTTTGTTGGTTGCTCAAAAGAACCAAAAGCATACAAGTTTTATGACCCTGTCACAAGGAAAGTAATCATCAGTCGTGATGTTCAATTTGTCGAGAATCAGTCATGTGATGGAACCATCAAGAAGAATGTCAAAATTTTGTCGATTTTTGAGCATGATGACATGGCAGAGGAAGTGGTTCAAACACCACATATAAGTCAAAATATTGCAACACCATCGACTCTAGTACACCATGACATGGTTGAACACAAGGAATGTCAACACAAGTCACAACTCAAGCTATGCCAATAAGCACACCAAGAGGACAACAAAATCCATTGAGCAGTTCATCGAGGTCGACATCAATAGATCCCGTTAAGATAAGAATTATGTGTGAAATATATGAAGGTGGTACACCAAATTCATTCTCTCTGTTTGCCTTATTTTCTCAAATAGATGATCCGCTAACATTTGAGGAAGTTATCGAAGAAAAATTATGGGCACAAGCCATGGATGAATAAATAGAAAGCATTGAGAAGAATCAAACTTGGGAGATGGTAGATGTACCAAAAGATAAGGATGTAACCAACATAAAATGGAGTCACAAGACTAAGCAAGATGCTAACGGGAATGTGCAGAAGCACAAGGGAAGAATGGTCGTAAGAGGTTTCAACAGAAGCCTAGCATAGAATTCAATGAAACTTTTGCACTAGCCACACACATAGATATAGTTAGAACTGTTTTGGCCATTGCTGCACAAAACAAATCGAATGACTATCTAATGGACATTAAATATTTATTTTTGAATGGCTATTTGGAGGATAAAGTGTATGTGGAACAACCAAAATTATATGAAGTTCTAGGACAATATTACAAAGTATACACATCGAAAAAGGAACTCTATGGTTTGAAGCAAGCCCCTAGAGCTCGGTACAGTCACATTGATTCCTACCTCACTCAGAATGGATTTCACACAAGTGAAAGTGAACTGATGTTCTACACCAAAGTTAATGAGAAATGTAACATGTTAATTGTCTCCCTCTATGTAGATTATTTAATGTTCATTGGTGATTTTGGCATAAAGGATTTTAGAACAGCCATGGAAAGCGAATTTGAAATGACTGATTTGGGGCTTATGAATTTTTTCTTGGGTATTGAATTCCAATAGTCTAAAAGTGGTATATTTATATCACAGTAGAAGTATGCAAGTACAATTTTAAAAAGATCCAATATGTTTCATTGCAAGACAACCCTGACACGAGTAATAGCATGTTTAAAATTGGCAAATAATGATGATAGATCAACTATAGATCTTACATTTTTTAAAAAGTTGGTAGAAAACGTTATGTTTTTAACTATGACAAGACCATACATCATGTATGGAGTAATCTTGATATCAAGATTCATAGAGTCACCAAAAGACTCTCATTGGAAAGAAGGTAAGACAATTATGAGGTATATAAGTGGCACAAAGGACCTTGGGATTATGTATTCAACCTCATAAAATTTTAAATTCATTTTATACACTGATAGTGACAATGGGGGTAGCATAGATGTCAGGAAAACCAAATCTTAGTACACATTTCATTTTGGTATAGGTGTTTTGTCCTGGTCTTGGAAGAAATAACCCATTGTAACTTTGTCTTCATTGAAAGAAAAGTATGTTGTAGCTACAAGCGTTGCATGTCAAGCTGTTTGGATGCAAATAATTTTAAGAGACTTGTCGCAGAACCATCAAGAACAAATAACCATTTTTTGCGACAACATTTCAACCATTTCATTGTCAAATAACCACGTGTTTCACAAAATAACCTAGGACATCGACACAAGGTATCATTTCATAAGAGAATTGGTCTTGCAAACATCTTTATGAATACATTGGCAAGGGATATGTTCGAGCATTTACGAATCTATTTAGGAATGACAAGTTATTCTTAGTGAATTATCTCATACACGGAGTAACTTTCATCTCTAAAATATTTTGTAAAATTTTGTATAAAGATCCCCATCTGTTAATAATTAAGGGGAGTGTTGGAAATATTAATTAGTCATTCATCTACCTATCTCATCTCAACCAGCTCTATCAGAGTCTCGAGAAGTACACTGCTATCAAGAAGTCTGTCAGGTTGAGGAGTTCACGTCTATCTATATTTAAACAGTTGATTTCAATTTTTAAAGTTAAGTTTTTAGGTAGAAATTTATTACAGTATTTAATGTAAGTCGGTAGAAGAGTTTTAGTCTGTTTATATGTAAAAGAAGAATATTGTAAATTTCTATGAGGGCACTCGCATGAAGTTGGTTCCAGTTTTTAGTGCCACGTAAGAAATCGGAAATGCACTTCGAAAGTGTAAATCGATAACGCATATGTGTTATTGATGGTACGTTCATAAAATCACAAGCCCAAAGATGAGGCTAAGGTTAGTAAAGAAGTATCACATATGTGGTATATATCGCATGTGTGATATATTGCACTTGTGATATATATCTCATATGTGATATGGAAAACAAAACAAAAAACAAAACAGAGGCCACGGGCCTCACTTTGTCATTTGCATAGTAAGCATTTCGGAAGAGCGATAAACCACACCAGTGATAAACTGTACCATCTATTCACATTTGAGCATTTGGAGGTCAATTTGGAGGTGGCTCTGGAGGTGGCTTGGCTCCAATCGTAGGTAAGTACTCATATCAATTACAAATTGTTTTCAATTTTTTATTGTTTTTTTGAATTTCATAGTTTTTATATTTGTTATAACAAATTTAATAAAGAAATTAAATTAAATCAAAGCATGATAAATTAAAACAATTTTTATTTTTTTGTTTAAATATTAACAGATAACAAAAATGAGCAACATACTATGGAAAATTAACCCATTAGTAACCAAGAACCAAACCCAAACATGAACCCAAACACGAACCCAAACATGAACCCAAACCCAAACCTCGAAGGGGAAAGAAGACTGGAACTCATAGATTCTGGCATGTTTCGGTGCAATGAGGTGCCTTAACACATATTTTAGAGGGGGGGATTATTTGAGACAATCTTTAGCCGAGGCATTGGACACCATAACAAACACAATTGTCAATGCCCAAGGAGCTCTATACAACATTAGCTCGTACAGAGAATCCAAGAGGAAATACTATTTCGATGCTTTAAGTTATAAAGACATCAAAAACCTAAAGATTAGAAAAGACCAATTGTTTTCACTATTTTGGGACCCTTGCACCTGATTGGTTCCACCCACCAGTCGAGCACACATTTCCATAGACTGGTGTGTGGAACCCAATGTGAAATTCAATTGAATCGATCGCTGGTATATGGTCATCAATGAAGACCCTCATGGGAATAGGGACATCCCATTTTATTTCCTCGAGTAGTTGTATGCAAAATTCATCCTAGGGAAACATGTTAACTATTTTTGATATTTTAGGCTTCCATCGTGTTGGTCATGGGATGCCCCAAGATAGGGAAGGGGCCAGGATGGATCCTAACCATGTGCCATGCCCTCCACACACACCAAAACCCCCTTGGGTATATCCTCCTGCGGGTGTTATGATTGTGGATACACAGGAGGCCTTATTTGACTTGGCAGATACATTGCTTCAGCATGGGACTGATGTCAAGGAAATGTCGGCCAAGGGGTTCACACTTCTAAGGTTGTCCCACCGCATAATAAGGATCCATCTATAGAGCGCACCTGAGATGTAGAGCGTTCAGAGTGTCATGTTACTCCACACCCTTGCACAATCTGTGGAGGCATATGTTATGGCCTTGCTTCAAATTTTTGGGATGATGGATTGCTTCAATTTGTAAGTAAAACTCATTATTTTCAGATTATATTTTGTTTTATATCACAATTTTCAATTGTTTCACAATTTATTTCTATTTAATTATCTAACAAATTATGTGAAAAAATATATAGCTGGTGTCCCATGGCACCCCATATTTGCATAGTCCACTGATTAATGTTGAGAACATTGATGTTGTTGTCAATATTGCATATGGGTTTGGTTCTTCACCATTAGTGGTAAGAACTATACTTTTTAATTTGTCAACGTTATTTACATATTTATAGTAGAGATTGTAACATTCAATACATCCTAATCTGGGTACAATATGTTTTATGCAGGTTGATCAGGATGAGTATATTGAATCCCAAACTAGTCCCTCTCATGTAGAGGTATATTCCCAAATGAAAGTATTATTTTAAATGTGCTTTTAATTATGTTTCGCTTTCTTTGAAAAAATCATTTTTCGTCCATCCTGTATATGTCTCATTTTCTTTGTATTATTTGACATTGACATATGTTACTTTATGCCAGCATCTATTGAGCCTTTGGGGCTTGAAGAGAAGCAAATCAAGGTTGTTGGTGACCCACCTCTTCGCCCCTGCGAAGTACATATATGTTTTTCTTTCTTTGAAAACATCATTTTTCGTCCATGTAGTATATATGTCTATGATTCTTTTTATTATCTGAATTTGAAATATGTTATTTTATGTAGGATTCTAGTGAGGCACCGGTGCTTGAAGAGCACCAAATTGATGACCCACCTCTGATGAGCCAACAAGTACGTTTATGTATCACTTTCTTTTAATTGTGATTTTAATGATTCAACATGTACTTTTTTAATTTTTTGAAATTGTCTAATTGTATCTTTATCCTTTTGTACGTAAGAACATGAGTTTGATGAATATGTCCAGAAAGCGAACATCTTCACTAATACAAGTAGAATTCCTCTTCTCTTTTTGCTAGTTAATCGATCCACTGGTTACACACGTCCTCACGCCCCCCAGGTATATTTATATATTGAAACATTTTCTTATATTGCTTTTTGTAAATAAAAGTATATTTTTCCTTGTTTCCCCCATTGATAGGTATCATTTTCTTTGTATTATCTGACATTGACATATGTTACTTTATTCATGCATCTACTAAGCTAGTGGTGCTTGAATAGCACCAAAGCAAGGTTGTTGTCGACCCACCTCTGACAACTTAGGAGGTATGTTTAGGTATTGCTTTCTTTGTACGTCTATGTATCACTTTCTCTGATTTGGTGCTTTCTCTTTGTACATTTTTGTATGTTTATGTATCGCTTTGACATATGTTACTTTATACAGGAATCTATTGAGCCAGTGGTGCTTGAAGAGAACCAAAGCGAGTTTGTTGGCGACCCACCTCTTCCCCCCTACCAGGTACATGTATGTTTCGCTTTCTTTGAAAACATCATTTTCCATCCATGTAGTATATATGTCTCTGATTATTTTTATTATTTGAAATTGACATATGTTAATTTATGTAGGATTCTAGTGAGGCAGTGGTGCTTGAAGAGCACCAAATCGGTGACCCACCTCTGACGAACCAGCAGGTACATTTATGTATCACTTTCTCTGATTTGGTGCTTGAAGAGCACCAAATCGGTGACCCACCTCTTCCCCCCCAATGTACATGTATATTTGTTGACATTGGCATATATATATTTTTTATGCAGCTTGATAGTGAGCAAGTGGTGCTCAAATATCACCCAATCGGGGTCGCTGGTAGTGAGGCACCACGACTCACCATTACTTACTCACGTATAGTAAGTAAAAAGGTTATATTCGTTTGGAATTTGAAAAAATGGAGATATAATTTTAATAGGTTGGTAAACTAACTCACAAATTTTGTTTTTTCTATAGTCTCCACTGATGCAACCTATCCCTCTTGTTCAGCGATGGGGATCACCAGTTAGAAGTCAGGAAAGAAAGCTAGACTTCTTTGAAGACATTGGCAATGGCAGCGAAAGGGGGGATAACTAGAATAAATGTATAGGGGAAATACATACATGTAACTTTTTGTTTTTATACACACAAATGTACAGTTTGATCCACTATTTTGTATAATGGCCACGTGGCATGCAAATTTTTGTAACATTATTTGTATACATATATAATATAAAGCAAGGTTCAAATTTATACATATATGGTTGACTTGATCTTGGAACATGATATGGCTGGCTTGATCTTGGAACATGATATGTGTGGTTCACTTATGTGATAGGATGATATGTGTGCTAGTATGAATTCCCAATACTTAAAGGAAAAATTTATGACTCATCAACTTTTTAACATTATGTCTATCCTCAACATTTTAACATCATAACCGCACCATACACTACCTAAATTACATACACTAACATCATAACACTAAATTTACATGTGTTTCTACTTCTAAGTCATGCATGCATGTGTAATATACCATATCATACCCTACAATACCCTATGATACTAACATCATACCATACTAACATACCATACCATACCCTACAATAGTAACAGCATACCCTACAATACCCTACAATACCCTATAATAACATAACATGTACCACAACATACTAACATCATACCATACTAACATACCATATCATACTAGTTCTACATACCATACCATAATAACATGTACCACACCATACCATACATGTACATGTGTTTATAGTTCCATCTCATAACTTGTAAAGAGGTCACTAAACCATAGTTCCATGTCATAGGTTTTCAACCCTAGTGATAGCATGCAAATTGGTGTTCATAAAACCCTAGTTGGTTTTCAATATGTACATGTCCATGTGTTTCTAGTTCCATCTCATAACTTATAAAGAGGTCACTAAACCCTAGTTCCATCTCATAACTTGTCAACCCTAGTGATAGCATGCAAATTGGTGTTCATGAAACCCTAGTTGGTTTTCAATATGTACAGGTCCATGTGTTTCTAGTTCTATCTCATGGCTTGTAAAGATCTCACTAAACCCTAGTTCCATGTCATAACTTGTCAACCCTAGTGATAGCATGCAATTTGGTGTTCATGAAACCCTAGTTGTTTTCCAATTTGTACATGTCCATGTGTTTCTAGTTCCATCTCGTAACTTGTAAAGAGCAGACTAAACCCTAGCTCCACCTCATAACTTGTCAGCCCTAGTGATAGCATGCAAATTGGTGTTCATGAAAACCTAGTTGGTTTTCAATATGTACATGTCGATGTGTTTCTAGTTCCACCTCATAACTTGTAAAGAGCTCACTAAACCCTAGTTCCATGTCATAACTTGTCAACCCTAGTGATATCATGCAAATTGGTGTTCATAAAACCCTAGTTGTTTTCCAATTTGTACATGTCCATGTGTTTCTAGTTCCATCTCATAACTTGTAAAGAGGTCACTAAACCCTAGTTCCATCCCATAACTTGTAAACCCTAGTGATAGCATGCAATTTGGTGTTCATGAAACCCTAGTTGGTTTTCAATATGTACATGTCCATGTATTTCTAGTTCCATCTCATAACTTGTAAAGAGGTCACTAAACCATAGCTCCATGTCATAACTTGTCAACCCTAGGGATAGCATGCAAATTGGTGTTCATGAAATGTTAGTTGGTTTTCAATATGTACATGTCCATGTGTTTCTAGTTCCATATCATAAATTGTAAAGAGCTCACTAAACCCTAAAGGTTAAATAATGCATCTTAAAGGTTAAATTGTGATTCAGCATTCACTTCAAAGGTTAAATAATGCACTTGACAATGCACTTAGACGCGTAGGCCATCTGGATCATCTCTGTTGCCGATGGTGTCCATAAATCTTTTGTGGTCTATATGAGGTAGAAAGTATCATACATGTGACTTGTTTTTGTGACCAAGTGTGCGTAGCTTGATGTGTATACCAACTACTAGGTTGGTGAAGTGATATACAATAGCTCCTGGTCTATAATCCTGATATACATACTCACCCTTCCTTTTCTGTTGTGCTGCAAGTGTCAATTACTCCCCTTTTATAACCATTGAGCTAGTTGGGAATTCAATATTTTCATCATCTATAATAGGTTCGAGAATGGTTTGTTTCCCCTCTAAGAAACATGCCAACCAATAGTCACAACCCCATTCTTTATTTTTTGGGGCAACCACTGCATATATCTGACCTGTGAAAGGAAATAGGTCGAGTCAACAATAAAAATTTTAAACAAGGTCTTGCATTTCTAATTTCTAAATAAATTAAATTCTACATAGGTTGAGTAAACAATACATAAATGCATTTTCTTATTTAGGTACTCCTCATGTACCTGCTTGTATGAGATTCGATATGTGATAATAGTCTATAGAAATATGTGTCTATTTCATTAACCCCATTGAAATTGGTGCCAAGCGTCACTTGATCCCATGTATCAATGCTATCTGTATACTCACAATCATCCCATTCATCAATGCTACAGGAAATGCAAAAGAAAGCCTTCAATATTGTCCAAATTTGTAGGTTCAAGTTGTCTGAGCTTCTAATTGAATGAAACTATCGAGTTCCATGCACTGTGTTCGCCCGATGTGTTTGGGATCGGTCCACATTTGTCACCTCCCAGAATATTCTTAGCAATAGGTGTTTCCTTATTGCTTTTTCTCCCATGATAGATGCACACCATTTCACTATAGATGCAACATATTGAAGGTGAGCACCTGTAAACTTCATCTCTTCCCTTCAAAGGGTAGTTTTAATGCATGCACCAGCACCATCGTGCTTTCTTTTTCCATGACCAGTTTCAAAGTAGTTCCATACATGTGGCACCTTTTATTTTATGTGCAATAAACAAAACCATTCAAATACACGTGCATTCTTGAACTGTCTAGCACAACCATCCGACCAAATGAAATGACGATAAAATGGTATATCTAGAGCTATCACATGATCATAGAATAATTTAAAGCAATTTTGTACGTAATGGATGTCATGGGTCCGGTTATAACTTATGTAGAAGTGAATTTCTTTCAGTATCACATGTTTCTCTTCATTTCTATATGGCCCATGTCAATACCTTATATGCACCATTATGCTCACCTACTCTGAGTGATATTATTGACTTTGTATTTCATTTTTGTGGTTTAGGGTGTAATTTTCAGCAAAGTCAACCACTGATAGTATTGTTTCGAGAGGGAAGATTTCCTGACATATTTTGAATTGCTCATCTTACCATCGTGCCATATCGACATGTTGAACCACTGTTCCATATAGACACGTTGAATGTGCTGTTGGATCTTTCCACGAAAATATGAAATAAAATCACATACTTGCACCTGGTGTAAAAAAATAAGCACTGTTATAAAACCACATAAAAATATGTGTACATGAATATTAATATGTCAATATTCAACAATTTACCTTTGAAGTCACCAATTTAATATTCCTACTTTTTTTCCCATCATGTAGCTGATATGTCTCATATTGATAGTTCTTCTTCTCGACAATTGCATTCCCGAATGCTTGACCTTCACTTTCATGGATGTAATCAGACCATAATGATAGCCCACCATAATTGTTGCAAGAACCGTCTACACATTGTTTTAAGTAATGTGTATTCTCATATTGCCTTAGACACATTATGCTATGGATGATACTCTGGATGACATTGGCGGTACTGTACTTGAGCATTCCTGCACATGGTTAGGATGCAAAAAATGACGTCTATGTGCAAATGTATGGTAATATAGGTCAAAATATATGTGTTATATACAACAACAAGTGTTCCAGATGGTATTGATTCTAATATACCATAATGATTGTAATCAGACCATAATGATAGCCCACCATAATTGTTGCAAGTCTTAGCTCTACATGGTAAACTTTAAACATCTTGAACAGTTGAGTTTGTGTCATGTCAAGATAATGTTTAACATGAGGTTCATTGTTTCTAGAACCACTACAATGTTTTAACACATCCTTCATGTTAAAAGAAGGCCTAGTGTTATCGTGCCCATCACTGCTTCAACTAACTTCATGTATTTGTGGGGAAACCTGCTGCTAAATGCCCATAATGTTTCCATTTGTCCCTCTACATCAAGGTTGTCTCTTTGTACTGAATATTTTTTTAAGTGTCTTTGGATGTAAAGGCATAATTTGTGATGTGCATTTGAGTAAACGACGTTGTGTTGTGGATCTACATACAATTGATTCACCCAATACATGATGACCAACATTAGATTCTTGTGAACGATTTTTTTGACCAATTGATGTGAATGCAACAGAAAGAGATTTAACAATGTGATTACTTGATTCGATATTATTCATTGTTCTTATGCCTAAATTTCTTCTTATGCTTGACATATTTCTAGATTTAATCAAAGCTAAAAACAATTGGCATTTACCATCTTCAAATTTGTTATCAAAATATTGTTTCATTATTTGAGAGCAATGACGAAGGATAGTGCGTTTAGCCACCTTACCTTCCATGGAAGTCAATTTGCTCTCGCCCACTTGTATGCATTTAGGAGTTCTCTTTTGTTTTGATGCAAAATTTCTTTCCGTTTGAGATGATGGAGTGAGGTTTACATCCACTACAGGTTGACAACTTCGATTAGGAGATTGAACCACCGGCCATGATTGTTGTTGAGTCACATTTGCATTGGGAGTAACATAATTATTGAACTCTTCACAAGATTGTTTGTTTACTAATGGATCAATAATATCATATTCAATATAACCAACTTCCTTTATTGTTGCATTATCTTCCTTAGCCTCTACGTTAGGTATCTGTTGAGGGGGAATGGGAACTATTTGCTCATCTAATGAATGCCGACGATTTCTTGAATATTCCCTCTTTTTTTCTTTTTTCTTTTATTTTCATCTTCTTTCGGTGTAAGCACCTTCCTCACTAACTTTCGACCTTTATTACGTACATTCCCCATTGAAATCCACCAAAACTTGTACAAAACCTATGGAATTATGTAAGTAATGATTAAATTGCATGTTGAACAGTTCTCTGTGCCATGTTTAGAAGAATTATGTCTTTTTCTATAGTAAACTTGGCCCACAGCATGCAACCCAACATTTTTATATAACACATATTGCATATGCGATATAACGGACCTCCGTTTTATCGCATATGCGATATCGATACAATCATTTTTAATTAATGCGCAATTTTTTTTATGTGATCTCCAAAATGCATATGCGATATATCGCATATGTGATTTAGTGCATATCAAATATGCAACTTGACATTACATGGGGTGGATCATGGCCCAACATTACATTGGTTATGAGGGGGAGCGAGTCAAAGGAGGGAGAGGAAGGTGTGGAGGGAATCATGGGAGGGAGGGATAGGTACGATGATGATGACTGTGATGATGATGACGATGATGATGGCTATGATAACAATGATTATGATCATGATTATTATGATGATTATGATGATTATGAGGATGATGATGACTATAATGGTGATTATAATGTTGATGATGATGATAATGATGATGATGATGATGCTGCTGCTGATGATGATGATGAGGATAATGATGATAATGACAACCATGTCGATGATGATGAAAAATGATGGTGATGAGGAGGAGGAGGATGATGACTATGATGATGATGATGAGGATGAGGGTGATGATGATGATGATGATGCTGATGATGATGATGACGACGATGATGATGATGATGAGGATGAGGGTGATGATGGTGATGATGATGATGAGGATGAGGATGATGATGACGATGATGATAATGATGATGATGAACAATGATGGTGATGATGATGAGGAGGAGGATGATGACTATGATAATGATGATGACGATGAGGGTCATGATGATGATGATGATGATGAAGATGATGGTGATGATGATGATGATGACGGTGATGATGATGATGAACAATGATGATGAGGAGGAGGAGGAGGAGGAGGAGGATGAGGGTGATGATGACGATGATGACAATGATGATGATGATGATGATGATGAGGATGATGATAATGATGATGAAGATTAAGATGGCGATGATGATGAACAATGATGGTGATGATGATGATGAAGATGACGATGATGATGATGAGGAGGAGGAGGAGGAGGAGGATGACTATGATGATGAACATGAGGATGAGGGTGATGATGATGATGATGGTGATGATGATGATGATGATGATGATGACGACGATGATGATGAAGAATGATGGCGATGATGATGAGGATGAGGATGATGATGAGGAGGAGGAGGAGGAAGAGGTGGATGACTATGATGATGAACATGAGGATGAGGGTGATGATGATGATGATGATGATGAGGATGAAGATGATGATGATGATGATGACGACGATGATGATGATGAACAATGATGGTGATAATGATGATGATGATTATGATGATGAGGGTGATGAGGATGATGAATATGTTGATGACTATGATGATGATGAGGAGGAGGATGAGGGTGATGATGATGATGATGATGACAATGACAATGATGATGAACAATGATGGTGATGATGATGAGGAGGAGAATGATGACTATGATGATGATGATGAGGATAAGGATGATGATGATGATGATGATGATGATGATGATGATGATGATGATGACTATGATGATGATGATGACGATGAGGGTGATGAAGAGGATGATGATGATGATGAACAATGATGGCTATGATAATGAGGACGAGGATGAGGGTGATGATGATGATGACGATGATGACGATGATGATGATGATGATGATGATGATGATGATGATGAACAATGATGGTGATGATGAGGAGGAGGAGGAGGATGACTATGATGATGATGATGAGTATGAGGGTGATGATGATGATGATGATGATGATGATGATGATGATGATGATGATGAACAATGATGGTGATGATGATGAGCATGAGGGTGATGATGATGATGATGATGATGATGATGAGGATGAGGGTGATGATGATGGTGGTGGTGGTGATGGGGAGTCTCAATGGTATTATAATGGGATAAGGATGACATAAATCTTTCTTACTCTCATACCAAATTAGTTAAGAAAAAATGCATGTTTGTTATAACGCATATGTGATATGAATCACATATGGGCTATATCGTATATGCAATATAGCGCACATGGGATATGAATAATCTAGAACGCATATGCGTTAGAATGCATATGCATGTTTTAAAAATTTAAAAACTCGACGGGAATTAGGTTTGGCATTATGTTCAGACTTAGCTTAAGACTACCGAACCTATTGGCTAGGACATAAAAACCAGTGCTATTGCGTGTCTTTTAGAATTATATCTATATGCTCAGTTTTGATGGCGTGTTTTGCTTTGATAAACATAGTGTGTTTTTATGAAAATTTAGAATAATGTAGAGTACAAACTTACGATTCTGAATATGTAATGTTTTCCTTCAAATCTATGTTTTAATTATTTATTATTTTTTTTCTAAATGACAGAAGTTAGTTTTTGAAAATAGATACATTGATTGTTTTTTATATAACTTTTGATTGCCTTCACCATTTTCCAAAAAAAAAATATGGTGCACTAGAGGAGAGTGATATCTACAATATTATATATAGAAATCAAGGATTTCATTAATTTTTTCCTCTAAAGTGCTGCACCCACACACAATGTTTTCATTTCAAGTTTCTCTGACTTTAATAATTAGTAAAAAAATAAAAAATCATGAAACAACATGAATAAATAGTGTTGCACTAGGCCCATATGTCCTTTACATGTATGCAATATTCTATACAAAATTGACATCATTTACCTTAGATATTGTTGCACCCGCACAAACATATATGTTATGATGTGCTAAAATTTTGAAATCCCAATTTCACGGAAAGTAATTTTATAATCATTTACACAATTTTTTTTTTGCATAAATATTATATATTATGAAAGTTGATTCAATTACCTATGTTTTTTCTTTTTACTTCATCTTGAAATAAGTTAAGGAAGTACCCCTCATTCTCACCTAAAGTAAGAGGTTTCATGTTTTTCCAGTATTATGTGGCATCTAATGTGTCTTTAAAGGAGTCCATGATTGTGCATCAGCCCATGATAGAGAAGAGATGAGAAAGAGAGAGTGCAAGAGAAAGACAAAGAAGAATAGAGGAACAACAAGAAAAGAAGATGAAAATCTCTAAGAGGAGTTAGAGGAGCTCAAGATTTTGTGTATTTTGAAAAGTGTTGATAGATTAAGCCCTGTAAAAGGTGAAATATCCTTGTAAATTTACAATTTTGTAATTGTTGTTGTAGTTATTTGTTATGTCAAGATAATATATAAATCCATGGTTTATGGTTGATTGCATGTATTATTTATGCCACACATATTCTCCATAATTACATGAGTAAATGTTGTTTACATTTAATTTTTAGTGAAAGGCACAAATAATCCATAAATATTTCACCATGTAAAAGTTTGAGTTGTTAACCATAGAGTGCTCAACACAAATCTTACTTAATACTTTCATTATATGATATTGTCAGTGTGTTGCAATATAGTTGTGTCAATATTTATCACAAGTTACAAATTTCTGAAAAGTTTTTTTCATATTATAAGTCTTTAGACTGAGAAATCTATTTTTATAAATTTCAACTAAAAGTGGTCTGGTCGAAGTGAGATTTGGTCACAACTAAAAGCCTGTCATGGGTAAATCATGTCGCGGTAAAATCTTGTTGAAGTCAAGTCAGTGTCTATCAAGGTACAAATTGTGTCTCATCAAAAGTTCGTAAACATTGTCTCTACTAAAACTGAAAACTGTCACAGACTTGCTTGTCACAGTAAAATTCTGTCATAGTAAAATCCTATCACAAGATTTTTGGTCGAGGTTCACTCGTCAAGTAGAAGGTGGATTTTTTCCAAAGGTATTGTGTCGCAGTCCCAAAACTAAAAGAAAAAAAGAAAAAATATCACTACGCAGTAACTCAAGCTAACAGTCCCCCAAGACATATATAGTAACAACATATCAATGTAGGATATTAATGGGAAATCTTAAGCATGCATTAATATTGACTTTCCACAATCTAAATTGGATTATATATATTATAATTTAAATATTTTATTTTATAAAGTACCAAGCCTCAAGGTTATTTAATCCAAATATAGATTTAATTAAATTTACAATATCTTTTAAAAAAAAGTGCTTGATGAACTATTTATCTACATATGAGCTTAGTTTCAAATTTGCAATATCTTATAATCACTATGTTTTAATAACCTTTGGTTTAAAGCTGGAAAAAGTCTTCTCACTTCAACATTACATTTTATTATTACCTATGCGGAATAGACAACATTACATCTCTACACTAGCTATGCAGAATAGGTTTAGAAATGAAGTATCCTAGTGAGAATCATTCATTAATGCCTGGTTTATTATCAAGATTAAGAACTGAGGTGTCACAACGAGAAGGAGCTAAAGTATTAGATCATCGTACTTTGAAGATTATACAGTTACAACTCCCTTTTCTTATTTAAGAACATTACAACAATAAAATTGATCAGAATTTTATGTTCAAGGATAAAAGTGAGATCTTACAAGAGAAACAGACCAAAATATTCAACTCATGATAATTAATTACTATTCATTCACAACGTTTTTTTTCAGCAAAAAAAACAACAATATTCTATTTTAAAATATCTGTAAGATGGTTTACAAAAATCCCAGACAGATGGGAAGTGATGGAGGCCTGAAAAAGACCCGAAAAAGGAAGAAACATAGACATGTATAGGTAGAAAAAAAAATGGAGCATAGTTCCAATAATTGTTCAAAAAATATATTCCACCATACATTGATCAACATGGAAAATTAGAAGAGAAAGTCAATTAGAAAAATAGTCAGCCCGTGAAGGAGAAAGTCAGGGAGACATCGACTACCCATATGCTGGGAGCTGAAGATGGCCCGTCAAGTGTCCATCTACTAACCAATGTTATGAAAATACCACATCTAGGGGTGCATACAGAGCAGCCTTGGAGATAAAATCTGCATCTAAGTTTTGTTCTTTGTAAATGTGGGAGATATCTAGCTTTATGAAGTTATTGATCATCTTCCTAACACGAATCAACCACTAATTCAAAGAGAGAATATGAACCTTCATGATCCCCTGTGCTCATTCAACAATGATCTGGGAGTCTCCATAGACATGGATGTCATGCAGACCAAGATGGGAGCAAAGACGGAGCATGATCTAAAGGGAGAGGAGTTCTCCCTTTGTGTTCGTCCCATGACCATAGTTCATCCAAAAATTAAAATAACAGTTGTCAACCAATCTTAGAATAGCCCATGCCCCTCATATACTTGCATCATTATGTGAGGCCCCATCAAAGAACCCCACAAGTACCATGTTGATGTAATTGTAACTTCAGAATGTATTCACTTGTATTTCTTATCTATTGTAACCCAATGTTTATTTCAGGATGTACTTGAGTCATGTCATGCCCTGATGTTTTGATCAGAAAGTTTCTATAATGTGAAAGTCATGTCAAGTCATTGTGGGTAACCCTCCTATTGGTCAAGGGTTAAAGTCCCCACAATTGTGGGGCCCTAGGGTTATTAGACTATCCTAGTGAAGTCAACCCTAGGTGAGTCATTGTAAGTTGTGGGGCACTAGGGTTATTAGACACTCCTATAGATGTCGGCTCTAGTAATTAATTGTTAAGTGAGGCCGACATGCTGGAGTGGGTTCCAAGTGAACAGAAGAACATAAATAGAGAGTGATTCTCTCTATTTATCACACTCACACTCACTCATTGGGGTGCATGAGTGAGAGAGGAGAATCTCTCTCAATGTGAGAGAGAGAGACAGAAGCTGTGGAGATCATCTTACTATTTTGGGATTTTTTTATTTTGGTGTTGATTCTATCTATGAGGAAGTTGTGGGGTTTTATCCTTTATGGTTTCCCTGATGAAAATTCTTTGTGTCTCTTGTCTCTTGTGTTTTATTGCTATGCATGTTATTCTCTCAGTTAAAGATCCTAAGATAATAATGCTAACTTGAATGATAAAAATATAACATGGTATCAGAGATAACCTAAGAAGAAGACATTGTGTAGCTACTGAAGCTAGGGCTTATTACTGTTTGGGTCTCTCTCCACAATCCATCAGTAAAAGTATGCTAGGATGACTCTCCATTGAAGGATGCATCTTTTTGTCGAAGCAGAATTCAATTTCGAGCATTTTCAGTTTTCGATGTGAAAATTAGGGCTTTCTATAGAAGAGGAATTTTCAAGTGAGCCCTAGGATTTTTCTCCTTATCAAAATCAAAGTTTAGAGACTTGGATCAATATTTTTGGTTGGGTGAAACTCCAAGAAAGTCAAACCCTAGTTTGACCCCGAGCTAGAAAAACCCTAAATACTAAAAATGCTAAGTTTTGGGTACATTCGATATATCCTAATATTGAAAAAGGTTCAAGAGCTGAAAATTGTAGATCCCAAATATAAGATCCTGATTTACACTGTATCCAAAAATAAGCCTCATTTTTTCTATATTTGGGGCGATATGATCCATCCAAGTTAGGGTTCCAGCCTCTTCTAGAATTCATCTCTAAACAGGACACCTGGGGAGAATTGCTATAGCTTGGGATAAAAAGGTCCAAATAAAGTTCATGAAGATATTCCTAAAAGGGAACGGACTTTCCTTTCTGTGGTTTGAATTTCAGATTCTGAAGATGAAATAGTGACACATGGTGGTCCATACAATTTCAATGTTCTGAATAGTCCTGTAACAGGTCATCTTGGGAAAAGGGTCATAAATCCCAATTGGTGACACCAATTTTGATTAAACCTATGGTTTTGGAACAGGAACATGTGAGGTTACCTTAGTGAGAAGTTTTAGACATAGAGGATTAGTAATTACGGATATATCACAAAAACAGTGATAGGCATTTCTGCAGAAGAAATTGGAAAACTACGGCTTCCTGTTACGTGCACTTCCCTCCACTATTTTTAGAAGAGTACATTCGACAGATCCATTTGAAGAGATATATATTTCTATCCAATCATATCTGAAATATTCCAATTGTTTTAAAATTAGGGTTTCTCTGACAAACCCTAGATCAACCAGCTCCGGAACTAAGACAGACACCTCAAATCGCTAAGATCTAATCTTTTGTTGTTTTCATTTGGGGTTCTTAGTTAAGATGTCTCATCATACCAAGCTTGATGAAAAGCTTGAGGGAGCTGATAACTTCCAAGCATAGAAGTATATGATCTCTCTGAAGAAAATGAATTGGACACCTACATGAGCATAGAGGTTCCAGTTCCAGAGGGAGATGAGGCTAGAAGCCTTACACAAGAAGAACTTGGTCAAGGCCAAGAAGATCATTGTTGATTCAATCACGGATCAACTTGTACCACAAGTGTCTTCCCTAAAGACACCGAAGATGTTTGATTCCTTGACCAAGATATTTGAAGGGAAGAACATAGATGAGAATATGACCTTAAGAAATCAATTGAAGAATGTGAAGATCCAGAATGTAGAGACCATACAGTCATACTTTACTAGGGTCTCTCAAATCAAAGAACAACTTGAAGCGGTAAAAGAAGAAGTGAAGAATACAGAAGTTGTGATAGCCACCTTGAATGGCCTCCCAGGATGATGGGATTCATTCATGTGAAGAATGTGTGCTAGAAGGAAGTGATTACTTTCAGTAGACTCTAGGAAGAAGAAGAAGCTCGACTCATAAGAAGAGAAGAGAAGATGGGAGCAATTGAAGATCAAGTTCTCACCATTGCAAGAAGATCCCTCAAGTGATGAGGAATATGAAGAATTCAACTCTTAAAGAACCTATTATCCATCTTATCATTTGGATAAGAAACAATGCTATTATGAATGTAGAAGATGATAAAGCTGAAGGCTCAAGAAGAAGTCTACCCATGAAACAAATAAAGATAAGTATTCAATTGTCATTTCATGATATTGTTTTGTTTTTCATTTGTTTTTATCTAGTCGATGTATTATGCATGATAGGATGTTTTCATTAATGACAGTATACTACTAATATGCATGTGATGGGTAAGTAGCTCATGGTGCTATACAAACTCTCCATTGCTACTTATCTAGAATGAAACCTCTTTGCTAACATATTGGATTAGTGCACAATCTCAATGTTGTCTTGGTACAGATGGAAGGCATCTAGAAAAGTTTCATGAGATATGGATGAATGTTGTATTGGCTAAAGAAGTTGCATGATCATATATTTATGCATAATAATTTTCCAGTATGAATATTCCTTATGAAATGTTTCTAACCATACAAATGCATCTAACTTGTAGGAAAGATCGCATACATAATCGCCTAGAAGAAAAGACGAATGAGACTTGTTTCGAAGAACAAGTGACAATAGTTCAACATGAATATGACGAATGCAGCAACATCATTGATGCAGAACCTTCAAGCTATGAAGAATTCTAGTTCAATAAGAGTGATGTCTAGGATGTAGTATCGATACATGAAGGGAAGTCCGTAGTTCCATCATGTAGTAGATGGAAACATCATGGGGTACAAGGCAATATTCGTATCACGAGGCTTCTCACGAAAAGAAGGCATAGACTACGAAGAAACATTTGCATCTAGTGGGAGTTGAGACACATGATAGGTAGAATAATGTGTGCAAATTAAAGAATACCTTGTACGAGCTCAGAAAACACCCATGGGATAACACATACATGGTGAGCTTGATGAAGATATTAACTTTTACTAAAAGGTTGAAGATGCAAGTCCATACACTAGAATATTAGCAGCATAGGAAGCTACTTGTCACTCCGGTACAGAATGTTTCAGTGCATAGAGTATGGAAGACAGAGGGAGTATGACGCTCCGCTTCAGAGGGAGTGACTACAGAATATCCTGAGGTTTGACATGGTACAATAGGATGGATAGATTACTAATGACTCTAGGATTTACTGGGAGTAAAGAAGATTCAAACCTTTGCTTCAAGGTTGAAGGTGAAATACCAGTGAGGTTGAAGGCGGAAGACTAGTGATGCTCCTTCTATGTGTCAATGCACTATTTTTCTAGGCATGGAGGTGTGGAAGAATGTGGATGGAATCTTCCTTGGACAAAGGAAGTATGCACTAGAGATCCTGAAGAGGTTCTAGATAATGGACTGCAAGGCCATGACCACACCTGTGGCATCAGACATGATGCTATTGAGTGATGCTTCATTAGAGATGGTTGATGCTATGATGTATCATCAAAATATTGGGTCCTTGATGTACCTAATGAACACAAGACCAGATATTTGCTTTGCTGTGAACACCTTGAGCCAGTTCCTGACAGATCTGAGACATGTTCACTTGATTGCTGCAAAGCATATTCTGAGGTATTGAAGGGTACAATTGATTATGGGATCAAGTACGATGCGAATCAAAAGATTAACTTGGAGGGTTATGTTGATTCAAATTGGGAAGGTAGTGCCATTGATAGGAAGAGCAATTCAGGGTGTTGCTTCAGTATGGGATCAAGTGTGATCTCTTTGTTTATCAGGAAGCAATCTTGTGTGGCATTGATTACAATTGAAGCAGAGTATGTCGCAGCTTGTTTAGCTAGTTGTGAGGTAGTATGGCTGAGGAAGATACTATATGATTTATTTGATCTCCAGTTGGATGCTACTTGTATACATTGTGACAACCAGAGTTGTGTGAAGTTGTCATAGAATCCAGTGTTCCATGACAAGTCGAAGCATATCAAGATCAAGTATCACTATATCAGGGCTATGGTGCAGAGGGGAGCAGTGAAGCTCCAGTATGTTGTGACGGACGATTAGATAGCTGATGTGTTGATGAAGCCATTGGTTAGAGTGAAGTTTGAGTACTTTAGGGAGAATCTTGGTGTTCTCCAGATCGAGGTCCCTTCCAAGGGGAAGTGACGAGTCCGGAATCCATTCTGACAAGCAGGTCAGATATAAGGGCTAGGCCATTCTATCATGGTGAGAGAATTTGGTTCCTTCCATGTTAGATATGAGTGCTAATTTCCATTATAGGAATGGAGGTACATGGTCAGTTACCAAGAACACTCAGTCTGGGACTAAGAGAGCCATTCTAATGAGCAGGTCAGATGTAAGGGCTGAGCCATTTTGTCATGGCTAAAGGATTAGGTTCCTCCCATGTCAGATATGAGTGCTGGTCATTCTGACAAGTAGGTCAGATGTAAGGGAAACTCCCACTCTTCAGGAGAGTGGAGGCACCTGGTCCATTACCAGGTAGCTCATTCTGGGACTGGGGGCCATTCTGGTGAGGGTGTCGGATTTGGTTCCTACCGGATCATATGTGAGTGCAGGCCATTCTTGCGAGGGTGCAGGATTTGGTTCCTACCAGGTCAGATATAAGGGCAATTGCCATTCTTTGAGAGAATGGAGGCACCTAGTCCATTACCAGGTAGTTCAGTCTGGGATTGGGGGCCATTCTGGGGAGGATGTAGGATTTGGTTCCTACCAGGTCAGATGTGAGTGCATGCCTTTCTGACAAGGGTGTAGGATTGGGTTCCTAATAGGTCAGATGTAAGTGCTGAAGCCTTTTCATAGATGATAATGATGTCCTATGATGCTGGTGAATGTGAGTGCTGGGCCTTTCTGATGTGAATGTAGGGTCCTACATGATCAAATGTGAGTGTTGGGCGTGCCTTTCTGATGAGTAGGTCAGATGTAAGTGTTGGGTGGGCCATTCTAACAAGTAGGTCAGATATAAGCGCTGAAGAAGACCTACATGATGGCTAGGCCCACAACTGGCATGAAAAAGGGCTGGCTCTGTAGAACTTCCTTTGATGGGAAGAATCATGAGATAGCACATATGATGATGACCCGAGAAGATCCAAATCGAGCTATGATCCAGATCCAGTATTGATATCTCCAAGATGATCCAGATCGAGTAATGATCCAAATCTATGAGTGATGATCTAGATCGAGTGATGGCCTAGATCCAGTGATGATGATCCAGATCGAGTGATGATATACATCCAGTGATGATGATCTCGATCAAGTGATGATCCAAATCCAGTGATAATGATCTAGATCGAGTGATGATCCAGATCCAGATGAAGATGACTTGAAGATGAATATGACTTGAATATGGAAAGGACTTGATGATGACCCAGATGATACATAGAAGAAGACTTGTGCTGATAAATTGTGTTGAGAGAATACCTTCCTTGTTAAGAGGGAGTGTTGATGTAATTGTAACTTTGGAATGTATTCACTTGCATTTCTTATCTATTGTAACCCGATGTTTATTCTCGGATGTAATTGAGTTACGTCATGCCCCAATGTTCCAATCAGGAAGTTTCTATAATGTGAAAGTCATGTCAAGTCATTGTGGGTAACCCTCCTATTGGTCAAGGGTTAAAGTCCCCACAGTTGTGGTGCCCTAGGGTGATTATACTATCGTAGTGAAGTCGACCCTAGGTGAGTCATTGTAAGTCAGGGCAATAGTTCCCACCATTGTGTTAAGGATAAACCTCCTTGTTGGTTAGAGAAGGAAAATGTCCCCACAAGTTGTGGGGCACTAGGGTTATTAGACACTCCTATATATGTCGTCTCTAGTAAGTAATTGTTAAGTGAGGACGACATCTTGGAGTGGGTTCCAAGTGAATGAAAGAATATAAATAGAGAGTGAGTCTCTCTATTTATCACACTCACACTCACTCATTGGGTTGCATGAGTGAGAATGAGAGACAGAAGCCGTGGAGATCATCTTATTATTTTGGACTTTTCTACTTTGGTGCTGATTCTATCTCTAAGAAAGTTGTGGGGTTTTCTCCTTTATGGTTTCCTCGAGGAAAATTCTTTGTGTCTCTTGTCTCTTGTGTTTTATTGTTGTGCATGTTATTCTCTCAGTTCAAGATCCTAAGATCATAATTCTAGCCTGAGTGATAAAAATATAACATCCTAGGACCCCTTGAAAGATCTTAGGAGCTCTAGATTTTCAATACAGACTACATCGTTTATGAGTGGAACCCCCAGCATCAATGAAATCCTTTCGACATCTAACAGTAACATCATGTTGGTCTGAATGAGAATGAGTTTTTTTGTCAGTGATGTAAAATAATCTCTATTAGCAATTACATAAAATGAATTTGAAGGAATAATTAAATATTATTCTTTGAGAAAGAACCAAAGACATAAATGTGTGAATAACATAGAAATATGTGAATGCAACAAAAATCATGAATGAGACACATAAATTCTTGTCTTCGGACAGAAATTTTATTGCGTTCATAGAAACGGGCATTAGCAAGAAGTTTGTTTTGACTAAAAAAAATTGTTATCCATCAAGTGCTTGATTCCAGGTGTCAAAGCATAGTTCCTATGACCATCATTAAATCAAGAATACGGTTTCAAGTTTTCTGATAAATGAATTGATTAATGAGGCATTGCCCAAACATTTCTTGGTATGGTTCACAAATTTATTGCTAAATAAATTTAATGATGCACTGCCCAAAAATGTTTTTTAAACTATATTATGGTTTACACAGTTGAACTATCTATCATAACTGATCAAATGTTTGGTATAAAAAGGACATTCGTATATGCAACATAATAAGGTTTTGTGTGAGGTAGAATGTAGCATACTCATCGTAGTGCAACATTTAAATTGGAGAAAACATAGTAAGGATGCACATAGCGCAGTAAGCAATAAATTGATGAAGACATGCAGAGCTGGTGAAGACACGTAGAGCTATAAATTGATGAGGACATGCAGAGCTGGTGAAAACACATAGAGCTATGAATTTATGAAGCCATGAAGAGCATTGAATTGGTCAATTCAGTGCAGCATATGAATTGGAGAAGACATATATGAAATGAAGTAAATGAATTGTGAATGCAGTCAGCAAATGAATTTGAAAAGATCCAGTGAAGGAAATGTAATGCAGAGAATTGAATGCATAGGAAGTGCAGTAAATGAATTCAACATTGTGAAATTATTTAGTGATGGATAAATGTAGATCAGTGAAGTATTAGCAAAACATAGAGCTATGAAGAGGCATGAAGAGGTTGAAAAAATGTTGGTATGCATTGGATTTTATTAATGAGCCAAATGATAAATTGTATTCTGTTGCAAGTTCTTCCATTTCTGAGTACTCAAGTTACTGTAGATTGATTTCATAAAATAAATGAAAGAGAGATCTATAAATGTTAATAAAGGTCAATCAGATACTGGATACACATGATAATTCAGTTACAAACTTTAAGGCTAATCTTTGAATACATCTCTTACTGCATAAGTGAAGAAAGTTTTGAAATAGATTGTTGGTTTGACAGAGTAGTTTGACAGAGATGTTCTTGATAGGATTATTACTGACTGAAAGGGTTTTGAGGGATGTTGTGACAAAATGAGTTGTTGTTAAAAGTTTATATTTGATACAGATTGGGTCTAAAAATATAACATGTTTGGTTTAAAAGTATGTGAAATAGGTTGGTGCCTATAATACAGGGAGGAAGGGAGGTGCTAGGGATACTGACAGTATCATTGCAAGTTGAAGCTTGTATTTAGACAGTAGGAGTTGTTTTTTAGTAAGAGCTGAAAATAAAGAGGTAGTTTCCTTAGGTAGTAGCCTCATCTAAGTTGTTGCTCAGATAAAACATGATGTAATTAAAGTTGCTTGCTTTACATCCATAACAAGAAGAGTTTTTTCCCTTTATGGGTTTCCTCATGAAAAATTTGTGTCTTTATCCATTTTATGTGTTTGATCGTTATAAGCTGCATTAAAAATATAAATAAAATTATAAACAACTGATTCACCCCCCCTCTCAGTTGTTTGACTTGATTAACAATTGGTATCAGAGAGGGTCACTTTAGATCTCAGTTTAATCGCTGGAAGTGTGGTATTTTATGATGGATAAGAAGTTTGAATTTACAAAACATGGATTACCTCTATTTTATGGACATAGTTATACTTTTTGGATTATCAGGATGAAATTATTTTTATAGACTCAAGGAGTAGATGTTTGGAAAGCTGTGCTGAATGAATATAGCGCTTCAACATCCATTCCAACAGATGTTGTAGGTAAGAAAATTTATGAAAGTAATTCCAAAGCCATGTATGCAATACTTGGAGGTTTAGCAGGGTCAAAATTTGTTAAGGTTATGCACTATGAGTCAGCTAAATAATTATGGGACAAATTGAAAAATGTTTATGAAGGAGATACTAAGGTGAAAAATGCTAAGTTACAGTCATATAGGAGTCAATTTGAAAGTTTAAAAATGGAAGAATCTGAAGATATAGAAACTTATTTTATTCATATTGATGAAGTAGTAAATACCATGAGAGGTCTAGGAGAAAAGGTTAAAGATGTTGATATTGTTCAAAAGGTACTTAGTTCTTTACCTGTAAGATTTAATTCAAAAATATATGCTTTGGAAGAAAGAACTGATATCTCTACTTTAGAAATGGATGAACTACATGGAATACTAATAGCATATGAGATGAGAAACTCTGGTGAGGATTCCTTCATGAAATAAGCAGCTTTCAAGGAAGCTAAGAAGAACAAGAAGAAAGTTGAAGCAGAAACCAGCAATCATGATGATTCAGAAGAAGATAAGGAAGAAGCTAATTTTGTAAAAAATATGAAAAAGGTTACTGGTAAATACAAAGGTAAGCTTCGGGGATACTTTTAAGGAACCGTACTTATTTTAAAGTGTATAAATGTTGGTGAATCTTACATTAGAGGAAATTTCAACTCAAAATGGGCCTCCTAAAAAAATTTAATAAAATAATAGTTAAAATAATAATAAAATATTTATTGATTTTGGGGGAAGAAAAGAAAAAAACTACTTTTTTGTTTGTATTTTCGACACATCTCCCTGTGTTTTTACTCAAATTTCGATCAAGAGAGATCCAACGAGTACCCACTCGGCATACTTTTGACAGAACCCACTAACCCAAAAACAAGAAATACCTGAAAATCCAATTTCATCATATTTTTCAGGTATTTCTTGTTTTTGGGGTAGCGGGGTCTGTCAAAAGTATGCCGAGTGGGTACTTGTTGAATGCATAATTTAATTCTGCATCCAACGATCTCTCCCAATCGAAATTTGAGTAAAAACACGGGGAGATATGTCGAAAATACAAACAAAAAAAGTAGTTTTTTTTTATGATACCTATCCCCAAATTTATATTAAAAAAGTGTTTAAGACCTATACATTATTTCAAATTTAAAGCAATTTCATTGGCTAACACATGATGACATGGAATTTGAGTTAAAGTTAAAAGGCCCATTTTGAGTTGAAATTTCCTCTAATGCAAATTCTTAAAATGTCAACTATAAAATATTTTGCGATATTTTTATAAAAATATTTCAATTTCTAAGGATTTATATCCTTTTTATAATAATTTGGCAATTTATAGAGTGAAAACAATCTACCCCATCAAAACTGGGTGAAATAGGGCTTCAAAAAATTCAAATTGACGAATATGTTTTCGGAAAAAAAACATGGAAAAATAGCCCATGGGCTAAATTTCGCCCCTAAAATGATCATTGGTAACCTTCCTCTTAAATGCTTTGGTTGTGGTAGAATAGGGAATTTTTCCTCTAAGTGTCCTTACAATAAGCATTCTGATGGTGAAGAAGAAAGCAATAGAAAGAGTAAAGAATACAAGAAAAAGTATAAGAAATATTTTCAAAGAAACTCATATAAAAAACAAAGTATATTTATTAAATATCATAGTGATTCTTCAGTATCTAAAAGTGATGTTAGCTCAGATATAAGAATATTTATGGCTGTAGAAAATCAGAATGATGAATTTATTGAAGAAGAAGATGGTGAAGTTGATTTAGAAGCTGAACTTGTAAGTGCATTGACTGAACTTAGAAAAGTAAGAAGAGAATGTAAACATTTCAAAGAAGAAAATGAAAATATTGAAAATGAGCTTTAGAAATCTAACAAATTGATAGAAAGCACTAAAAGTATGATACTTGATTTAAAGCTCAAAATTGAAGAGGCTAAATTAACTGAAGAAGCACTAAACCACCTGCTTGTAGAAAAGGATAAGGAAAATGAATATCTAAAATTTGAAGTTGTTTCAGTTAGAAAGAAGGTACAAGAAAATAACATGAATGGTAGTTCAAAAATTATAGAACAAATTATTAGTAATCAAAGATCAACAAATGACAAAACTGGGATTGGTTATAAATCTGAGACTACTAAGGCAAGTACTAGCACAAGTACTACAAAGACAGGTACTGATGTGAAAAACAATATCAATCAGATGGAATCAGTAGAGAAAAAAGAAAAACAAACCCCAATAGTACATAAAAGAATTTATGACCAGTACCATAACAAGTTTAATGTCTATTGTTTCTTTTGTTACAAGTATGGACATAAAGCTGCCTTTTGTAATCCATTCTCAAGAAACATAATTGCACATAACAACCATGACAAATCTAGAGTTAACTATGGAAGAAGTCATGATAGAATCATTCAGAACAATGTGAATAATTCCTATAACATATTTGATGTCCTAAGTTTTGAAATTGAATGTTATAGATGTAATAATTTTGGACATATATCAAGAAATTGTCCAATGAACTTTCATAAATCTTTTGAGTCTAATTATACCAATCTGAAAAACTAGATGTTGGAAAAAGAAAAGTGATCATTTGGAATCTGAAAAATGCACTCTAGATTTACAGGATGGTCATCAAGTGAAATGGTGTGTGGATAGTGGATGTTCTAAACATATGACATGAAGAAAAAATAATTTTGTTACTTTGAATGAAGGAAAAGAAGGTACAGTTACTTTTGGAAATGAACAATCAGCTAGAATAATTGGAAGAGGTACTGTGTGTTCGAATAATAAGAATATTATGGCTGAAAATGTTTTACTAGTTGAGGATATGGAACATAATTTGTTAACTGTAAGTCAAATTTGTGATAGACGGAATTATATGATTTTTTATTATAAAAATTGTCAAATTACAGATGTCAAAACAAATTGGTTAGTTGAAACAGCTACAAGAACACCAAGTAACATTTACATACTAGATGAGAAAAAGGAAGATTGTTATCTTGGAAATGAAGATGAAAATTGGTTGTGGCATAAAAGGATTGGACATATTAACTTTGAAAGTATGATTCAACTAAACAAAAAGGAAGCAATAAGAGGTTTACCTTTCATAAAGAATCTTACCAACTCTGTTTGAAAACAATGCCAACATGGTAAACAAACTAGAGTTAAGTTTAAAACAAAAGAATACTCTACAACAAAACCTTTGGAACTAATACATGCTAATGTTTGTGGACCTATGAGGAAAAAAGGATTAAATGGTGAAAGATATTTTCTATTATTTGTAGATGTTTTTACTCGAATGACTTGGATGTTTCTGTTAAGAAGGAAGTCTGAAACATTCAATTGTTTTCAAATTTTCAAAGAGTTGACTGAAAATGAAATTGACATGAAAATTAAATGCTTAAGATCAGACAATGGAGGAGAATTTGTTTCTAAAGAATTCAATAAGTATTGTGATGATGATTGTATCAAAAGGCATTTTTCTGTTACTGAAACGCCTCTACAAAATGGTGTTGTTGAAAGAAAAAATAGGACTGTTATGGAGATGGCAAGAACAATGTTAAATGTATCTAAACTAAGTAATATACTTTGGCCTCAAGCTATTCATACTGCTGTGCACATATGTACAAGTATTCATTGTTGAGTCTCCAACACCCGGATGGGAGGACGTTGGTTCCTTCAACCTAGATGGAGCCATGGAAGCTGTAGAGGACATCTCAACACCATACACACATGTAGTTTTATTTCAGTAATTAAATGTAATATTAGTATTTAATCTTGCCTTCCAATGTAGTTAATATTTGTAATTTAATCTAAATATTTTTGTGTTTGGACAGGTGTCCGCAGGAGTGAGTGACAAGTCATCCCCACCAGGGATCAACAGACCCCCTTGTGTGTAGGTATCGTGTAATAAAGTATAAATTTAATTTCAGTTTTTATGGATTAGATTTGTATAGTTATATTTTTTATGTAATAATATATGAGGCCATGAATATGTAGGTAAGTTCGAGTACATAGGAACATCGATGTCACTATCCTTCCATCGACTTCCTTTTTCCCACCATATATTCTAGGTGTATCCCTTGCCATACATGTCCCTTTCCTTGCATCCCCCCCACCCCGTTACATCCATCCCTTTCATCCCAACCACCACCACACTTCCATCTAGCTACCCCTTCTTCATCACAACCTTCGCTCACTCCCCCCCACCCAACCCATCCACCCCCTCCCTTGCAATTTCCCATGTGTCTACCCTCCCCCATACGACCATGATACACCATCCATCCACATTCACCCATCCCTACACTCCATATCAAACCTCAACCCCCTCCCCCATATTCCCACACCACCTTGGTTTTCCCTTCCAGGGAGGCCCATTCCATTCTACAGCCAATTGGGGTTTATCAGCATACATCACCACTTCGTCCACTCCATTCCATGCCCTCTCTCACCATGCCCCCTATTTTTGTATCCAAAATCGATGTGGCTACATCCTCGGCCATGCCATCCTCCCTATCATAAGACAAGGTTGTCCAACCCATTGCTACACCTGCCACCCTCGAGGACCGGTCGATTGTGTTGATGTATTTGTAACTTTGGAATGTATTCACTTGTATATCTTATGTATTGTACCCAAATGTTTATACAGGAAGTGTCTATAATGTATTTGAGTAATGTCATGCCCCAATGTTCCTATCGGGAGATTCAATAATGTAAACAAGTCATGTCAAGTCATTGTCGGTAACCCTCCTATTGTTTAAGGGTTAAAGTCCCTGCAGTTCCGGAGCCCTAGGGTTATTAGACTCTCCTAGAGAAGTCAGAACTAGTGAGTTATTTTAAAGTCAATAATTAGTATAAATAGAGAGTGAGCCTCTCTATTTATCACACACTCACTCACACTCAGTTGTAGCACATAGCTGAGGAAGAAGAAGTTGTTGGGGCTAAAACAAAAGAGGCTAATGCTGTTGGGAGATCATATTACTATTTTTGGGTTTTACTTTTGGTGATGATTCTATCTCTGAGTAAGTTGTGGGGTTTTATCCATTTATGGTTTCCCCGAGGAAAAACATTGTGTTCATTATCTCTTGTGTTTGATTGTTGTGCTTATTATTCTCTCAGTTAAAGATCCTAATATAATGCTAGCTTAAATGATAAAAATCTAACATGGTATCAAAGCTAACCTAAGAAGAAGAGACTGTGCAACTGGAGGAACTAGGGATTCCTAATTTTTGGATCTCTCTCCACATATTTTCAGCAAAAGAAGGTTGGGCTAACTCTCATCCCTATGGCACATCTTTATGTCGAAGTAGAATCTGATTCTAAGCTTTTTCAGTTTTGGACCCGACACTACTGCAAGAAATTAGGGCTTTCCACAGAAGTGGAATTTTTGAGTGAGCCTAGGATTGAATTGATATCCTCCTCAAAATAAAATTTTAGAGATCAAGATCAAAGCATTTGGTTGGACAGAACTTTAGGAAATCCAAACCCTAATCTGCTCCTGAACCAACACTACAAAATTCGGCTCCAAATCTAGATCCGACATCTTGACCTGGTAAGATCTAAGTATTTTGTATTTCCATTTGAGGTTCTTAGTTTAGATGTCTCATCATACCAAGCTTGATGAAAATATTGAGGGAGATGATAACTTTCGAGCCTGGAAGTATAGGATCTCCCTGGTCCTAGAAGAAAATGAGTTGGACTCCTATATCAATGAGGAGGTTCCAGTTCCAGAGGGAGATGAGGCTAAGGCCGTACACAAGAAGAATTTGGTTATGGATAAGAGAATTATTGTTGATTCAATCGAGGGTCACCTCATACCACAGGTGTCCTCCCTAAAGACACCTAAAGCTATGTTTGATGCCCTAACCAAACTATTTGAAGGGAAGAACATGAACAGGAAGATGACTCTGAGAAACCAACTGAAGAATGTAAAGATCCAAAATGCAGAGACCATCCAGTCTTACTTTACAAGGGTATCTCAAATTAAGGAACAACTAGAAGCAGTAGATGAAGAAATGGAAAATGCAGAGATTTTGATGACCACCTTGAATGGTCTACCTAGGGCATGGGACTCTTTCATTCAAGGGATTTGTGCCAAAAAGAAGCTAGTCAAGTTCAGCAAACTATGGAAAGAATTTTCTCAAGAAGAAGCTCATATAGCAGCTTGAGAAGAAAAGATGGGAAGTGAAGATCAAGCTCTCACATCCCACACTAAGAAAACCATAAGGGGCCATCATCACTCTGAAGGTAAGATTTCACACTCTAGAAGAGATCTATCTACTATTAGATGTTACACATGTGATGAGAAAGGTCACATATCCAAATACTTCCCTAACAAAGGGAACTCAAAGAATAAAAATGGAAACAAGAGAAGGAATCATGCTCATGCTGCAGAGGATGATGAACCTTCAACAAAGAGAATCAGACAAGAATGTGATGATTCTTCAAGTGATGAATAATATGTGCTGATCTCCGCTCCCACTGGAACTATCTCACATGGAAGCAATGATTGGCTTATAGATAGTGGTGCTTCCAAACATATGACAGTATTCAAAGAATCATTTGTGAAACTATTTGAACATGAGTCACCTCACAAGGTGAAACTTGGGGATGACTACCAGTATACAATAAAAGGTAGTGGTGAATACTCCTATAAGCTAGACTCTGGAAAGTCTATGAAGATGAAAAATGTATTGTTTGTACAAGGACTAAAGAAGAACGTCCTCTCCATATCTGCATTGGATGCAAAAGGAATGCGGGTTGCTTTTGTAGATGGTCATGTTCTTATGTGGCCAAAGGGAAATACTTTTGACAATGCAATAGTGATTGGGGAACAAGAAGGATGTCTATACAAATTGAAGGGCCAACTAGAACAAGCTTTGGTTCATGACTCAATAGAACCAAATGAACTTTGGCATAGAAGTCTTGCACATGTTCATTACAGGGAACTACCACTTGCAAGCAAAGCTGTTGAAGGTCTTCCAGAAATGCAGAAAAAACATGATGTTGTTTGCAAAGGATGTGTAAAAGGAAAGAACACAAAGAAGACATTTCCAAGTAGTGAGAGTAAAGCAAAAGGAATCTTGAAAATCATCCACTCCGATGTATGCGGTTCAATGTCATCCAATTCATTAAGTGGGTATGTATACTATGTTTATTTTATTGATGATTTTTCTAGGAAGACATGGATATACTTTATGAAGTACAAAGATGAAGTATTCAGTAAGTTCAAGGAATTCAAATCCTTGATTGAGAACCACACAGAAAATAAGATCAAGATTTTTCGATCAGATAATGGCATATAATTCACTTCGAATGAATTCAAATACTTATGCAAAGATTCAGGGATTAAGAGGGAGTTAACCACTCCATATAATCCAAAACAGAATGGAGTTGTAGAAAGGAAGAATAGAATGATCATGGAAGTTGCAAGGGCCATGCTTCATGATCGAGATCTTCCCATGAATCTATGGGGAGAAGCTGCAAGAACATCGTTGTATGTACAGAACCATACTCCACACAGAGTACTTGAGAATAAGACACCTAAATAAGTCCTTTCTAGAAAGAAAGCAGAAGTCATCCATCTCAGAATATTTGGCTATCCTGTGTACATACACGTTCCGAAAGAAAAGAGGACAAAGTTAGATCCTTCAGGAAGAAAGGGTATATTTGTGGGATACTCTGAAAGCACGAAGGATTACAGAATATACTTCCCAGGATTCAAGAAGATGACATCAACAGGGATGTGACTTTTGATGAAGACTCAACTTACAACACATATAGAAAGAGACTTGCTAAAGAACCTGAAGAAATAGAAGCACCAAGAATTCATGACACAACCATGAATGAAGAATATCAAGAAGAAGATCGAGAAATAGAAGAACCTCAAGAATCTATAGATCCACCTCAGGAGAAGAATCCTCAAAAGAGGAAAACTGCTTGGGTATGAGAAGTTATCCAAGGTGTAGAAAGATATGGGGCTCCAGAATAATCACACAGAGATAGGAAAAGAACCAAGTCTTGTTCCAATTATGTAGCCTTATTATGTGATTTCATTGATAAAGAACCTTCCAACTATGAAGAAGCAACAGAAAACAAAGAATGGAAGGATTCTATGATCGAAGACTACCAATCAATTATGAAGAATGGTGTTTGGGATGTTGTCCCAAGACTTTAGGGGAAGTTTGTAGTGACTTCCAAATGGATCTACAAGATCAAGCATGCTGCAGATGGCAGCATAGAAAAATATAAATCATGATTTGTGGCTCGTGGATTCTCCTAGAAAGAAGGAATAGATTATGAAGAAACTTTTGCACCTATAGCCAGATACACTTCCATTAGATCAGTACTTGCTCTAGATGCAGTGATGAAATGGAAGGTACACCAGATGGAAGCCAAGACTATTTTTTTGAATTGTGTAGTAGAAGAGGAAGTGTATGTGGAGCAGCCACTCGGTTTTGAGACACATGACACGGAGTCTAGTGTGTGTAGATTGAAGAAATCCCTGTACGGTTTGAAACAGGCACCCAGGAGATGGTACAACAGAATTGATAGCTTTCTATCCAGTTTGGACTTTACCAAGAGTAAAGCAGATTCCAACCTTTACTACAAGGTTGAATATGGAAACCCAGTGATTCTCCTACTGTAAGTAGATGATCTGTTTGTAATAGGTATGGATGGGTTGATTGCTAATACGAAGATAAATATTACTGCTGATTTCGAAATGAAGGACTTGGGTATGATGCATTATTTTCTAGGCATGGAGGTGTGGCAGAATGCGGATGGACGCTTCCTTGGACAAGGAAAGTTTGCAGTAGAGATCCTGAAGAGATTTGGGATGATGGACTGCAAGGCCTTAACCACACCTATGGAATCAAACCTGAAGCTATTGAGTGATGCTTCATCTGATTCAGTTCATACCATGATGTATTGTCAGATGATTGGGTGCTTGATGTACCTGATGAATACGAGACCAGATGTTTGCTTTGTTGTGAACACCTTGAGCCAGTACCTGATAGATACGAGACATGTTCACTTGATTGCTGTAAATCATATTCTGAGGTACCTAAAGTGTACAGTTGATTATGGGCTCTAGTATAAGGTTGATTAGAAGATTAACCTAGAGGGTTATGCTAATTCAGATTGGGCAGGCAGTGCCATCGATAAGAAGAGCACTTCTGGGTGCTACTTCAGTATGGGATCAGGTGTGATCTCTTGGTTTAGCAGGAAGCAATCCCATGTGGCACTGAGTACAACTGAAGTAGAGTATGTCATAGCTTGTTCAACTTGTTGCGAGGAAGTATCGATGAGGAATCTATTGTCTGATTTATTTGATATCCAGTTAGATGCTACTTGTATATATTGCGACAACCAGAGTTGTGTGAAGTTGTCAGAGAACCTGGTGTTCCATGGCAAGTCGAAGCATATTGAGATAAAGTATCACTATATCAGGGATATGGTGTAGAGAGGAGCAGTGAAGCTTAGTATGTTGCGACGGATGAACAAATGGCTGATGTGTTGACTAAGCCATTGGCTAGGGTGAAGTTTGAGTACTTTAGGGAGAAGCTTGGTGTTCTCCAGATTGAGATTCCTCCTAAGAGGAAGTGATGAGTCCGTGATGAGCCCTTCTGACATGGTGAGAGGATTTGTTTCTTCCATGGTTAGATGTAAGTGTTGTGCCCTTCTGACATGGTGAGAGGATTGGTTCCTTCCATTGTCAGATGTAAGTTTTGTACCCTTATGACATGGTGAGAGGATTGGTTCCTTCCATGGTTAGATGTAAGAGTTGTTGCATGGTGATAGGATTGGTTCCTTCCATTTGTTATATTTATGTGATGATCCCACATCCAGCATGAAAAAGGGCTGGCTCTATGAAGACACATCTAGTATGAAAAAGGACTAGCTCTGTGTAGATCCCACATCTAGCATGAAAAAAGGTTGGCTCTGTGAAGACACATCTAGTATGAAAATGGACTAGCTCTGTGTAGATCCCACATCCAGCATGAAAAGGGGATAGCTCTGTGAAGACACATCTAGTATGAAAAAGGACTGGCTTTGTGTAGATCCCAAATCTAGTATGAAAAAGGACTAGCTCTATGAAGACTCATCCAGTATGAAAAAGGACCAGCTCTGTGTAGATCCCACATCTAGTATGAAAAAGGACTAGCTCTGTGAAGACTCATCTAATACAAAAAAGGACTTCCTCTGTGTAGATCCCACATCTAGTATGAAAAAGGACTAGCTTTGTGAAGACTCATCTAGTATGAAAAAGGACTGGCTCTATGTAGATCCCACATCTAGTATGAAAAAGGACTAGCTTTGTGAAGACTCATCCAGTATGTAAAAGGACTGGATTTGTGTAGATCCCACATCTAGTATGAAAAAGGACTAGATTTGTGAAGACTCATCCAGTATGAAAAAGGACTGGCTCTGTGTATATGCCACATCTAGTATGAAAAGGACTAGATCTGTGATGATACATCCAGTATGAAAAAGGACTGGCTCTGTAGATGTACATCCAGCATGAAAAAGGGTTGGCTCTATAGAACTTCTTGTGACAAGAAGAATCAAGAGATAGCACCCGTGATGAGGACCTAGTGATGATCCAGATGATGATCCAGTAGAGATGATCCAATAGTGATGATCTAGATCGAGTGATGATCCAGATCAAGATGAAGATGACTTGAAGATGAATATAACTTGAATATGAAGATGACTTGAAAATGAAGATGAATTAAAGATGAATATGACGAGAACTCATTGATGATCCAAATGATACAGAGAAGAAGACCCATGCTGATAAATTGTGTCGAGAGAATACCTTCCTAGTTAAGAGGGAGTGTTGATGTATTTGTAACTTCAAAATGTATTCATTTGTATATCTTATGTCTTGTACCCCGATGTTTATTCCAGGAAGTGTATGTAATGTATTTGAGTCATGTCATGACTTGATGTTCCTGCTAGGAGATTCAATAATGTAAACAAGTCATGTCAAGTCAATGTCGGTAACCCTCCTATTGTTCAAGGGTTAAAGTACCCATAGTTCCGGGGCCCTAAGGTCATTAGACTCTCCTAGAGAAGTCAGCTCTGGTGAGTTATTGTCAAGTCGAGAATTAGTATAAATAGAGAGTGAGCCTCTCTATTTATCACACACTCACTCACACTTAGTTGTAGCACATATTTGAGGAAGAAGAAGTTGCTGGGGCTAGAAATAAAGAGGCTACTACTGTCGGGAGATCATCTTACTATTTTGGGGTTTTACTTTTGGTGCTGATTCTATCTTTGAAGAAGTTGTGGGATTTTTTCCATTTATGGTTTCCGAGAGGGAAAAACATTGTGTTCATTGTATCTTGTGTTTGATTGTTGTTATTTTTATTCTCTCAGTTAAAGATCCTAATATAATGCTAGCTTAAATGATAAAAATCTAATAGACTGCTCCACTTGCCACCCCCGAGGATCATCCTGTTTTGTTCATAGTGAGATTGATTAGTTTATGAAAATCTCATGCAATATTAATGAAAATTAACATAGGTAATAAATTGTATGAGTTATCTTACCATTTAAATGTTGCAGGGTGGCATTGCTGAGAAACTTGGATCATGGAGGAGGGTACCCTGCTCACCACTTACAGTCTCGTTTGAGGTGAGCTATTTAATATTTGAAAACTTTATTTTGATTTTTCAATTTGTTTGATCCTTGTATAATTTCCTATATAGATTCTAGGTATATGGACTATTGTTTTGTAGGTAATGGCATGCTAGGAGACCAACGGATTCGACAGTTCATCGATCCGACCTCCGGTTTTCGAGTTATGTCAAGTTGAAAGTCACATGAAAATGTCATTCAAGGAGACTTGGTGTCTCTTGATCCAAGAGTGAAAAACCAAACAGAGAAGCAATATTGCATTTCATTGGCTCTGGAAAGGGAATATGGGAACACTGCCAAGAATAGAACAGTGGAGGGTTTTAGAGAGTTGACCCACCAATGTGAGAGTTGCATTGAAGGAAACTGAGAAAAACCCTAGTTTACAAAACTAATGCACAATGAAGTCACTAGGCCATGAAAAAATAGTGGAGAGTGGCTCCTAGAGGTAATGGAATGCTAGGAGACCAACGGAGTAGACAACTCATCGATCCAGCCTTCGGTTGTCGAGTTATGTTGAGTTGATAGTCACATGAAAATATCGTTCAAAGACACTTAGTGACTCTCTATCTGGGAGAGAAAAACCAAATGAAGCAGCAAGATTGCATGTCATTGGCTCCAGAAACTATGTATGCAAAATTCCAATATGGGAACACTACCAAGACTTGCACGGTGGAGGGTTTTGTAGATTTGGCCCACCAATGCTAGAGTTGCATTGAAGGAAACTGATAAAAACACTATTTTATGAAACCGATGTACAATGAAGTCACTAGGCCATGAAAATGTGGTGGAGAGGGCCCCCTGGAGGAAACGAAATGCCATGAGAGAAACAGATTCGATGGTTCATCGATCCTAACTCCATCTGTTGAGTTATGTTGAGTTGAAAGTTGGATGAAAATGTCGTTCAGGGACACTTGGTGACTCTTGGTCCAGGAGCGAAAAACGAAATGGAGCAACAATATTTCATGCCATTGAATTCAAAAAGTGTGTATGAGAAATGACAAGATGGGAATACTACCAATGCTAGCATGGTGGAGGGTTTTTGCAGAGTTGACCCATCAATGCAAGAGTTTCATTGAAGGAAACCAAGAAAACTACTAGTTTACGAGCAATGCACAATGAAGTCACTGGGCCATGCAAACGGGGTGGAGAGGCACCCCTAGAGGTAATGGCATGCTAGGATATGAATAGAGTCAACGGTTCATTGATCCAAACTCCAGTTGCCGATATATGTTGAGTTGAAAGTTGCATGAAAATGTCCTTCACGAACACTTGGTGACTCTCGGTCCGGGAGCGAAAAACAAAACAGAGCAAAAATATTGCATGCCATTGGCTCTAATAAGTGTGTATGGGAAATGCTAATATGAGAACACTACCAAGAATGGAATGGTGGAGGGTTTTTCATATTTGACCCACGAATGTGAGAGTTGCATTGAAGGAAACTGAGCAAAATCCTAGTTTATGAAACTGATGCACAATGAAGTCAACAGGCCATGAAAACATGATGGAGAGGGCCCCTTAGAGGTCATGGAACTCTAGTAGACCAACAGAGTCGACGGTTCATCGATCCGACCTTTGGTTGCCAAGTTATGTCGAGTTGAAAGTCGCATGAAAAATGGGTTCCATGCAGCCCTGGTAATGGTGTAGCAGCCCTGCAAAACCCTGTTCCGGGTGGCTTGGGGTGGCTTTTCCATGGCGCACATGCCCAAAAAAACCTGCAGGATTTGACGGAATCCGAAATCGCTGCCCAATTTGGTTTTTGGATCCCAACCTTGAATTGGCCCACGCGTCCCTGAACAACTTGTGCATGCCTACTACAACTCACCATAGAACATTGATCGAGGCTGCGATTGAAGAGCCTTTGGTTCCACTGGGATGGTGGCATGGGATTATGTCCAAGGTTGTCTCCCCCATGACTCTGGGTGGCTTGGGCATACCTCCAAGATAGATTTTACAAACTAGGGTTTCTCCCTAGTGGGGTCCATGGAAACCCTTGAAATTGTACATAGGACATTCAAAACCCTATTCAAGGTAGTCTGATGTTGACATCCCATGTCATTCCAAAACACACCTATAGAAGTCGACGGATTCATAAATCACCACCTAGTTTGGTTTCTAGACCTCATCCTTGAACTGGCCCACACGTCCCTAAATGCCTTTTGCAGGCCTACTGCAGCTTTCCATAAAATGTTGATTGAGGCTTCGATTGACAAAACATTGGTTCCATTGGTATTGTGGCATAGGATTATGACTAGGGAGGCTCCCCCCCCCATATTCCCATGACCCTGTTGGGCCCATAAATGGCCCTTTTTTGACCACCCTTATCCACCTCTTTTTGCCTCATCTTACTCTATTATGCATACTAAATAGATGTTTTTCCCTCACTTGGTCCCTCAGGTCATACAGGTATGGTTAATCATTTTCTTATTTGACTAATGCTTAGGATTGTGGTAATCAAGGCTCTACATCTTAAATTATGCTAAAATATGATGGTTTTATAAAGATAATTTGAGATATAGAGAATACAGGTGTAGTGGGCCAAACATGCCAAAGGAGGGATGAACATTCATTACTAAAGTTGATCACCATCCATTCCATAGTTTCCTAAAGAACACGGTCCCAGTGTATTATTCCATGTGAGCTCTACAAGGGTAGCTACAATAGATTGCAACAAATTTGGAGGCAACAGTACGCCCCTGCTCAAAAGTAGCTATAATCCATGGAATTTATTCTCAACTAATCATGATCATTATTTCTGGCTCGAATAACAGCTTCCCTATATCTTCTGCTCTCATCTTGCCACAACTGCAACAACTTATTTTAATTAGGGCATCCTGAAGATCAAACATCTTCATGGCTTCCCGATAATAGTAGGAGGATGTTATGATTGTAATTGTATAAATACGGGCAACCATTCTAAGCCAGAGGTTGAAATTTTAACCAAATTATTGTATCAGCTATGAGGAAGGTTGTGTGTTCATCTACCACATTTTAATACAAGGAGTTTGATTCTTCAGATCTCAGTGTTTTAATGTGTGTTACTTCCAACATCTCTGTGTGAAGGCTACGCCCACCTTCCCATAGGGATTGCTGAGTTAATTAGGTATTGCATTTATTCTGTTGTGCGATTTTGTGATAATTTCCTTTATTTATAGTAAGCTGTGTAATGTCCTGGTTTTGACCCCATTGCATTAGATGTATATGATGTATATATTGTAAATGATCATGGTGTGGAGCTAAAGGCCAAGGCCCCACCATTGATCGGTCATGTTATGTCTTGGATTTTAATTTGTCATCGATGGTATATCGGGGCATGCGGCATATATTATATTGGTCATCATGTAAATATGTATCTATAATTAATTAAATGAACCCGACCAGCTACGATCGCGGCAACTAAAATGTGAAAGGGGCATGATTTTTCCCAAGGACAAGGATGTGGGGGAATTTCCAAACCTTGGCCAATAGGGTGAAAATCCATGTGTCTTCTTACCTTGTTTTATCCCAACCACTTTCATTAAGAATGGCTGTTGGTGGTTGAGGCAGTTATGATCTCTGGGAGTGGGGTGGCACGACTGTCAGTCCTCACCCACACACACACTCTACCCATGATTTTGCTGTTCATCCCCTCATGTAGACACTTCTTCCTCTCCACAAGTTGCTAAACACCCTGGCATAGCAATTTTGCATCCTCCCGGTAGCTGTTCACCTTCACGCACTTCCAATTTTGGGGGGGAGTTCTCACCATTTTGCTGTTCATTCTCACGCATAAATTATTCCACTCTCCCCACGACTATGCAAAAAGGGCTAACGCACTTGTAATTTGCATCCCCTCCATTGTTGTGCATTCTCACACAGAGGGATTCTTTCCCATTTTTCGTCTTCATGCACAGAACTTTCTGGGTTTTACCCACGTAGTTTATTCCCCCGTGGATTTGCGGATGATGTGGTTGTATCCACTCCCCACCGGCTGATTGTGGGTTTGGCATTGTTGCTCATGCTCATCCACAGGCTGGGAGACTATAATTTATTCTCCAGCGTGGTCTGTATATGTTTTCTTGGTGATCTCGTGCCCAGGACGGGCTATGTTTTCCCACGTTGTTGGATGTGGTTGTTGTGGTCTCCCTTACATGTTGGGGACTGTTGTAAATTTGCCTGAGAATCATTTTGGCCACGATAGGGCCAAGAATGACTCAGAATTCTTTTCCCTTGGTTTAATTTGTGATAGCCAAATTGATTTCCTAAGTGCAATGGTTGGTCTTCGGACTATGAGAGGAGCAGGGATGTTGGCTTAGATTTGCTTGATAAACCTGGTGGTTGGAAACCACACAGACAGAGCTAGAGGGCTGGCCTTCTTCTCCATCACCCTTGAATAGAACTAGAAGGGAATGCAGGGCCTGAGGGACTGTGTAGCAGAGAAGGGACTGATTCCTTGTGTTGGGTGTGTTTGGGTGTCTTAGAGGTCAGGCCAGTTCTGGTGTAGGTGTTCTTGGCTCTGTAATGAGCTCACCAGCTTAGCAATTTGCCTTCTCCAGCTCCCTAATTGCTTGATAAACCCAACTCTGTTCACTTGGCTGTGTGTTTTGTGTATCCTTGGCTATGTGTAAGCCTGCTAGTTCCCTTATTCCTTGGAGAATCATGCCCAGCTCGGGGGTGGCAGCGCTACTGAGAGATTAAGGAGCACGTTGGCCTATGGTTGGGTGGAACGTTGCAGTGACGTAGCTGGTTGCGGAAGGAGTTTTCATAAGATAAGTGATCTTGCCTATTTTACTTCTGCAACCTTACTTTCTGTTAATGATATGATGAACATGTTGCATGACTGCTTGTTGAATGTATGATGTTTCCGCTGTGTCTGATAGATGATTGCATCTGTGCATGATAATTATTCATGTGATCATATTCTAGTTCAATATACAAGTTTAAGCATTCTGTTTCAGTAATTTAGTGCCTTACATGTTCATGGGGATCTTACCCCGTGTGTTTGAAGTTTGTAGTCGCATCCTCCTTACTGGTCGAAGGCATGGGGACGTGACAATATGGTATCAGAGCCAGAGGTTGGAAACAATGGGCCTCTATGGGCCAAGAAGATGCAATGACAGAAGCAGAATTTCCTTCTGCCTAGCAGCAATCAGGAATTTGAGGACAGCAAAATTTCAAGAATTTTTCTAAGTGCTGACAGTCGGGTCAGCGGAAGGTTAGAGGTTTCAACTTTCCATGTGGCGGAAGGTCTAGCAGCTTTCCATCCGCCGTTGCGGCTATGGAATGGATTCGGTCGCCAATTCTGTGGAAGAAGGAAATGGTTTGCATGTCCGCAGTTGTGGAAGCCAAAGTCATTTGGCTTCCAATGAAGAAAGACCGTCGACAGCCGACGTGGTCAAAGAAAGATAAATTTTCAAAATTTGTCTAAGTGATGAAACCATTGGAAGAAGGAGTGATAATTGTTTTGCCGTTGCGGAAGAAAAAAAAAGTGGTTTCTAGTCCACCATTGCGGAAGCCAAAGTCATTTGGCTTCCGATGTTAAAAAGACTTCCGCAGTGGCGGAAGAGAAAGTGATTTCCTGTCTGCCGTTGCAGAAGACCAAATCGTCAAGTCTTCCAACGGGGAAAGAAAAACATGGAAATTTTCTAAGTGTATTGATGGCCGGTGGCAGAGGAAAGTGCTTGCACATCCGCCGTTGTGGAAGACAAAGCAATAGGTCTTCCGATGGGAAAGTCCTCCAATCGCCGACACGTCAAAAGGGGTTAAGGCTCGAAAATCAAGTAAAGAGCGGCCATCGGAAGGAGTTGGCCTTTGGTGTGCCACCGTTGCGGAAGCCAAAGTCATTTGGCTTCCGATAGGGAAGAACCGTTGACGCCAAGAGTTGAATTTTTTTCTAAGTAACAGCTTCCAATTGGAAGAGAAAGTAGCTCAAGCGCCTATTCTGTGGAAGAGAAAGCAGTTTCTAGTCCGCCGTTGTGGAAGCCAAAGTCATTTGGCTTCCGATGTCACGGAAGAGAAAGCAGTTTCCCGTCCGCCGTTTTGGAAGCCAAAGTCATTTGGCTTCCAATGTGGAAAGACATCTGATAGCCAATGAGAAGGAAAGGAAAATTTTGAGTTTTTCCATGGGATTTCTCAGCAGATTTCGACTGTTTTCAGAGGGATTTTTTAGCTGTTTTTCAGTAAAATTTTAGGGATGAAAAGGAGAAAAGAGGAAGCGATATTATGCGTCAGAGAAGCCACAAGGGGGAAAGCCCCCTTGACCCCCGTCGTCCCCCTCAGATAGACGTTCTTAATGAAGAAAATTTTGTGTGTTTGGGAAAATTGTCATTTTATGATCAGTACCAAGAGAAGGTAAGTGATTCTGATTTATATGCTATGCATCTAACATTTGTGTTATTAACACATTTGCAGAATCATAGTCACCTTCAAGGGAATTATTCTAGGCAGTACAGTTGGTAAGTAAGTGGTGGTTCAGTATGAGAACCCATGATGGGTATGATGCTCGGGATTCTTATGAGAGAGCAGAAGATGCCATGGGAGAAAATGTCCGTAATAGAAACGATGACATTGAGTCTAATGGAAGGACATTCCAAGAGACACTGTCAGATGTTGCAGCCACTATGAGAAGCTTGATTAAATCCTAGGAAGAGCAGCATTAGTTGAATGCTACAATGTTGCAGAGTTTGACAGACTTGCAAAGGAAGATAGATTCTGGACGAGGTACAACAAGACTAGAAGGCAGTAAGAGTAGTACCAGGAGAAGGAGAAGGAATTCTAGTGGAACAACTGATTCTGAAGAATCCAGCAGGGATTCCAGTTTTTCTTCTCATAAAAGAAAAAGAAAGAGACACCATAGGGATTGCTCTCAAGAAGAATTTAAGAAAGCTAAACCTCCTACGTTTGATGGTGAAGTAAAGACTGGACAAGAGGCTGAAGCTTGGATTCTTGGTATTAAGAAGTACTTTCAAGTGCATGATTATTCAAGAAACATGAAGGCAAGAGTTGCCATATTCAATCTGAGTGGAAGAGCATCCATTTGGTGGGAACACTTCGAGCAAGTAAAGAGGATCAGTGAAAGGAGACTCAAGTGGAAACAGTTCAAGAAGTATTTCAAGCAGAAATACCTATCTGACAGGTATTATGATGACAATATTAAGGAGTTCCATGGGTTGAGGTTGGGGCAGCAAACCATGGAAGAGTATTCTAATAAGTTTTTGGAGCTATTGAGGTATGTCCGGTACATCAGAGATGAAAAAGTAAAGGTCCAGCATTTTCTGAGTGGATTACCTCAGTCTTACAAAGATAGCATTGAGTTATATGAACCTAGAACTCTTGAAGAGGTGATAAGAAAGGCTAAGTATTGCTATGAGCAAAGCAAAGGTAAGCTGGATTACCATAAGGCATGGAAAGACAAGAAGAATGAGAAGTTTGACCAAAGGAAGAAAGGTTTCAAACCTTCTAACTTCAGGAGCCAGTAGAAGCATCCATCCCAAGCTGTGAGTAAGCCAGTGGGAGTGACTGGAGAAAAGCCTAAAGATCCACGACAAAATAGAGGGCCCCTTCAATGTTGGAAATGTGGAGGATCCCACATGCGCAGAAATTGTCCACTCGAGAATGAGAGTACAAGACCAGCTTATGACATCCATGAAGCAGAAAAAGTGGGTCAAATGGCAAGGGCAGTCCCTAGGATTTATGCAGCATTGGAGGACCGCCAGGAAGATCACCAGTCAGCTGTGGTTGAAGTAGCAGGTAAGATTGCTGAGCAATCTGTTTCTATTTTGATTGACCCTGGTTCTATGCACAATTACATTACTCCTAGAGTAGTGGAGATTTGTGCTTTTAAGAAATTAAAGCATAGGAAGTCTTGGTTAGTTCAGCTAGCCACTGGAACTAAGAGAAAAGTCAGCGAAGTGGTAGAGAAATGTCCATTGGTCATGAATGGAATGGTCATGTGTGTAGATCTGAATGTTCCACTGCTTGGTTCCTATGATGTCCTCATTGGAATGGATTGGTTAGAAGCTCATAGGGTGAAGCTTGACTGTTATAATAAGACTTTCGAATGCATGAATGAAGAAGGAAACCTAGTAGTTGTGAAAGGTATTCCAAAGGTGATTTCAATACGACAGGTTTCAGCAATGAAGTTAAATAAGTTCTATAGGAAGGGTTGCCAGTTGTATGTAGCTCAGATTTTGGAGGAAACAAGAGATGAAACTCCCAGGTTGGAAGACTATCAAGTGTTATAGGAAATCAGGGATGTGTTTCCTGATGAGATTCCAGGGCTTCCGCCCAAGCGGGACATTGATTTCACAATTGAACTTGTGCCAGGAGCAGCACCAGTGTCCAAGGCACCCTACAGGATGAGTACACCGGAGATGCTAGAGTTGAAGATGCAACTGCAAGAGTTGTTGGAAAAGAAGTATATCCGACCAAGTGTGTCTCCTTGGGGAGCACCAGTTCCATTTGTAAAGAAGAAAGATGGTACACTCAGGTTATGCATTGATTATAGACAGTTGAACAAGGTTACCGTGAAGAATAAATATCCTTTGCCTAGGATTGATGACCTCTTTGATCAAATGAGAGGAGCAAAGGTATTTTCCAAGATTGACTTGAGTTTTGGTTACCATCAGGTAAGGATCAAGGATGAATACATTCATAAGACAACCTTCAGGACAAGGTACGGGCATTATGAGTTTGTAGTGGTACCATTTGGTCTCACAAATGCACTAGCTACATTTATGTGCCTTATGAATAGTGTATTTAGCAGGTATTTGGATAAGTTTGTTCTTGTTTTCCTTGATGACATTCTTGTTTATTCTAAGAATGAGGAAGAGCATGAAGAGCATTTGAGATTGACATTGCAATTGCTTATGGAGCATCAGTTGTATGCAAAATTGAGCAAGTGTGATTTCTATAGAGATAGAATTCAGTATTTGGGACACATTATCTCAGAGGAGGGTATATCTGTGGACCCTGAAAAGATAGAAGCCATTACGAATTGGCCTACTCCAAGAAATGTGACAAATGTAAGATATTTTATGGGACTTGCAGGATACTATAGGAGATTCATTGAGGGATTCTCCAAAGTTGCACATGCTATCACTTCTTTGCAAAAGAAGGGGATGAAGTTCGAATGGACATCGAGGTGTGAAGAAAGTTTCCAGCGGTTGAAGAGTCTTCTCACCAGTGCACCAGTGTTGAAGGTTGGAGATCCAAAGAAAGATTTTGTGGTGTGTACCGATGCATGCGGACAAGGGCTTGGAGGAGTCCTTATGCAAGACAACCACGTGATATGCTATGAGTCAAGAAAGCTAAAGGAACATGAGAAGAACTATGCCACTCATGATCTAGAGCTTGCATCCATAGTGCATGCTCTCAAGATGTGGAGACATTACTTGATGGGTAGGAGATTTGAGTTCAGAACAAATCATTGTGGGATGAAATATTTGTTTGATCAGCCTACTCTGAATGCTAGGCAAGCAAGATGGCTGGAATTTTTATGTGAGTTTGATTTTGAAATCAAGCACATAAAGGGGAAGGAGAATTAGGTAGCTGATGCGCTCAGCAGGAAGATGCAAGAAATGCATGTGGCATCTCTTAGTATTTGCCAATCAGATTTGAGGAAGCAGATTGTTAGTCATGTTGCTGGAGATGAATTGTATGAGCAAGTAAAAGACAAGTTGCAGCAACAAATTCTTGAGAAGAGGTATGAGGAATATAAATTGGAAGAAGATGGACTTCTCACTTATAAAGGTAGAATTTATATTCTGAATGTAGCATATTTGAGGAGAGTTGTCATGGATGAAATCCATCAAGCTCCGTATTTTGGTCACCCGGGATATCAGAAAACAATCGCTACAGCTAGAAAGTAGTACTTCTGGCCAGGAATGAAAAGGGACATGGCTGAATACATTTTAAGGTGTATGAAATGTCAACAGGTAAAGGTTGAGCACCAACACCCTGCAGGTTTGTTGCAGCCTTTGCCAGTTCCGGAATGGAAATGGGAAGTTATTTCCATGGATTTTATTATGGGATTGATGATGACTTGGAGACAACATGATTCCATCATGGTTGTGGTAGACAAGTTGACTAAGGAAGCACATTTTATACCAGTGAAGTCTACACATATGATAGATGACGTTGCAAAGATCTTCATGAAGGAGATTTTCAAATTGCATGAATTGCTGAAGGCAATAGTCTCTGATAGGGATGTCAAGTTCACTTCCAACTTTTGGAAGGGGTTGTTTGCAGATTTGGGTACAAAGCTAAACTTCAGCACTGCATACCATCCTTAGACATATGGCCAGACAGAAAGAGTTAATCAGGTACTTGAAGACATGCTTCGCATGTACGTAATGGACAAACCAACCAAGTGGGAAGATTACTTGCACTTGGTAGAGTTTGCTTATAACAATGGACATCAGGCATCCTTGGGGATGAGTCCGTATGAAGATTTGTATGGAAGAAGGTGTACGACACCAGTGACTTGGGATAATCCAGGGAACCAGATTGTGCTTGGACCATAATTGGTCAAGGAAATGGAGCAAGAAGTTGTAAAGATAAGACAGAAGCTGAAGGTAGCACATGACAGACCGAAAAGCTATGCAGATAAGCATAGGGTGAACAGGGAGTTCAGTGTTGGGGATCATGTTTACCTCAGAGTGAGGGCAAGGAAGAGTTCCTTGAAGCTTGGAAGTTGTGCCAAGTTGTCACCGAGATATTGTGGGCCGTTTGAAGTGCTTGAAAGGATAGGGCCAGTTGCATATAGACTTGCATTGCCTGCTAGCACTAGAGCTCATAATGTTTTTCATGTTTCTTTGCTTAAGAGATATGTACATGATCCTAACCATGTGATAAATTGGGATGTGATTCAGGTGGAACCCGAGGGCGAGTTCTAAATCGAGCCAATGCGCATCCTCGACAGGAAGGTCACAATGCTCCGGAACCAAGCCATAGGTCAGGTAAAGGTGCAATGGGAGCACTTCAGACCTGAAGAGGCTACATGGGAGCTAGAGGATGCCATACGATTGGCACATCCATTTTTGTTCAATTCTGTGGAACACTGAGGCGATACCAGTGTAGCATTTTGTTCAAATTTTGTAAGCACTGGGGACAGTGCTATTGAAGGGGGAGGGGAATGTAATGTCCCGGTTTTGACCCCATTGCATTAGATGTATATGATGTATATATTGTAAATGATCATGGTGTGGAGCTAAAGGCCAAGGCCCCACCATTGATCAGTCATGTTATGTTTTTGATTTTAATTTGTCACCGATGGTATATCCGGGCATGCGGCATATATTATATTGGTCATCATGTAAATATGCATCTATAATTAATTAAATGAACCCGACCAGCTACGATCGCAGAAACTAAAATGAGAAAGGGCATGATTTTTCCCAAGGATAAGGATGTGGGGGAATTGCCAAACCTTGGCCAATAGGGTGAAAATCCATGTTTCTTCTTACCTTGTTTTATCCCAACCACTTTCATTAAGAATGGCTGCCGGTGGTTGATGCAGTTATGATCTTTGGGAGTCAGGTGGTAGGACTGTCAGTCCTCACCCACACGCACACTCTACCCATGATTTTGTTGTTCATCCCCTCACGCAGACACTTCTTCCTCGCCACGAGTTTCTAAAGACCCTGGCACAACAATTTCGTGTCCTCCCGGTAACGGTTCACCTTCACACACTTCCAATTCTTTGGGGGGGTTCTCACCATTTTGCTGTTCATTCTCACGCAGACATTCTTCCACTCTCCCCACGACTGTGCAAAAAGGGCTCCCGCACTTGCAATTCGCGTCCCCTCCATTGCTATGCATTCTCACCTAGAGGGATTCTTTCCCATTTTTCGTCTTCACACACAGAACTTTCTGGGTTTTACCCACGTAGTTTCTTCCCCCGCGGATTTGTGGATGATGTGGTTGTATCCACTCCCCACCGGCTGATTGTGGGTTTGGCATTGTTTCTCACGCTCATCCACAGGTTGGGAGACTATAATTTCTTCCCCAACGTGGTATGTATATGTTTTCTTGGTGATCTCGTGCCCAGGACGGGCTGTGTTTTCCCATGTTGTTGGATGTGTTTGTTGTGTTCTCCCTTACATGTTGGGGACTGTTGTAAATTCTCCTAAGAGTCATTTTGGCCATGATAGGGCCAAGAATGACTCAGAATTATTTTCCCCTGGTTTAAGCTATGATAGCCAAATTGATTGCCTGAGTGCAATGGTTGGTCTTCGGACTATGAGAGGAGCAGGGATGTTGGATTAGATTTGCTTGATAAACCTGGTGGCTGGAAACCACACAAATAGAGCTAGAGGGCTGGTCTTCTTCTCCATCACCCCTGAATAGCACTAGAAGGGAATGTAGGGCCTGAGGGACTGTGTCGCAGAGAAGGGACCGATTCCTTGTGTTGGGTGTGTTTAGGTGTCTTAGAGGTCAGGCTAGTTCTGGTGTAGGTGTTCTTGGCTCTATAATGAGCTCACCAGCTTAGCAATTTGCCTTCTCGAACTCCCTAATGGCCTGATAAACCCAACTCTGTTGGCTTGGCCGTGTGTTTTGTGTATCCTTGGCTATGTGTAAGCCTGCTAGTTCCCTTATTCCTTGGAGAATCATGCCCAGCTTGGGGGTGGCAGCGCTGCTGAGAGATTAAGGAGCACACTGGCCTATGGTTGGGTGGAACGTTGTAGCGACGTAGCTGGTTGCGGAAGGAGTTTTCATAAGATAAGCGATCTTGCCTATTTTACTTCTGCAACCTTACTTTCTGTTAATGATATGATGAACATGTTGCATGAATGCTTGTTGAATGTATGATGTTTCCGCTGTGTCTGATAGATGATTGCATCTGTGCATGATAAATATTCATGTGAGCATATTCTTGTTCAATATACAAGTTTAAGCATTCTATTTCAGCAATTTTGTGCCTTACATGTTCATGGGGCTCTTAGCCCGTGTGTTTGAAGTTTGTAGTCACATCCTCCTTGCTGGTTGGAAGCATGGGGACGTGACAAGCTGCAACAATTATCGATTTACAGTGTGTCATTTGAATAATCAACAATTGCATTTCCTGTAAAACTGCAGTGGTGTGGTGTGTCACTCGACTGTATAGGTTAACAGTCTTTTATGCAACTGTGTGATAGCTATAACAACCCTGTTCATCCCTAGTTCTTTCAATTAATGTTTTCTTTAGAGATTTGCAGTTTTTTCCTTTGCATTTTGTTGAGGCCTGGAAATTTGTAGGCAACAACAGCAAGGGATTCTCCCCAGTCAACATTCCTGACTAGCGCATGACTATTTGGTGTAGGGAATCTATCCAGTTTACGGTCCGGCTACCGTAGGTCAAGTAACAAAAATAAAAGGTTTTACCGGTTGTGGCCCAGTCCACCGTGTATATTTTTGTGTTTTTAGTTTTAAGTATGACATGTAAGTGCCTATCTAAAATGAAGATTGATTGAGAATGCAAGGAGTGGTCACAATGTGATGCGCAGGTTCTTACCTCTCATCTTAGACTCTCTTGCATCTAAATCACACACAACAAGAAATTAAAACTGACTACCTAACCTATCCCTAGGGAGAAAGATTATCATTTTATTAATGAGTAATGTATTTTGTTCATGCATTATGAAAAGTCATAGATAGCTAATACTTCTTTTAAAACACATGAACATTTAAAGATATTTGAACAACCAGATAGCCAATTGTTTATGAACAACATTCATTACTCATAGTGGAAATTTTCATAAAATAAACTAGAGAACATTCATACAAGAACATAGGTTCAAAGAGTTAGAATGATCTCACAGTTAATGGACACAAAGTTGAAAATGAAATAGTTCCTCTTCAACAAATCCATAGCACAACATTTGAACATTCCACCAAGATTTCTCCAATAGGAAAACTGTAATTATTTATTGCAAAAGGAAATAGTTCTACCTACAATATGTCTTCACAAATCTAGCTGGGAAAAATTCCTTCACTTATCTAAATCTCCTATATTTATAGAAAAAGAACAAAACTGTTGGGCTTCCCACGAATGACTCTTGGGCTTCCCCAACTCTTCACCTCCCACACTTTTCTCTCATTAAGTTCTTATAGAATTTATAATATATTACAATAAAATGAAGTGCTTATGAGGAGGGTCCTGCTTGAATATTCAAAAACTTCTTCCATGCCAAAGCCTCTGAGGCAATGCTTTTGAACTCGGAAGGTTCTAAGAAAAAAATATTTTTTTCGAATTTAGCAGCCTGATTTCTTATTACTTCTATTCTGGCTGCACTCAGGCGAAGCTGGTTCTCTAACAACTGCACACTAACCGTGGAATGAGCTACTTCATTCGTCAGGGTTTTCTTGTCTATGGCTTTGATATGCTGTATCCTTTGTTCATCTTCTTGATATCTTCTTTGCAACATCTCCAAAAATAGGCTGTGTTCTGGAAAGGTATCCATTCTCTAATTAGCCTCAACCTTGCAGTAATTATAAGTGATCTAAAGTCTCCTAAAGAATTTTGCACAACCCCCCTTTGTCTTCTCGACAGCCTTCTTAAATTCTTCGGCTGTGTTTATGGAAAACTCCAGTAAATCATAGTCGTGCCTTAGGGATTCTTGATCTTTTGATGGTAGATCTGCAGGGGTTTCTTCATTCACTTCCAATCTCACCATCCTTCCTATCAGGACTTCTAAGATGTCATGTGATCTGTCAACAAAATATGAAGAGGTTTCCAAAATCTCTTCCAGCCGATTGTCTATGTACAAGATCTTGCACCTTTCTTCCTCTATGGCTACCTGTAGCTGGTGCATATTGCTCCTCTGTGCCAAAACATGCTCCTTGAAAGGATGAAGATTGAATTATTGTTCCCTGGCCTCTTCTAGGGCTTCTATTAATGAGGTAATCTATATTTTAAGCTCTGCAGTCTGCTCCTGAGATTTCCTCTCAGATTCCTCCAAGGTAGCTTTCTGTAACTCCAACTCCCCTAACTTTCCTAGCAACTGCTCCCTTTCTGTCCTTAACTATTGACATTGTTGCTGCAATTTATCCAAACTTTCTTGGGCAACGTCCAGAGATCTCTTCTCGACTTGGAATAACTAGAGCTCAGCTTTTGAAGTCTTTATTTCATGTTCCATGTCTTCAAGCTTTCTTTTCAAGCTGTTGCTTTCCTCTCTTTCTCTTCTCAGGGTGTCCTTTACCTGGGCAGCATAATTCTTTGACTATTCAAGATCAGTCAATATCTGATCTACATTTTCCTCAAAAGCATGGATTAATGCAGCCCCAGCTCTGATGGTGAATCTGGGGTCCTTTTCTGTCCCATATACTACATTTTCGTCATTTATGATTTTACCCACTTGCCCGCAAGTCTCAAACTTTATCACTGTCCTCTTCACTATTCTTTTCCTTTCCTTATCATAAAAGATAGTGTTGAAATATGGTACCTCCTCCCCTTTATTAAGCTTGAAAGGGATTCTCCTTAGGGTGGGGACCATAGCCTGTCCTGTTGTGCTTCCAGTAGCTGCCTCAGGATCTTGAATATCAGGATTACCCAAGTCCTGAGCCTGGCTGTCTACAGGATCGAAAACTGATTGCTCTATCACTGCCCCTGTCAGCTTTAGCGTTTCTGCTTCCTACTTCTTTAGTTCCTCATCCATCTTAATTTCCTTCAGCCAATATTTAGTCAAGTATACTTGTGCTTCTGGTAAGTGGTAGGCCAGTGATACATACCCAAAGCTATAAGTAGCATAACCCTGTTTATCAGCATTTGGCAAAATCATGGTTGTTACATCTGCCCTGGGCAAAATCCACCCAATCACCTCTGAGCATGGAAAAATATCAGGTCTGGTAGCAACTCTCATCAATGAAAATCTCTGTATATTGGCATAGATGGTTTCTTCCTCAAAACCTGTGTCAGGTACTTCTTAACATGTTATTAATCTGTAAACTTCCCCCCATTTATATTCGGGTTCCACACCCACTAGGAATTTGTTATATTTGTAAGTGCATTCAACTTTTGTGATGATTTCAACCTTGGGTTCCTCCTGTACTACGAGATCCTTCTTCTTCTATCGTTTAGACATCTCAGATTCTTAGGAATTTCCCTGTCATACATAGAAATTGCTTTTAGGTTCTATTGGACCATTCTTCGATAACATTAAAAAATGTAGACAAACTGTATGAGCATTTTACCTTGTCCATGCTAAACATGATTGCAATTATGAAAAATAAACAAAAAATAATAAAAAACCACATGTTCCGCATAAAATCAATCTGCCCAAAGGTTAAAACCAGCTTACGACCATTATTTGCAGAATCAACTTAGAATAACTTGGCCTTTCTAAAATGACGAATATTCCCCTCCTAATGATGAAGTAGAAAATAGTCTCAAAAACCCCTTCTCGGTGCTATGAACTAAATCTTTCCAAGGAAAATATGAGGCCTAATCTCAACAGAAGGATACTATACTATGATAGTGCATTTAACTCATTGTAAGCTCAAAGAAAACATAAGGGGAAACTGCTACTCGCATCAAAATCTGCATAGATTGCATTCTGAATCCCTAAATTGGTCTTGGGTTCGTACTCGAGTTTGAACAGCCTCATCCTAGGCGGGGAGTAACTTCAACATCGCGAACCTGGTTTACAATATAGTGGAACGAGAACCTCGACATCTTAGAAGACAAACATGAAACGCTCCCCCTTGACGGCCACACGCAAACTAGAGGATACTGGTGCAGACAATGTAACCATCGTCTGCACTAGTTTCCCCAGCAGTCAAGTGCGGGTTGCAAACCCATAACGGCTGTGAAATAAATCATCACGCAAAACCACAAACACCCCCCACCAGGTAGCAATACCATCTATAGATTATATATACATGCCGAGATGGAAAAACCTAGGTAACTGCTAACCGCAGAGGCAACGAACTGATCGAGGACAACGAAAATAGTTTGACCAATCAAATGGGAAGGTAAAATGGGCATAAGGGCCTACCTGGCACTGTGCTACGTGACTGGTGGAGAAAAACGCGTAAACCTCCATGGTGGAGCAAAGGTACTGACAGCGAATGCGTTGGTCTACTCGAGCGATAACGATAGCATGGGGAAATCGCAAAATAAAAATAAAAAACAAAAACACTTCGGCCCCAATATATACGCCTCGGTCAACCATAATCGACAAGAAAAATAAAACCATCGAGAGGTGGCACGGCTACAGGATTGGCGATCCTGTCAGTATCACCTCCGCAATGGCGAATCATGAAATAGGTAGGACACCCACAATGGAGTTGGTGGGAGAAACAACTAAACTTCACATTGGAGCTTGCCAGGCCAAGGCTTTGGACCAAGTGTTGGTTGAAGAGCTGCAATGGTGGAAACAAAAAAGGAATCAATTTCCGCAGACCAATCAAAATCGAAGGTGAAATAAACATGACTCAAGTGAAAAAAATATCGATCAAGCAAACAACATAAATCAAACTATCGGAAGCCTAGTGCTTTCTAGAGCCGCAACGGCAAGAGTTGAAAAACCTAAGGACTTGCGAATCAAAACGGCGGGGATCGGAAGAGGATAAAACAACCCTTTGGGAAGCTTCGCAATACCTCCTCCGCAATGGTGGAAGACATAGAGATGAATGTTTCGACGGGATCTTAAAACGACTGCCGACAAAGAAAAACGCATCGAGGACCAATAACACTTGAATCGGACATGATGTCCTATTCTTCTTCGAAACAGTGGGCAAGCAGATAACTAGATTCTCGACTCAAAAGTCTAAACACTTCTGATAGCAAGGAAAAATCAATTCAAACAGTAAAACATGGTAGGCATAAAAGTAAATCTTTGCGCAAACATCAAACACAACAAAGAGCTGAGCAAAAAGAAATAAAAGGAGGGTCCCAAAATTTTTTGAATTTTGGGAAAATGTTGCAGTTGCAACAATTGGGGACTTCCTAGTGAACCCCATATTTTTGAACCAACTTCCTCCCAGTAAAAGACTATTTAATCATTTAGCTCATAAGTTGAATTTTTCTAGATGCTTGCATTCGTAAGATGGAAAAAACATGCATTTAAATCATTGATGACAGTCCATTCTTTGGAAATGGGAACACCCAAAATATTTGAAGGTCTGGATAACTCTTTTGAGGCTTAGTAGGTGAGTTTTATTTAACCTCTATCTTTGGGTAGTTTCTAGCTTGGACACCACAGGATCGTAACATATGGTTAATAGAACTATTCATTTGTTCCTCATTCCCATGCCAATTGCACTTTGTGCCCTTTTGAACTTTTTTTCTTTTGAGTCCTCCATCTGCTTTTATTTCTGAATTTTATTTAGGCTCTTCTATCCATAGTGTCCTTTTGTGTGAGAGATGTATTTATTTTTCAGCTCATGGATGGAGAAGAAATTTTGGCAGATTTATATTGATGTTTCTGATACTTTGCTTTGATATGTCTTGCTTCTTTTAGGAGTTTTGACTCTTAACAGCCTTTAGGCTTTTAAAATCATGGCATGGGATCATTTATATATAATAGACTATTTACCTCACTTCCTTTCCATGGGTCCTTTGCTATCACTCCCTAGGAAATCTTAGATGTGAAATGGATGGAGCCTCGAAATAGTATTCTAGACCTCTTAATTCTAAGTTATTTTCATGGGTTAAGCAGGACTTCAATGAGTGCATATCCATTTAGGAAAATTGCTTACTAGAACAAATTCTATCATTTCAAAATAAAACGCATAGTCTTATCCCAAATATTTCAGTTAATAGAGAACCCTGATGCTTTCCATGCAACCAAAAGTTTGCCTCTTTTATTCAAAAAAAAAAAATAGAAACAAAAGCGGTAAATCAAAGTAAAAATCCATCAAATTATTTATGTACAAGGTCATCAAAACAAAAAAAATCAAAATAAAATTCAAGAACCAACCACTACCTGATTAGTTTTGTGACCACCCCTAAAGATCTATCAACCTATGAGTCAAGGGACTAGGATTGTTTGCAGACATGAGATACCTAACCGTGATCTAATTCTTCTATTTTGGAAACTGAAAATATATCTACCTATTTACAATCACTCCCATCAGCCTATGAACATTGAAGGAGATCAGGTTGAGTGTCAGTCATACTGTTGGCTTCTTCTGATGCATGATACCTTAGTTTCATTAGATAATTCCCCAAAACAAAATTAGCAGATTCATTTCCTTCTTCCAACTTAGTGATAGTGTGTTTCATGCAAGGTTCCCATAAAATTTTGATCCAATTTGGGACACCCTTATGAGGCAACCATAAATGTGACCAATCTGAAGCAAAATACCCCTTTAACCTTGCGGACCAGTCTCGGTTCAGAATTAGTCCATACCCATCCAGTATGTCAGCCACCACAATATCAATAAACTGACATATCTTGTTATTTGCAGATAAACTAATGAGAACATTCTCCATTTCCCCCACTACTTTGACACTGGTTCTATCTAATTGAGTAACTTCCCAAGCAGTAGGTTTTGGTTGCCCATTAATTTGTTTGCAAACTGCGAGTGGCATAACGTTCACTAATGATCCATAATCTACCAGACAATTATGCACCTTATGGTTCAACATTTCCAGATTCAAAAGGAAAGGTGGGGTTCTAGCTTTCCCTTCCCCAATTGATTCGACATCTTCCTCCACATGTTGGTTTTCAGTAGGTATCTCTTTCTCTGGATCTTCAGGATTTTTTATAATTTCTTTGTTAACACCTACTTGTTCTTCCATAGGCTTAGTAGGCTTGTTGATTTGCTCCAGATCTTGGATGATAATGGTAATTTTGGGCACTTTGTCCTCAACATTGTGGTTTGGCTATTTCTTGATATTCTCTTGCAACTTCTTAATCTTTGAGATTATTGAATTGTCTTTATTTACCAAATTCGGGTCTTTTGTTGTCATTGGTATATTCTCAGGTTTAAGAGTACCTTTTTCTGTATCAAACAACGAGACACAATCCCATAAAAACATGGTATCATTTTCTTGTTTTTCTATGGTCTGATTACCTTTTTCCTCCTCATCACCATCCTCAGTCAATTTAGAATCCAAAAGCTAATTCATCACTAACGTCATTGAATTTAACCATTAAGGACAATTCTTTTCAGAATGGTGTTGTTGGTGAAAAGTGCAGAAATTATCCATCCCTACCTCTATCAGATTCATTGATGCTGAATCATGCGGAGGGGTCTTGAATTGGTTGTTATCTTCCCTTTTTTTGTAGTAAGGCTTATAATATTTTTGAGCTTCTTTTTCCTTCTCCAAATCTATTATTCTGTTGGAAAGATTTTGCACCATCTTTAACATCCCCTCAAAATCATGTGATTGCTCCTGTTTAGGTTTAGACAGCAATAAAAATCTTTTCCCGAAAGTTTTTTCTCCAGATTGCTCGGGATAATCTTCTATACTTTCCTTTTCAGCCTCTACTCTTTCTGCTTCTTCATAAGTTTCTGCTAATGTAGGATTAACCTGATATTTTGCGAACATAGCCAAGTCTGGACCTAAAGCTGAGGTATAATACTCAATTAGAACTTTATCAGAAGGCTTATCAGTTGCAGAGAAGTTCTTGAGGTAAGCAGAAAATCTTTGAGCGAAACTGTGTACATTTTCTTTCCTTTCTTTTTTTAAAGTGACTAAGCCTTTCATTAGTGTTGCATGTGCCTTTTGGGCTGCATACTTACTTCTGAAAATCCTTTCAAAGGAATCCCAATATGGGATAGAGTTTGTAGGCAAACCAAAGTACCATGATGCTGCTGCTCCTTTAAGGTTGTGTGTGGAAAAAGTCTACAAACATCCTCATGTTCCCCGGCCCTTGATCTTTCTATTTCCAAATAGAAACTTTGCAAATGGCCATCTACTACAACCTTCTCATTAGTATCAAAATTAGGCAGCAACTTCTCAAAATCTTGAGGTAAGTCATGCAATGGAGGTGTTAGGTTCAAAGGTGATCTGGCTTTCCAAGCTGGTGGTTGATTTGGTGGATTAGGTTGGTTTGCATTTACACCTACCATGAGTCTGGGTGGAGAATGAGGAGGTGAATGAACATGAGAATTAACAGGTGAACCATAAGGTGTGTTTGGGCCTACTTGATTCAAAGGCTGAACAACCTCCTGTAATGCTACTTCTACTAACTTATCCCAATCTCCAACCAACAATGAATCTTCCAAGATGGGATGGTATTTCTTCTTGTATTCTCTTCAGGGTAAATCAAGGATAATGGGTAATCCCCCAATACTCTTTACATAAGCCCATGTGTGTCTTCTTAGATCATTTACCACTTGGTTGTCCAAAGAAAACAAATCTTCTCTATTCCCTTCAGTATTTTGATCAGGAAAACTTCTTTCAAAACTATCACTGGTGGAGTAATTTCGAGGAAATGGATTTCCCCAACCAGCCATGCACTAAGGGCCCTCCTTCTAGCACCAGAAACTGTTGAGGCCTAGAAATTCGCAGGAAACAACAGCAAGGGATTATCCATAGTCAACATTCCCAACTAGCCCGTGACTGTTTGGTGTAGGGAATTCATCCGGTTTGCGGTCCGGATACCGTAGGTCAAGTAACAAAAATAAAAGTTTTTACCGGTTGCGGCCCGGTCCACCGTGTATATTTTTGTGTTTTTAGTTTTAAGTATGACATGCAAGTGCCTATCTAAAATGTAGATTGATTGAGAATGCAAGGAGTGGTCACAATGTGATGCTCAAGTTCTTACCTCTCATCTTAGACTCTGTTGCATCTAAATCACACACAACACGAAATTAAAACTAACTACCTAACCTATCCCTAGGGAGCAATATTATCATTTTATTAATGAGTAATGTATTTTGTGCATGCATTATGAAAAATCACAGATAGTTGATACTTCTTTCAAAACACGTGAAAATTTAAAGATATTTGAACAACCAGATAGCCAATTGTTTATGAACAACATTCATTACTCATAGTGGAAATTTTCATAAAATAAACTAGAGAACATTCATACAAGACCATAGGCTCAAAGAGTTAGAACGATCTCACAGTTAATGGACACAAATCTAAAAACGAAATAGTTCCTCTTCAACAAATCCATAGCACAACATTTGAACATTCCACCAAGCTTTCTCCAACAGGAAAACTGTAATTATTTATTGCAAAAGGAAATAGTTCTTCTTACAATATGTCTTCACAAATCTAACTGGGAAAAAGTCCTTCACTTATCTAAATCTCCTATATTTATACAAAAAGAACAAAACTGTTGGGCTTCCCACGAATGACTCTTGGGCTTCACCAACTCTTCACCTCCCACACTTTTCTCTCATTAAGTGCTTATAAAATTTACAATATATTACAATAAAATGAAGTGCTTATGAGGAGGGTCCCGCTTGACTATTCAAAAAATTCTTCCATGCTGAACCTCTGAGGAAATGCTTTCGAAATTGGAAGGTTCTAAGAAATGAATATTTATTTTGAATTTAGCAGCCTGATTTATTATTAATTCTATTATGGCTGCACTCAGGTGAAGTTGGTCCTCTAACAACTGCACACTAACCGCAGAATGAGCTACTTCATTCCTCAGGGTTTTCTCATCTATGGATTTGATGTGTTGTATCCTTCGTTCATATTCTTGATATATTCTTTGCAACATCTCCAAAAATAGGCTGTGGTCTGGAAAGGTATCCATTCTCTGTTCAGCCTCAACCTGGCAGTGATTATAAGTGATCAAAAGTCTCCTAAAGAATTCTGCACAACCCCCCTTTGTCTTCTTGATAGCCTTCTTGAATTCTTGAGCTGTGTTTATGGAAAACTACAGTAAACCATAGTCTTGCCTTAGGGCTTCTTAATCTTTTGATAGTAGATATGCAAGGGTTTCTTCATTCGCTTCCAATCTCGCCATCCTTCCTGTTAGGACTTCTAAGATGTCCGATCTGTCAACAAAATATGAAGAGGTTCCCAAAATCTCTTCCATCCGATTGTCTACCTGCAAGATCTTGCACCTTTCTTCCTCTATGGCTACGTGTAGCTGGTGCATCTTGCTCCTCTGTGCCAGAACATGCTCCTTCAAAGGCCGAATATTGACTTGCTATTCCCTAGCCTCTTCTAGGGTTGTTGTTAATGAGGTAATCTATTCTTTAAGCTCTACAATCTGCCCCTGAGATTGCGTCTCAGATTCCTCCAAGGTAGCTTTCTGTAACTCCAACTCCCCTGCCTTTCCTAGCAACTGCTCCTTTTTTGTCCTTAACTCTTGACATTCCTACTGCAATTTCTCCAGACTTTCTTGGGCAGCCTCCAGAGATCTCTTCTCGAGTTGGAGGAACTGGAGCTCATCTTTTGAAGACTTTATTTCATGTTGCATGTCTTCAAACTTTATTTTCAAGCTGCTACTTCCCTCTCTCTCTCTTCTCAGGGTGTCCTTTATTTGGGCAGCAGACTTCTTTGACTATTCAAGATCAGTTAATATCTGATCTACATTGTCCTCAGAAGCATGGATCAATGCAGCCCCAGCTCTGATGGTGAATCTGGGTTCCTTGTCTTTCCCATATACTACAGTTTTGTCATTTATCATTTTACCCACTTGCCCCCCAGTCTGGACCTTTTTCTCTGTCCTCTTCACTATTCTTTTCCTTTCCTTATCATAAAAGATAGTGTTGAAATCCGCTACCTCCTACCCTTTCTTCTGATCAAAATGGATTAGCCTTAGGGTGGGGACCATAGCCTGTCATGTTTTCCTACCAGCAGCTACCTCAAGATCTTAAATATCAGGATTACGCAAGTCCCGAGCCTGATTGTCTACAGGATCGAAAACTGATTGCTCTGTCACTGCCCCTGTTAGCTTTAGCCTTTCTGCTTCCTGCTTCTTCAGTTCCTCGTCCATCTTAATTGCCTTCAACTAATCTTTAGTCAAGTATACTTGTGCTTCTGGTAAGTGGTAGGCTAGTGATACATACCCAGGGATATAAGCAACATAACCATGTTTATCAACATTTTCCAAAATCATGTTGGTTACATCTGCCCTGGCTAGAATCCACCCAATCACCTCTGAGCATGGAAAAAACTCAGGTCTGGTAGCAACTCTCATCAATGCAGATCTCTGTATATTGGCAAAGATGGTTTCTTCCTCAAAACCTATGTCAGGTACTTCTTGGCATGTTATTAATCTTTAAACTTCCCCCATTTATATTCGGGTTCCACACCCACTAGGAATTTGGTATCTTCGTAAGTGCATTAAACTTTGGTGATGATTTCAACCTTGGGTTCTTCCTCTACTACAGGATCCTTCTTCTACCATCATTTAGACATCTCAGATTCTGAGGAATTTCCCTATCATACACAAAAATTACTGTTAGGTTCTATTGGGCCATTCTTCGATAACATTAAAAAATATAGACAAATTGTATGAGCATTTTACCTCGTCCATGCTAAACATGATTGCAGCTAATAAAAATAAACAAACAATAATAAAAAACCACATGTTCTGCATAAAATCAATCTTCCTAAAGGCTAAAACCGACTTACGACCATTATTTGCATAATCAACTTAGAATAAGATGGCCTTTCTAAAATGATGAATATTCCCCTCCTAATGCTAAAGTAGAAAACAGTCTCAAAAACCCCTTCTCGGCGCTATGAACTAAATATTTCCAAGGAAAATATGAGGCCTAATCCCAAGAGAAGGATATTGTACTGTGATAGTGCGTTTAACTCATTGTAAGCTCAAAGAAAACATAAGAGGAAACTGTTACTCACATCAAAATCTGCATAGATTGCATTTTGAATCCCTAAATTGGTCCGAGGTTCGTACTCAAGTTTGAACAGTCTCATCCTAGGTGGGGAGTAACTTCAACATCGTGACCCTGGTTCACAAAAATGAGGGCGACAATATAGTGGAACCAAAACCTCGGCATCTCAGAAGACAAACATGAAACGCTCCCCCCATAAAGCCACACGCAGACTGGAGGATACTGGTGCGGACAACGTAACTACCATCTGCACCGGTTTCCCTAGTAGTCGAGTGCAGGATTCAAACCCATAACAGCTGTGAAATAAATCATCACGCAAAACCACAAACACCCCCCACCGGGTAGCAATACCGTATATAGATTATATATACATACTGAGATGGAAAAACCTAGGTAACCACTAACCACAGAGGCAACGAACTAACCAAGGACAACAAAAATAGTTTGACCAACCGAACGGGAAGGTAAAAAGGGCATCAGGGCCTACCTGGAACTGTGTTGCATGACTGGTGGAGAAAAACCTATAAACCTCCATGGCGGAGCCACCTAGGAGTAAAGGTACTGATAGCGAATACGTTGGTCTACTCGAGCGATAACAATAGCACGGGGAAATCACAAAATAACAATAAAAAACAAAAACACCCCAGCCCCAATATATACGCCTCGTTCAACCATAATCAGTGGGAAAAATAAAACCATCGAGAGGCAGAATGGCTACGGGATCGACGATCCTGTATGTATCTCCTCTGCAACAATGGATGATGAAATAGGCAGGACACCCACAATGGCGTTGGCGGGAGAAACAAATAAGCTTTACATCGGAGCTCGCCAATCCAAGGCTTTTGACCAAGAGTTGGTTGAAGAGCCGCAACTGTGGAAACCAAAAAGGAACTGAGTTCCGCATACCAATCAAAATCAGAGGTGAAATAAACATGACTCAAGTGAGAAGAATATCGACCAAGCGGAAAACATAAATCAAACTGTCGGAAGCCTAGTGCTTTCTAGAGCACAATGAGAGTTGAAAAAAATAAGGACTTGCGAACCAAAACGGTGGGGATTAGAAGAGGATAAAACAACCCTTCGGGAAGCTTTGAATAACCTCCTCCGCAATGGCGGAAGACCTAGAGACGAATGTTTCGATGGGATCTTAAAACGGCTTCCGACAAAGAAAAACGCATCGATGACCAATAACACTTGAATCAGATGTGATGTCCTGTTCTTCTTCGAAATCGTAGGCGTGCAGATAACTAGACTCCCAAATCAAAATTCTAAACACTTCCGATAGCAAGTAAAATCAATTCAAACAGTAAAACATGGCTGGCATAAAAGTAAATCTTTGCACAACAATCAAACAAAACAATGAGTTGAGCAAAAAGAAATAAAAGGAGGGTCCCAAATTTTTTTGAATTTTGGGAAAATGTTGCAGCCGCAACACATTTATAATTGCATAATTTCATTCCTGTATTTTGAATTTCCAGAATAGCTGAATTCAATTCATGTACTTTGGATTTCTAGAATAACTAAATCAGGATAGTTGGATGGATCTTTAGATGGTTTGATAATCAGGGATTTTACTTTCTGGAAAAGTAATCTAGACATTATTTCATGAATCTTTCAATTCTATATTAAGAATCGTAGGAGGTATTTGTGATTGCATTCTTGAGAAAGTAAATTACATTAAGTGGATTATTGGATGAGTGTGGCTGAACAGGAAAGTAGGATCATTTACTTACAGCATCTACTACTTAGTGTTTAAAGCTTATATAGTGCATTCTATCCTTGAAATAAGAGACTTCCCTGGGTTGACAATTTATATTGAACACCTTGTATGTTGGATTTTATTAACTTGCATATAGCGTGCTCAACATTTTGGCACCATTTTCATGGAGGATAAGCATTAGACAGTATTGTCGTTGCATCCAGTAATTGTCTTTATTCATTCTTCTTTATTATTTTTTAGTTTGCATTTTTTGGGTTGCATGAATACAAGAAGGGTACAACATGACCATCTTATAAATTCTAGAACCCCACAAAACACTAACGTTGCAGGTGGTTGAGGTCATGGGAAAAGTCCATCATTTGGGAGAAGAACATTCATTGACAACCTGATTGATAGAACCGATTCTTCTACTAGTGCTCGCTATCAGGAAACAGCCATCAGAAGAATCCTTGTCACCCCTGAATTGGCAGCATCAGTATCTACAGTGGAGAACACACGAGGAGCTGCAACACCCTCGAATACCCCTACAGAGGAAGACAAAGTTAGTACTGCAGGATCAGCTGATTGAGATTTGATCTATCGCATTAACAGGAAGGTTGTGACTAAAGAGGAGTGGACACAGGTCCATCAAAAACTCATTGATCATTGGAAGAGTGAAGAGGATAAAACAAAAGAAAATATGAATAACAAATGCGATCCCGACAAGGAGGAGGAAATGGGAGAAAATCATCATCATGAGGGTAATTCCCTGCCTGAAGGTATGGTAGATACACTTTGGTTCCCAATTCAACAACTAGAATGGATATCCCCCATGAAAAATATATCACCATCCGTGTTGCCATGCTTTTATGGAAAGGCGACAGAGGATCTAGACGAATTTCTTTTCAAATTTGACATCCTCTTTCGTAGCTATGACTACACCACCAACACATAGAAGCTAAAAGTATTCCCTACAACTCTAAAGGACAATGCATTACGTTGGTTTATGAGCCTGGCATGCAGAACTGTCACTAACTGGGACAGGATGAAACATGTGTTCTTGGAGAAATATCAAGAGTATTGCAATACCAAGGATAAGAGAGAAGAACTATTTAAAATGGTACAAAAGGATGATGAAATTATGGAATATTTTGTCGAAAGGATTTTATATGTGCTCAAAATAATCCTACTTCATGAGACTAGGGATAATTTCCTAGACATGTTAACCTGTTAGGAAAGGGGGATATCTCTAAGGATTCCTTTGGAAATATCATGGAACTGTGCAAAAGGTACTCCAGGTGGTCTTCCAGGAATAACAAACGGGACAAACGGGACAAATTAGAACATGATGTCTTCAACAGAACGCAAAAGTCATCTAATGTAGGAGCCACCCATGCAGAGATAGGAAATCTCCTTGAAAATTTCAAAACAGAAATGATGAGCTCCATCTCCTTGGAAATAGATGTCCTGAGGGAAAAGCAGAAACAAGCAGTAGAGGATCTCACACTAGGTGTATTCTTCCCTAGATGTAGGAAGAACCATGCTTTGAAGGAGTTCCCTCTCGGCAAGGTAGAAGTGTGTCAGCTGTGTGAGCTGAACCATGACACAAAAGAATGTCCATCACTAACCCAAGTGAAGGCTGTTCTGCAGGCATCAAATCCAAAGGTGGAACTAGCTTACATTATTACACAGAAAAAACCCTTGCAGCCTTGAAATCAAGGTATGACTCCAAACACATTTCCATTTTTGAATAACATGAATAATTGGAATAATATGCAACATATGAATACACAATTTCCTTCATCTTATTCTAATCCTCAATGGTACCCCTCTCAACCTTCAAGTCAAAACTTTAACTCCTATAACCCTTAGGCATAGCCGCCGTAACCACCAAATCAACCAAATTCTTGGTCTCTTGGATAAATGAATTTCCATATAGGGAACCATTTTTCTAATAACCAACCCTCTCATTAGCTTCCACATCAAATGTTTTCTGAACAACCATACCCTCATCAATATCCTCATCCTTATCAGTAGTCGCAACTGCAAGTCCAGAATAATTTTGTCCCCAATATGCCGATACAACCTCAGCTGCCTGCTCAACCTAACCCTAACCCAAATAATAAACTAGTCCATCAATTTGATACTGTCAACATGCCTACTTACTCCCTTAATCCTGTACCCTACAATGATATTCTCTTACAATCGGGAAAGGTAGTGGAGCCTTTGATCATTGAGGATGTTCCATCCTCTATGCATGAAGAAGGGATGGATTCATAGTATTTATCAGATGCAGTGACCCACATTATTGCAGACGCTGAACATACTACTAATATGCCGGCTGAAACACAGAACGATACATCTATTGACACACAGCCTACCCAGTTAATTAGGGAACCGCCATACCCTCAAAGATTAATGTTACCAAAGGTAGTGGGACAACCTTAGTTTAACCTCTTAGGAGAGTTAAAAAATATTTATGTTAAAATTCCCCTCCTTTAGGCCCTTCAAGATGTACCTATCTATGCCAGAACTATTTGGGATCTGTGTACAAGGAAACCAGGAAGGAAACCCAAGGATCCTCCCACTGCTCATGTCATAGGAAAATTATCTGCATTAATAATGGGAAAAACCCTCTTGGCCGAATACAATGACCCCAGGAATCCCACTGTCACTGTGCAGATTAGGCACATAGATACCCAACATACTGGTAGAGTTAGGAGCAACAATTAACGTTATGACTATTTAAACTATAAGAAAACTTGGGCTCACTAATCTCAGGCCAACTCCCACCGTTTTAGAATTGGCAGATAGATCCACTATTAAAACTGAAGGAATTTTGGATGATCTCATTATCTCAGTTGATTCTTCGGAGTACCCTACTAACTTCTTGGTTTTACAACCTAATTCGCAGCTAGGAGGACACCCATTGATCCTAGGAAGACCCTGGTTAGCTACAGATGATGCTTGCATCAGCTGTTGATCTGGCTCTATGACCATATCAGATGGCACTGAGATAAATAACCTCACTCTCTATCCTCCAGCTCGACCGATCTTAGAAGCTGAAACTCCATTATGGATGGAGCCAGAGTAAGAAGAGGGCATTCGACCATTATTAACAATATGGAAGTCCTTAACTTTTAAAGATGAAACTGAAGATGACACTATTAATAATTTCATCAGTGAACCCACTTCTGTCAATAATAAAATTTATTAGATCCTGAATACAACTCTAGGTGAAAAGGAACAAGAAAGTCTCATAGAAGAGACATTAGTCAATGACACTCATAGATTTCCAGTGTTGAAAATTTTGAAAAGTGTTCCTATCGAGGTAGAGTCTAAAAAAACCCTGAATATTAGTCCTAGCCTTTCCCTAGATGAATAGAAGCACCTGATCATTCTCTTAAAAAAACATAAGGGTGCATTTTCCTGGGAGTACACAGACATGAGGGGTATCCCCTCTAATATCTGCACCCATCACATTTATACCAAAACTGACTCTCGGCCTGTGTGCCAACCTCAACGATGAATGAACCCCAATATTAGGGACATAGTGAAGGAATAAATTCAGAAACTCTTGGAAGCAGGATTTATATATCCCATTTCAGATAGCGAGTGGGTGTCTCCATTCATAATAGTACCCAAGAAGAATGTAAAATGGAGAGTCTATGTGGCCTATAGATAACTGAACAAGGCAACACAAAAATATCACTTTCCCCTGCCTTTCATTGATCAAGTACTTGACACCTTATCCGGGAAGAAGTTCTTCTCCTTCCTGGATGGGTTTAGCGGGTACAATCAAATCCAAATTGCTCTTGAAGACTAGGATAAAACTACCTTCACTTGTCCGTGGGGAACTTTTTCATACAGAGTGCTTCCCTTTGGTTTATGCAATGTACCAGCCATATTTCAAAGAGCTGTGATTGGCATATTTTGAGAATTAGTTAATGATAGTATGGAAATTTTTATGGATGATTTTACTCCTTATGGCAAAGATTTTGAAGAAGCATTGAAACATTTGGAAAAGGTAATAAATCACTGTGAACAGACCCAGCTATCTTTGAGCATTGAAAAGTGCCATATGATGATGAGTGAGGGAGTGGTGTTGGGGCATTTTATCTCTGCTGATGGCATCCAGGTGGACCCCTCTAAAATCATGGTAATAAAAAATATACCTACTCATGTAACTCAAAAAGAAGTGTGAAGTTTCTTGGGGCATGCTGGCTATTACTGAAGATTTATAGAAAACTTTTCCAAACTTGCCTATCCTTTGTTTTCACTATTAATCAAGGATGTGCAATTTATTTGGAATGAGGCATGCCAGACAGCGTTTGTTAAACTTAAGGAGAAGCTGTCCACAACCCCCATCCTAAGAGGGCCCAATTGGACCCTACCTTTTCACATTTCTTCAGATGCTTCTGATACTACCATTGGAGTAGTTTTAGGATAGTAGGATGGTCAAGCACCTTATGCAGTTTATTGTATTAGTAAAAACTTAGCCCCTACTAAAATTAATTATACTGTTACCGAGAAGTATTTTTTATCCATTCTTTACTCCATTAACAAATTTCGACATTGTATCACTGGATATCCTACATTTGTGCACACTGACCACTTGGCCATCAAATATCTAATGAATAAACCTGTTACCAATGCCAGGGTAAGTAGGTGGCTGTTACTATTAGAGGAATTTGATATCACCATTATAGACAAAATTGGATGAGAAAATGTTGTCTCTGATTTCTTATCTCGTTTTACTAACAGTGATGATAATTTGCCTATTGAGGACTCTTTTCCATAGGAGGAATTATTTACAATTTAAGCTCACTCCCCTTGCTATGCAGATGTCGCTAACTACTTGGCTGTAGGAAAGCTTCCAACACATTTGTCCAAAATAGAAAAGAGGAAAATTATTCAACAAAGTGCCAAGTATTGTTGGATATATGGTCATCTCTTCTACACAGACCCTGATCTTGAGATCAGAAGATGTGTAAGAGAAGATGAAATATTCCATATTTTTAAGGCCTACCATGATGAGCTTTGTGGGGGGCATTTTACAGATAGGAGGAAATGTCACAAAGCACTAAGAATGGTCTACTATTGGCTGAACTTTTTTAGGTATGCAAGAAGATATGTCTAGTCTTGTGATAGTTTCCAGAGGATGGGACAACCCAATAGATTAGATCAAATTCCTTTTCAACCACAACTAGTGGTTGAACCCTTTGACATATGGGCCTTAATTTTGTTGGTCCTATCAGCCCTCATTCCAGGTAGAAAGCATACATCTTGGTCTGTACCGACTACATAATGAAATGCGTAGAAGTTATGGTACTGGTGAAATCCAATGACCAGGATGTGATCAATTTCATGTATGGTGAAATATTTACCCGTTTTGGAGTACCCAAGGAAGTGGTTACTGATGGAGGACCTCAGTTTGTGTCGAATCAATTCGAAGCTCTGCTACAAAAGTACCATATTCAGTAGCAGATAGCTTCACCATACCATCCCAAAGCCAATGTATAGGTGGAAAGCACAAACAAAGTTATTGAACCCATCCTTACCAAGATGGTCAAGAGCCATCGTAGAGATTGGGTTGATAGACTTTTAGAAGCATTGTGGGAATATCGTACTACTTGGCGCAACACTACAAGTTTCTCTCCTTATGACTTTGTGTATGGGAAAAGTGCTATCTTCTTGATTGAATTTTAAATTAAGACTTTGAAGACAACCATGGAGGTAAACTTAGATGTGACCGAAGCTCAGAAGAGAAGATTGAATCAATTGCATGAACTTGACGATAATTGTTTAGCTAATGTGGACCAAACAGTATTAATCCAGCAATAGAGATCCAATTGGAATGACGGATTCATCAAAAAGAAAGTCTTCTGCGAGGGAGAATGGGCATTATTATATGATTCAAGATTCAAAAGGGACTTCAAGGGTAAATTAAGCACAAGATGGTTGGTCCCATACCTGGTAGACAGAGTATTTGATAATGGTACAATCTGCCTGGTAACCATTGATGAGAATCATGCACCATTATTTGCTAATGGTCACAGGATATGACTATACCATAAGCCCATTTCAAAATATGTATTCACTTCAGAGATTGCAGCTGATCCGGACTACCAGTTAGAACAAGGGCATGAATCTTTCTCTGCCCCTGTCAATCCTTAGTTAATCGCTGTAGGTTTTACATAAATTTTTCTGTACATAAGTACATTGAAATTTTTACTGATTTTGTTATCTTTTTCTTTTGCACTTCATCCATTTTTTGTTTAAAATCAAATGTGCAGGGAAGTGCCTAAGGAGCATTGGTCATTGTCAAGCCTATTGACCAAGGTCGTCCTTCTATAAATTCCTACATCAGAAAAAAAATTCATTGAACAAATATGTTGCAGCCGCAACACATCCCTTTACCCCCTTTCCCGTAGTTGGAACACCTTCAAAATCATTGCCTTTTCCCCCCCTTTCGCATAGCTACAACACCGTAAATCCCTGCCCTTTACCCCCTTTCACACAGTTGCAACACCATAAATTCCTTCCCTTTACCCCCTTTCGCACAGCTGCAACACCGCAAAACTTTCGTCCTTTACCTCGTTCCACATAGCTACAACACCATAAAAAACTGTCCTTTACCCCGTTTCGTGCAGCCGCAACACCGTAAACTCCCGCTCTTTACCCCATTCCGCACAAGTGGAACACCATCAACTCCTGCCCTTTACCCCATTTCGCACAGCTACAACACCATCAACTTCCATCAGCTTAAAGCCTTTTTCCAATTCTAGCAACTGCGACACCATTTCACTTTTGTCCATTTTCACCTTTTTCAATAGCTATGACACCGTTCCATTTCTACTATGTTTCCTTTTTTCGACAGCTGCGACTCCACCACAATTGGCTAATTTTTCTATAATCCAAGGCCGTGACTCTGCTCAACTGCTTGATTTCTCTATGGTCTGCGACTGTGACTCCTCCATTATTAGTAGAATTCTTTGCAACCGTGGTTAGCAACTCTTCTAGATTGGGCTCAGATTCCTGATGCCAGTAATTCCAATTTATATTCCAGCATTCATGATGTTTCTGACCAATTTTACATGATGGTTTTGGTTCATCGGCATAAAAGGTCATTACAGCATACCTGCAATAATGATTACACTTAAATAGATGCACTTCACACACTCTACTATTTTCGAAAGGTCACCATTCATCGCATATTTTTGAAGGTATGGTTCTGATTATCTACTTGATTAAGTATTAACTGGATTTGACACTATTAATCATACCTTCCTTTCTATGCCCATTATTAAACCTGTACATCGTTAACCATCCACTCATACAACTTCATGACTATTTATGTTTCTTGATAATCACCACCTTTCCTAATTTAGGATAAATTCCAAACATTCCTATGCTCTGAAACTTTCCAAAATTTACCCAACTCCACTCTCAGTTGTTCATGCACACTCTGTGCTTTAACCTCCATTGTTAGGATTTTTAATCTGTCGGACTGCAACACACTTCTGAATGCAAACAAACATGGGTATCCCAGCTCAACATGAACCTCCAAACATGTGAGAACTAAGAAGAAATGCCGAAGTTTTCACTATTTTTGAAGTTGCGGGATGGAATGAATTCTTCCAATGCCTGAATGGGTTTCATCAAGAGACAGCTCTACAATTTTCCTTAAATATTACATAAACCCACTTAGAAGTTCAAGGGTTACGTATCAAAGTCTCTGAAGCAATAGTGGATAAGGTCATTGGCCTTCCTCAAGTGGGAAGAGCCTAGTTTTGATGAAGAACACCCAATCTTGTAGTAGTATAGGATTTTCTAAGAGAAGAGGAGAACATTCAATAGTCACGGAGGGGGATAGCGTTACAGTCACTGCCTCGGGCATGGGATCAAGTAGCAATTTTTCTCAAGACGTATATCACCTATGAAGGTAGGCATCAAACGGTTTATTACTCTAAATTTCCTTTATTATCTCATCTGTATCATAGGGCCTTGCTAAACATTCCCTTTTATTTATTCAATGATTTACACCATATGGCGGGGTTTGTCAGAACAACCAAGAATCCAAACTCCTCCTTTACTCACCATGGCTTAATTAAATTAATAATTTTACGGGCCTTAGTTATACAGAACCAAACCTGGGAGAAATTTACAAGTCAAATTCAGGAACCCGCCCTTTTTCCCGGTGTTCCAATAGAAGAGGAAATAGAAGTACCTATACTCATGGGGCCTGTTCAAAACAAAGAAGAGCCTGCCAGTCAATAGTTGGGGGGAAATGAAGAGGAACAAGAGGTTTAGAGTCCCTCCAATTTAGTTTGGGGGAGAAATGAGACTAGATCGGAGGATTAGTCAGAATACCAAGCAGAACAATTGGAGGAGAATGCACAAGAAGACCCTATAGAGAGATTAAATAATATGGAAGCTCTGACAGTAGAGGATAAACTGGAGCAGCATTAGATTCTATGACAGTTTAAACTGAATATGTTAGAGTTATGATAACAAAATGGGGAGGAAATATGATCGAGGAAGAACAAGAAAATGTTGAAACAAAGGATACCCCTTCCACATCAGCTGCAAATCTGGAAATTCCAGTACCACAGAGAAAAAGGAGGAGATCAAAAGATGAAATACGGGAAACACCACCAATAAGATGAAAAAGAACCAGGTTAGTTACAATAGCAGAAGCAACATGGGTAAGATGGGAAACCCTAGAAGCATAAATCAAGTTCCCCATTTTGAGACCCAAAGCAAATGATGCCCCATAGGAACCAACCGTAGAAGAACCTCAAATCGAAGGACATCTATATAAAATTGGGCTATTAAAGGAGGAATTACAATCACTCCATAAGGAAATAGAAAATTTGAAGGAAGCGTGCAAGAAACAAGGTGAAAGGAAGCTGTACACATTCGTTGAAGCTGTAGACCAATTAGAAGGATCAACTCCTACTGAGGTTGGTGGTGAGGAGGAAAGAGTGGTTTTTCCTATGTGTGGAGAAATAACCAATTATACTATGAAACGATAACTTTATACTAAGAACGAGAACTCTAGCTATAAAAATGATGATTTTTGCATAAATAACACCAAAAACACCCCCCAAATAGAAAAGTGTTGATACCAGTATACAGGTTTTTTTTTAGGGGTAAAAAATAGATTCATGGACAAAACATCCCATACTCTCATTTACAAAAATTTTAAATCAACCCCTAAATTGGAAAAACATTTTTTCTTCAAGAGATAAATTACAATTTTTTTAAAACTTGCATATTAAACAAAAAAAAAATTCATAAATAATTTCACCACTCTAATTATATAAAATCAAATAAATTATGATGGGATTCATAATGATATCATATATTATACCATACAACAACAAGCGATTCATATAAATATTTAAAAACTTCTTTACAGTTTCAATTACAAACATCATACTAATAAAAAACATCTAAAATGTTTCATGTGAATTATTCAAATTCATCCATGGATTTTGACACCCCATAAGACTCTACATTTTATGCAAATGAAGGAATGGATGAATATGTAGATGACCCATATTCTTCTCCATTATCGATGGGTGCACCATTTGAGTCTACATCTATGCCCATCATTTCAAATGGCATATTCCTTCTGGATTTACGACTTAGTTTAGTAGACTCCCATCTTGCAACTTCTTTTTGGAGAAACCTCTTGATAATCTATATTGTCTTGGAGCAAAGAGTGTATTTATTTGTAAACTTGAAATCATAAACAAGTATATCAATTTCCTCTAATTTCAAG